>SJYV01007556.1:244008-307847 GCA_006410875.1 Neotragus pygmaeus
GTGGAGGAGGAGGCGGCGGCGGGAGCGCTCCCCAGGAATGTCGCTGCCGCCGACCCCGCCGGGGCCGCTGCCGTTGAGGAGGAGACGGAGGAGACCGACGGTGTTAGGTAGGACCTTGCGACTCCCCGCTCCTCCGGGCCTGCCCGTTCGCCCCCTCCCCGCCGGGCACCCTCCCGCCGCCCTCTGCCCCACTCGGTCGCCGCCGCCGGTTGTAACCAGTTCAAGGGGCTGGGGCCCCGCCGCCGCGGAGGGGAGCCGGGCGCCGCGCTCTGTCCTCGCAGGCCGGGCCGGGGAGCGGCTGCCGCTGTGGGGGGAGACGGGCGGCGTGAAGGGCAGAGAGGCCGGGGGAGGGGGCGCTTTCCCCACAGGTGATGGGGCAGAGGTCGGCGGAGGCCTGGTGGTGGCCGGAGTCCGCTCCAGCCCGCCGCCCTCACTCGCCCTGGTCTCGGATGGTGCGTGGGGGAGGAAGGTGGCGGTGTCTATTAGCCGGGCGGCTGCTGTTAACGAGTTCCACCTGGAAGGGGAGAGGTGGGGTGGGCGCATATTCGCAGAGACGCAGTCTTCATTGCAAACTTGAGCGCCTTTTTGGGGGATCGGCCCTTTTACTTTTTCCTCCTAGGACCCTGGGTTCTGTTCACCAATTTCTTGTCTGCTCCTAAATCTCGGGGTAGGATGTGAGAAGTTGCACTGCGCAACCAAAACACAGAGTCCTAGTGGTTGGCTGCGGCCGGGTTGAGGCTTTGAAATTGAGTTTTCGCTAGAATAACCTCTAGATTCTCCCTGTTTCCACTGAAGAAAAGTATCGGGGTGGGGGTGGGGAACTGCGCGGGAGCGCGCGCGCACTTATCCACACATAAATACACTCACTCCCTCTCACCCTCCCTCTCCAGCGTTATTAGAAATGCAAGTGAGGTGGAGGCTCTGGGTGTAGCTGAGGCTGAAAGGTGCTCGGAAGTCTAGGCAAACTATCAGGACGTTTAGTGAAATTCCGAGAAAGTTGTAAGGAAGATGGTTATGCTTTTACAATATGATAGAAATCCAATTTGGGCCCATGTTTAATATATGGAATTCGAATGTTTTAAGGGTAGACCAAAAGAGGCATACAGATGGTGTGTACACGCGTTTTTAAGTTTAAATTCCCATCGGTAATTTGCTTTTGCATTTGTAATTGGTAGGAAACGACATCATTTTTTTTAAAGCGTTCAGGTATGAAACCGTGAAATGCGTCGCTATGTTTACTGATCTTTTCTTATGCAGTCTTCTACAGGTGTTGGGAGGGCGGGGTTTGCCGACTCCACTTAAATTCCAAAACCAGTATTCAATTTGAATATATTAATAAGTGTTTTTTCCATTGATGTTCTCATTCATTTCAGGGACTATTTCTCTAAATCTCCACTTAAGATGGTTCTTTTAATAAAAATTTGATCTGGATTCAACGCTTCAGAAAAGTATTTGGTTGAGTAAAATATGTTAATAAAATGTGTTTGGAAGTACTGTCAATTCCGGTTTATTTTTAATGTGATGAAACTACTCTTATTTCGTATTCTTAAATAGACATACTGACCATACCGGTGACCTACTAGGCAGTTTTCAGATTAAGAATTGCTTTTTTATTTTTGGCTCTTTCATCTGTTCTTTGAAATTGACCCACGTTTCTTGTATCTATAGTCCATCAGAGGAAGACACTGGTAAATGCAGATTACCAAAAACTTGCATAGGCCTTGGAGCATGTGATTAAACATACATGACTGAAAATCTGGGTATATCTGTGCATTTAACTTTCAAGAAATAGCACTACTGATCTAATTGACTTAAAGCAGAAATTAGAGCAGTTCAGGTGACTAGATAACAATGGATTTGGTTGTCATGTGTAGGCTACATTTTTTTTAACCCACTTCAGCATGTATTTTACCATTCTTTGTACATTAATTATAAGAGCATTGGGGGATGGGGTGTGTTACACTTGGATATCCAAGAAAGAATGGTCAGAGAATTCTGATATCTTTATCAGTTTTTTAGCACTCCTCCCCCACATTTAAATTACTTTAGCACTTTAGAAATTGTATCACAAGTAATGTCTTAGTTCTGTCACAGGGTACTTATCCTAAATGTTTTGAAACCAGGACCCCACCCATCTCTTTTTCTGTTTGAAAGGCTGATTTAATCTGTACACTTAAACTCTTGGAAAAAATTATTTCGACCTTGAGAGTTAAGATTTTTTAAGGAATAAAATATTATATTTGCATTCTTTTTTGGAATTAAAGTTGTGGTACAGCTTAGAATAATATTTTGTAACACTTTTACATTGAGGAAAAAGTCATTTCTCAAGAAGACTGTACTAAACTTTTACTTTTTCATCATTAATGGTACTTATCACAGGTGTTGCTTTTAGTATGCAGTTCTTAAAGATGAAATGGCATAATCGGGATTTTCTTGGTAGCTGCAGAATGTTTTGTCACAATTAAGTTTCCATAAATATTATTTTTGAAATTTATTTGGACTGATTTTTTCTTTGCATACCCAGAAAGTATGCAGATAATATAGTTGACTCAAGAAGTGTTGTATGGTGTTCTGTTTTAGTAACACTTGTGTTCCTAAAGGATGTTTGTAAAATATATTTGGGGTACACCATGGGAGTTTGGTTTTGCAAAGAACTGTGAAGAAAGTTTGTAAAGTGTTCCATTATTTGGTGACTTGAGTAATCAAGCTCCTATTTGTTTAAGTGAAGGTTGTTGATAATTTTCTCAAACTAGGAAAACAAAGAAAAATACTAGTTCACTACTTAGAATTTTAGGTATGAACTTTAATTGGTTTTCAAATTCTGTTCCTTGGATCCCTTATGGATTTTTGCTGGATGCCTTGAGACTTCCTCTGATATCTCACCCTTAGAAACCAGGGCAGCTTTTATTTTTGTCTATTAAAAGTATTCTTCCTAAATACAAGAATTCCTTTGAAAAAAGAAATCACCTGTATTAAAATTTGTTTGAAAGCGTCCAGTTTGTATTCATTAATTCAGATTAACTTCCTTCTGCACTTCTGTGCTTGGCCTTAGGGGTACCAAGATAAGTTAGAAATAATGTAGCTCAAGCTATAGTTGAAGCGGTAGTAACTTTACGGTAATAAATATTGATGGTTACAAGTACTAAGAAATGTGGAAAAGAGAACCACTGTTTCTATCAGGGCCTCTTTGGGAAACCTTTACAGAAGAAGCATTTGAATTTGAATGTTTTGACTGCAAGTAGAACTTTGAAAGTAAGAGAGAGAAAAAAGGTTTTTGTTTTGTTTTCTCTGTATTTTAGAGATTGTCCACAATTTCTTAGATTTGCAGTCAGATAAAATAGGTTGTTAATATTTGGTCATGTCTGTATTTTACTTCTTAGAACTATTGGGGAAAAGTTATGCATAACTGTAATTTTTGGATTAAAATAATGACTAGTATGGTTCCAGTTGGTTAGATTTTCAAGCTTTTCATCACGAGTAAATGGAAAAATGAATTTTCATTTTTCTAGCTTCATGTTAGATTTAGTCTATTTAATTATCCCTGACCGATATTTTATTGCGCACCTAAGCGTTAGAGTGATACAAGGAAATGTTGCACCCTTAAAAGCGCTTACAGCTTTGGTGCGGAGCTTTGGTGCTTGACAATTTAGGAATAAATGCCAGTTAACACAGTAAAAGAGCCATATACAAACTAGTACATATTGATTTAAAAATCGGTGTAAAGACATTTAGATAAAGGAGATATCCTTTTGAAGTTGCAGGATTGGGATAAGTGAGNCAATTCCAGAAAAATAAATGACCCAATCAAAAAATGAGCCAAAGAACTAAACAGACATTTCTCCAAAGAATACATACAAATGGCTAACAAACACATGAAAAGATGCTCAACATCACTCATTATCAGAGAAGTGCAAATCAAAACCACCATGAGGTACCATCTCATGCTGGTCAGAGAGGCTGCTATCAAAAATTCTACAAACAATAAGTGCTGGAGAAGGTGCAGAAGAAAGGGAACCCTCTTACACTGTTTGTGGGAATGCATACTATACAGCTACTATGGAGAACAGTGTGGAGATTCCTTAAAGAACTGAAAATAGAACTGCCATAGAACCCAGCAACCCCACTGCTGGGCATACACACCAAAGAAAGCAGAATTGAAAGACACGTGTACCCCAATGTTCATTGCAGCATTGTTTACAATAGCTAAGACATGGAAGCAACCTAGATACCCATTGGCAGATGAATGGGCAAGAAAGCTGTGGTACATATACACAATGGATATACTCAGCTATTTAAAAAAATGCAGTTGAATCAGTTCTAATGAGGTGGATGAAACTGGAGCCTATCATACAGAGTCAAGTCAGAAAGAAAAATACCAATACAGTATATTAATACATATATATGGAATTTACAAAGATGGTAACAATGACCCTATATGCAAGAAAGCAAAAGAGACACAGATATAAAGAACAGGCTTTTGGACTCTGGGAGAAGGTGAAAGTGTGATGATTTGAGAGAATAGCATTGAAATATGTACATTATCATATGTGAAATAAATCACCAGTCCAGGTTTGATGCATGCGACAGGGTGCTCAGGGCCAGAGCACTGGGATGACCCTGAAGGATGGGATGGAGAGGGAGGTGGGAGGGGGGTTCAGGATGGGGAACACATGTACACCCATGGCTGATTCATGTCAATGTATGGCAGAAACCACTGCTACTGCTACTGCTGCTAAGTCACNAATTTCATTGTGTTTTTAAAAATTGACTTGCGTATATGAAATAAAAATTGGTCCTTAGTTTGAGAAGTGTTGATCCAGTTAATAACTGTAATGATTTGTATTAACTGTTCATTTTTTTCCCATTTTCTTGTTTATGTATATGAATATATAAAACCTTTTTTATATAATATTTGATAGATTGCATAACTTTAAAAAATTCTAAGATCTTGCTAAATTCACATTAAATTCCATTTTAGGGAATAAGGTTTGAGGAACCATGTAATAGAAAGCAGATAGTTTTTTAAGTTGTGGAGAGTTGTTAAGGCAACTAGTTTGTTTTAGTTATTATCAGACATAGCCTCCAGACAGAGAAGACAGGAAAATTGAGGGAAGGGAAGGACTAGAAACAAAGTGCATATTTGGTTAATAGGGTTTCATTTTAAAGTTTGTAAGATCACATTAAAATTTGTATTTAGTTGTTTTAGTTGTTAGATTTGCCTTAAATTTTGAGGTCATCTTGCACTTGTAACAGTAAATCGTAAACTGTCTTTGATGATTTCTTAAAATACTGTGACATTGTTAACTTGTCTGGTGCTTTATTATGAACATCTTTAATGTGTATATAGGTCAGCATGTATAGTTCATGACTAAGATTTGTCCTTTTTCTCTTTCTAGGAAGATGATCCATATGATCTTGAAGACCTTTCTGCACAGAAATGAGGGAAATACAAAGAACCAAATGTAGTTCTGAAATGTGGGATCTGTATTTTGAGATGATTTTATTTTCAAAATGAGAAATATATCCGGTTATCTTTATGAATGTAGAGAAATGACAAGAGAGTTATGATGGCAAAAAACAAAGAGCCTCGCCCCCCATCCTATACCATCAGTGTAGTTGGACTCTCTGGGACTGAAAAAGACAAAGGTAACTGTGGAGTTGGAAAGTCTTGTTTGTGCAATAGATTTGTACGCTCAAAAGCTGATGAATATTATCCAGAACATACTTCTGTGCTTAGCACCATTGACTTCGGAGGACGAGTAGTAAACAATGATCATTTTTTGTACTGGGGTGACATAACGCAAAGTGGTGAAGATGGAGTAGAGTGCAAAATTCATGTCATCGAACAAACTGAGTTCATTGATGACCAGACTTTCTTGCCTCATCGGAGTACAAATTTGCAACCATATATAAAGCGTGCAGCTGCCTCTAAATTGCAGTCAGCAGAAAAACTAATGTACATTTGCACTGATCAACTAGGCTTGGAGCAAGACTTTGAACAGAAGCAAATGCCTGAAGGGAAGCTCAATGTAGATGGATTTTTATTGTGCATTGACGTAAGTCAGGGATGCAATAGGAAGTTTGATGATCAACTTAAATTTGTGAATAACCTTTTTGTCCAACTATCAAAATCAAAAAAACCTGTAATAATAGCAGCAACTAAATGTGATGAATGTGTGGATCATTATCTTAGAGAAGTTCAGGCATTTGCTTCAAACAAAAAGAACCTTCTTGTAGTGGAAACATCAGCACGATTTAATGTCAACATTGAGACATGTTTCACTGCACTGGTACAAATGTTGGATAAAACTCGTGGCAAGCCTAAAATTATTCCCTATCTGGATGCTTATAAAACACAGAGACAACTAGTTGTCACAGCAACAGATAAGTTTGAAAAACTTGTACAGACTGTGAGAGATTATCATGCAACTTGGAAAACTGTTAGTAACAAATTGAAAAATCATCCTGATTATGAAGAATACATCAACTTAGAGGGAACAAGAAAGGCTAGAAATACATTCTCAAAACACATAGAACAGCTTAAACAGGAACATATAAGAAAAAGGAGAGAAGAATATATAAATACTTTACCGAGAGCTTTTAACACTCTTTTGCCAAATCTGGAAGAGATTGAACATTTGAATTGGTCAGAAGCTTTGAAGTTAATGGAAAAGAGAGCAGATTTTCAGTTATGTTTTGTGGTGCTAGAAAAAACACCTTGGGATGAAACTGACCATATAGACAAAATTAATGATAGACGGATCCCATTTGACCTCCTGAGCACTTTAGAAGCTGAAAAAGTCTATCAGAACCATGTACAGCATCTAATATCAGAGAAGAGGAGGGTAGAAATGAAGGAAAAATTCAAGAAGACTTTGGAAAAAATTCAGTTTATTTCACCTGGGCAACCATGGGAGGAAGTTATGTGCTTTGTAATGGAGGATGAAGCCTTCAAATACATCACTGAGGCTGACAGCAAAGAGGTGTATGGTAGGCATCAGCGAGAAATAGTTGAAAAAGCCAAAGAAGAGTTTCAGGAAATGCTTTTTGAACATTCTGAACTTTTTTATGATTTAGATCTTAATGCAACACCTAGTTCAGATAAAATGAGTGAAATTCATACAGTTTTGAGTGAAGAACCTAGATATAAAGCTTTACAGAAACTTGCACCAGATAGGGAGTCTCTTCTACTTAAGCATATAGGATTTGTTTATCATCCCACTAAAGAAACATGTCTTAGTGGCCAAAACTGTACAGACATTAAAGTAGAGCAGTTACTTGCCAGTAGTCTTTTGCAGTTGGATCATGGTCGCTTACGGTTGTATCATGATAGCACCAATATAGATAAAGTTAACCTTTTCATTTTAGGGAAAGATGGCCTTGCCCAAGAACTAGCAAATGAGATAAGGACACAATCCACTGACGATGAGTATGCCTTAGATGGAAAAATTTATGAACTTGATCTTCGGCCTGTTGATGCCAAGTCGCCTTACTTTTTAAGTCAGTTGTGGACTGCTGCCTTTAAACCACATGGGTGCTTTTGTGTTTTTAATTCCATTGAGTCACTGAATTTTATTGGGGAATTTATTGGAAAAATAAGAACTGAAGCTTCTCAGATCAGAAAAGATAAGTATATGGCCAACCTTCCATTTACATTAATTCTGGCTAACCAGAGAGATTCTATTAGTAAGAATCTACCAATTCTCAGGCACCAAGGGCAACAGTTGGCAAACAAGTTACAATGTCCTTTTGTAGATGTACCTGGTGGTACATATCCTCGTAAATTTAATGAAACCCAAATAAAGCAAGCTCTAAGAGGAGTGTTAGAATCTGTTAGACATAATTTAGATGTGGTGAGCCCAGTTCCCACCAACAAGGATGTCTCCGAAGCTGACCTGAGAATCGTCATGTGTGCCATGTGTGGTGATCCGTTTAGTGTGGATCTTATCCTTTCACCCTTCCTTGATTCTCATTCTTGTAGTGCTGCCCAAGCTGGACAGAATAATTCCCTAATGCTTGATAAAATCATTGGTGAAAAAAGGAGACGAATACAGATCACAATATTATCATACCATTCCTCAATTGGAGTAAGGAAAGATGAACTGGTTCATGGTTATATACTAGTGTATTCTGCCAAACGGAAAGCATCAATGGGAATGCTTCGAGCATTTCTGTCAGAGGTTCAGGACACCATCCCTGTACAACTGGTGGCAGTTACTGACAGCCAAGCAGACTTTTTTGAAAATGAGGCCATCAAGGAGTTAATGACTGAAGGAGAACACATTGCAACTGAGATCTCTGCTAAATTTACAGCATTGTATTCTTTATCTCAGTATCATCGGCAAACTGAGGTCTTTACACTGTTTTTCAGTGATGTTCTAGAGAAAAAAAATATGATAGAAAATTCCTATTTATCTGATAGTACAAGGGAATCAACCCATCAGAGTGAAGATGTTTTCCTGCCATCTCCCAGAGACTGTTTTCCCTACAACAACTACCCTGATTCAGATGATGATACAGAAGCACCACCTCCTTACAGTCCAATTGGGGATGATGTACAGCTGCTTCCAACACCTAGTGACCGATCCAGATATAGATTAGATTTGGAAGGAAATGAATACCCTATTCACAGCACCCCGAATTGTCATGACCATGAACGCAACCATAAAGTGCCTCCACCTATTAAACCTAAACCAGTTGCACCGAAGACAAACGTGAAAAAATTGGATCCAAACCTTTTAAAAACAATTGAAGCTGGTATTGGTAAAAATCCAAGAAAACAGACTTCTCGGGTGCCTTTGGCACATCCCGAAGATATGGATCCTTCAGATAACTATTCAGAACCCATGGACACAATTTTCAAACAGAAGGGCTATTCTGATGAGATTTACGTTGTCCCAGATGACAGTCAGAATCGTGTTATTAAAATTAGAAACTCATTTGTAAATAACACTCAAGGAGATGAGGAAAATGGATTTTCTGATAGAACCTCGAAAAGTCATGGAGAACGGAGGCCTTCAAAATACAAATATAAATCTAAAACCTTGTTTAGTAAAGCCAAGTCATACTACAGAAGAACACATTCAGATGCAAGTGATGATGAGGCTTTCACGACTTCTAAAACGAAAAGAAAAGGAAGACATCGTGGAAGTGAGGAAGATCCACTTCTGTCTCCTGTTGAAACTTGGAAAGGTGGTATCGATAATCCTGCAATCACTTCAGATCAAGAGTTAGATGATAAGAAAATGAAGAAGAAAACCCACAAAGTGAAAGAAGACAAAAAAGTAAGTTTAATTTATGGTCATAATGTTTCTAAAGATGTTTGTTTTGACTTTTAAAAAATTATTTTTTTAGGATAATGGATTTGACATCAGTGAGAAGTTAGGCTGTCTGTCATTTAGTAAGTGTAATTGGCAGCTCTTTTTAATTTTCTGAATGTTTTGTGAGGATTGATTATTTTTTGTTACTTCATTTTATTTACTTGTGCTTTAACTTACTTAAATCGCAGAGTCAGACATGACTGGGCAACCGAGCAGCAAAAAGCTTGTTTGGAGTGGGAGTTTGATTTTGTATTCTTCAGCATAAAAATTCTAGGTGAACATGTAGATTCTGTCTACAGAAACTTAGATGTAAAATGCTTTTGTTCATTTTCTCTGTAAGCATCCTACTTGTCTGTTTTTCCCTTTTGACTTAGCAGTTTTGCAGCTTGATTTGTTGACATAAATATATTCATTTGATATATTGGCATATTTGATATGTTGTTTTCTTGTGCTTTGCTTTTTGCACTTCCCAGACACTGCATTTTTTACAAATTGAAGGTTTGTGACAACCCTGCAATGATCAAGGCTTCATAGCACCATTTTTCCAGTAGCATTTTCTTACTTTTTACTTGCTTTTGTGTTACATTTTGGTAATTCTCAAAATATTCTAAATGTTAAAATTATTATAATATTTGTTACAGTGGTCAGTGATTTTTGATGTTACTATTGCAAAAAATTACAACTCGCTGAAGGCTCAAATAATGATTAACACATTTTAGCTACATTTTTAAATTGATGTACATACATTGGTTTTTTAAGGCATAATACTGTTGTACACTTAATAGACTGCCATATAGTGTACATGTAGGTTTTACATGCACTGGGAAACCAGAGAACTTGTGGGATTCACTTTATTGTGATATTTGTTTTTAGGCAGTGGTCTGGAACTCAACCTGTATTATCTCCAAGACATGCCTATATAACATTGCTTTGAATTTCAGATTCATTGTGTTACGATACTTGAACTTAAAGAGAATTGGAAAACATGATATTTTGGAAGCTTTTAGATCTATAAGTGATTTTGTAATCCTTCAGTGTTTAACCTTAAACATAAATGTCACTTAAATGTTTGAACCTCTGTTCTTAAAAAGATAAACATAGGTTACAGTGCAGCTTTATATAGTTTTATGCTGCAGTTATACTTTAGGGCTTTGAATTATATGTGTACAGTGAAGTGCCTTGGATTTCTCCAGGGCTAACTATTTATATCATAGTTATCCATGGTTATTTTTCCTTTAAGCATTACAGAAAAGCTGGAGCATTTTAGTGCAGCTTTTGTTGCCTGGAAATTATTTTCATTGTGTAAGCTGGACTTGAGTAAGCTGTCTTCTGTTTCAGTTTAGTGAGCATTCACTAAAAACCTGCTGAATAAGTCTGTACTAAAAGCTGTTGAAGGATCTAAAAGAATTGAGGATGTGCATCCCTAAAAAAGCTTAAATATAAGTTTGAAAGACAGTACCCTGTTTTTGGAACAGTGGTAGAAGAATAATACTGGAGCACTGTAGGGAAGCATAGTGTAATAGTTAAGAGCACATGATCTAGAACCAGACTGCTAGGATTTGAATCAGCTAACTAGCTGTTTAACTTCTGTATACTCCTTTCAAGGAAGATGGAAGTAAACATATTTCCCTATGAGAAATACGTTCATAGTTATTTAAAATAGTGACTCTGTGTGACCCTATAGACATCAGCCCACCAGGCTCCAGGCGAGAACACTGGAATGGGTTACCATTTCCTTCTCCAATGCGTGAAAGTGAAAAGTGAAAGGGAAGTCCCTCAGTTGTGTCCGACTCTTGGCGACCCCATGGACGGCAGGCTATCAGGCTTCTCGGTCCATGGGATTTTCCAGGCAAGAGTACTGGAGTGGGGTGCCATCGCCTTCTCCGAAACAGTGCTTGGCGTGTGGTAAATTGATTAAATAAAAAAGTATGTATGTTATTTTGTGGTAATACTGTCAGATACATATATTAAGTGAATACAAGATGAGAGATCACCATAGGGGTATAGAGTTAGGGTCACAAAACTTCATGAAAAAGGTAAATCACCAGTTTTGAGTATTTTGATTGGTTTTTAGGAAGAAGAAAAGATACTTTAAGAGGGAGAAGTCATTTGTACAGAGGTGTAAGATTGTGTCTAGGCAAGTTAAGATACTATAGGAAACTGTCCCAGTTGAAGGTATTGTGCAATATCATTGCCTTTATAGGGAGTTGGTCATGGACAGGGAGGCCTGGTGTGCTGCAGTCCACGGGGTCACAAAGAGTTGGACACAACTGAGCAACTGAACTGAAACTTATGAGTCTGCTAAACTGAAAAGCTAGTTCAAATCCAAAAGCAGTTAGTTAAGCAGGGCCTAAGCAGTAAGAAAATTGTTTTGTACTTGAGATTCCAGATAGGGAGGAAATTGGCATCAGGTAGGTAATCTAGCTAGGAGGCTGATGTACACTCAGTTTTGAGGTGATGAGTACAGAGACCAAATGAGAAATCAACAAAACTAAAAAGTTTTATTATATGAGAAGACTAGAAACATAGACAAAAATCTGGCAAGATCAGGTAAAAAGAGAAGGTATAAACCCTCAGAGTGAAAAGGGGAATATAATTACAGATAGAGCAGATTATTAAGTGGAGCAAGCAATGGCACCCCACTCCAGTACTCTTGCCTGGAAAATCCCATGGATGGAGGACCTGGTGGGCTGCAGTCCATGGGATCGCTAAGAGTTGGGCACGACTGAGTGACTTCACTTTCACTTTTCACTTTCATGCATTGGAGAAGGAAATGGCAACCCACTCCAGTGTTCTTGCCTGGAGAATCCCAGGGACGGGGGAGGCCTGGTGGGCTGCCATCTGTGGGGTCACACAGAGTTAGACACAACTGAAGTGACGCAGCAGCAGCAGCAGATTAATAAGATAGTAGAAAATACTGTCAACAATTTAGATCAATAAATTTGAAAGTTAAGCAAAGTTGAAGTTCATGATGAGAAAGCTTAGAATAACCCTGTAACTGTTAAATTAAGTTGTAGTTACATCTTAGCACAAAAATACCAGGCCCAGGTAATTCTACAGGAGACTTTTTAAGGAACAGATCATTCCAGTGTTCTACAAATCCAGAAAATTAGACTAGGAGAATTCATTCAATTCATTCTCTGTGAAGTTATCTATTCTTAGTCCCAGAGCCAGTCAGTGATAATATAAGAAAGGAAAATTATAGTCCCATTTAACTTATGGGTACACATGGAAAAATTTTAAACTGCAAGTCCACAGACCCTTAACTTCAACTTTGAAATCCATAACCTCTGAAAATCAAAAATTTTTGTAGAATTTGCCAGCATGATCTGATTTGATTTACCCTGTTCTTGGGAAAATCCTACTTGAACTGGTGTGTGAGGCTACATATAATCATTGTTTGTCTTATTAAAAAAAAGAATCCATATAATTCACTGCAGGTATATTCATGTATTTGAACACAGGGTACTGACCCACAGTTTGTTGGCGTTGTTAGATGTATTTAAGCACACACACACAAAAAAAACCCAATATATAGAAACTACTTGATGAAATTTATTTCATTAGCTTCCTACTAATTTAGTGGAAAGCTATTAAATTATGAACAGATGAGAGAGCTTACTTGCGAGCAGGTATCTATAAATACGCAAACAAGTGAAATCACTTTAAATAACATCCTCATGAGGGAAATGAATTCCCTTTTCACCCAGAAACAAGATAGAATGTTTATAATATCACCACTTCCAGTCAATATTATACAGAGATCCTAGTTAAAGCAAAAAGAGGAGGAAAAAATAATAAAAGCATGAATATTGGAAAGAAAACTTTGATTAGTGGCTAATGATATGATTGGCCTATGTAAAAGCCAAATATGATCTACAGATAAATTATAAATAAAAGAGCAGAGTTAGTTCCATATATCATCAATAATCAAGTCAATTGCATCTCTATACATCAGCAATAAATAACTAGAAAAAATAATTAGAGAAGACACCATTTACAAAAGCATAGCAGATTATCTAGTGCCTGGGAGTAATTGTAACATAATGTGCAAACCTCTGTGTTGAAAAGCATAAAACATTATTTTAAGTCACTAAAGAGTATCTAAATAAATGGGGAGCTGTTGCCTTCCTGTCCATGAATGTGGCTTATCATAAAGAAGTTATTGTTCTTCAGGCTCTACATCTCTAGATTGTGTTGTTTCACTCAAAGTGTCAAAGATTTTTCAAGAAATTTTACACAGATTCTAATACAAATATGGAAGAGTAAATAGTAAATACAAATATCGAGCAGCTAGGACACTTCTGAAGAAGAAAGGCAGAGGTGGAGTGGTGATATATGTGCTTATTCTGTCAAATTATGTAGAACTTTAGTATTTAACACAGTGTGGTATAGAGACAGTCACATTGACCAGTAAAATAGAACAGAGGGCTCCCAAACATACAGACCTCTAACTCAGAACTGTCCTTCCAAGTCACCTAAGGCTGTTGAACACTTGAAATGTGGCTAATCTGAATTAGGATTAACTGGTCTACAGGGTAAGTAAAGGCTTCCCTGAGACTTGTCATTTTTTAGATCTGATAGATGAATAGAACTTAACTAGGGGAGTGGTTGAGTGGATGGAAGAATATTTAATCCTGAATGAATAGAATGTGCATGTTCTTAACGGAGGTCACTGTGACTAGTCAGTGATCTAAAACAGTTGTTGACAAACTTTCTGTAAAGAGCTAAATAATAAATGTATGAGACTTTGAAGGTGTAATACATCCTGTATCATAACTGCTCAGTTTTACTGTTGCAGTGCAAAAGCAGCCATGGACAATACGTAAATGAATGAGTATGGCTATTTTCAAAAAACAGGCAACAGGGTTAACTGGTCTGCTAGGCCATAGTTGGCTGATACCTGATCTATGGGAGAGAATAGTACAAGGAGAGATTTGAGAGTGGGGACTGGACTCAGACCTTTTTAGTACTGTTGGACTTGTTGTTATTGAGCCTAAGAGTAAATTGAAATGAACAGAATCACTTGGTTTCAGTGTGTAGTATGGGTTGAGTGATATGGAAGACCAGTAGGCATTTACAGCAGCCTAAGTGAATCGTGATGAAAGATTTGAATAGTTGGAGTTGGGAGGGAGAATGGTGGCAATAGATAGAATGAGGTTGATTTGGTGAATATATTGCATATATGAGGGAAGGGTAAAGACGATGAATGAGAGAGGAAAGACACCACCTTGCTTTCTAGCTTGTGCAGCTAAATCAGTGATGATGCTGTTCCTAACATGAAGTGAAGTCGCAGTCGTGTCCAACTCTTTGTGACCCCAGGGACTGTAGCCTACCAGGCTCCTCTGTCCATTGGATTTTCCAGGCAGTAGTACTGGAGTGGATTGCCATTTCCTTCTCCAGGGGATCTTCCCTACCCAGGGATTGAACCCAGGTCTCCTGCATCCTAGACAGACACTTAACCGTTTGAGCCACCAGGGAAGTTCCTTACGTGAAGCCTTGGAAATTTGCCAGGTTTGGAGTTGAAGGGTAGAAGTTAAAGTTCAGGTGGAGGTGTCAAGTAGCCATTTGGATATGCAGATCTTCAGAGAAGAGGTCTGAGTTGGAGATACATATTTAGGAGACTGTGAAGCAGAGATGGCAGTAGATGAAATGACATAGGGAGAGTGAATACAGTTGTCTAATACAGCCTTGAAGAGCTATACCAACGTTGAATGGCCAGGTAGCAGAGATGATCGTTAAAGGTAGGGAGAGTAAACATAGATCACATGCCATTTCTTAGCTGATGGCCTCACCTGTAAATAAAGAATTACAATATTTTCCTTGGAATTGTGATAGAAATTGGAACTATGTGCTTCAAATGCCTGACATGTAGCAGTGCTCAATGAATGCTATTATAATGTGCTTCATGCCTGAAATATCCCAGTATACTCCATCTATATTTCAGGATAGTCCTCTATCCCATTTGCTGGATTACTTTCCTGACTCATTTTTAAATTAAATACTCCTAAGTTTCGCACTTAGATGATTTCTGTGATTTCTGATCCTAAGTTTATGCACTTCTTTTCTTTCTTTTATTTTCTCTCTAAGAGAAAAGTTCATTCTCTTAACCTTTATTCTTTGATTCCAGCATGGGAGCTATAGTCTAGGAATATTTTCTTAGGTTCCTTGACATCTGGAAAATCATAACATTTGAGCATTAGCAGCATTTAAAAGAGGCTCAAAGACCTGATTCTCTTAATGTGGGCTTTAATTGTCATTTCTGCCAATCAGAGATGGCTTTATGGTTAATTATCTTTTGTTCTGTACCCCAAAAGGAGTTTAGTATTAGTTGTGGGAACAAGAGCTGTAAGATATTTCTTGATTTGGAAAGATTTGTAAGGATTATTTTCTTAAATCATGGCCCATTATACGTATATATCTCTGTAAAGGAAATTTTCTAAAACAATAACCTAGTTTATAAGTTATTTTGCTTTTTCTAGCCTATTATAGTGAAAAAATAGGTGCTGGTTGTGATCTATTAAATCGATTTTGTAACTTACGAGTGCTTGTAAAACAGTGCTTAAGAAAATGAACTAAATGAGAAATTTTGAGTTGTATTGATAAAATTGCCAGTTTTTAACACATGCATGCAGTGAAGTGAGGTACTTGTCTTTTCTTCAGTATCCATTTTGATGCTATCCTCTTGATTCAAGTAGTAAATAGTAGAATAGTTGGTGAATTTTGTGGTGCATTAGAATAAGCTGGTATTCTAATGATTTTTCATTTTCAGCCTTTTAAAAAGTTGTTTCCAGGTTGTGAATCTTTTCATTCACTTACTTTTATTAGTAACTACCAACTGGTATTTTACTCTCAGATGTTCCTTCCAATCCATATTATTATTTTTTTTCTATTTTATTGCTCTTTTCTTCTAAAACCCCTCTATCAGTATCTTAGAAGATTCTGCTGCTTTAGCTATTGTACTAGGGCTTAGAGCATGTTAAGGAAAGAATACCAAAGTAGGTATGTTTTCTTCCAAAAAAATGGAAGGGTTATCTATATATTCAGTCAGAAGATGTTAATTTATTATTAGTAAGTAGTGAATTGATACCAAGCTATTACTATGGTAGATCCTTTAGAATAGTAAATCTTAAGTTTAGAATTATTAGACTCCTGACTTCTAGAACCTCAGTCTTTATTAAGTAAAATGCCCAGTTTGAAAATACTGTCAAGCCAAACAGTGGTAACAAGAATTTTCTCTTGATCTAGAAATTGTTCATCCCAGATACAAAAGTAATGAAATATGTGAAAATATGTCCGTTTTGAACTGCTGTTTGTCTATATCAGAATGTATAAGTTATAGGGTAAGTTCTGTTTTTTTTTTTTTAATGTGTATCACTTTTTTTAGTGTAACCTTCTGACGGTTGCTTAAGTGACTGTCGGTGTTCACATCTGAGAGAAACTAGAGTCCTGAAAGAATTATATTTAAGGCTAACTAAAACTTGGATGCTTGAAAACCTTACTATAGAAAGAGGAGTTCTTAGAGGTCAGATACAGATAATGCAGTTTGTACCTGTTTAATGAACAGGGTCATTTAACTGCTTGACAGTTTCAGATTTTCTATTTTTTACCTATTTTTTTTTTAATCTAAAATTTTCTGGGCAGTTGATATAGGGTGCCCATGGTATCTATTATTACCTTGCAGACACTTCCTTAAGGGAGAGAATAAGGGTCACTTTTTGTAAAGGAAGTGTGTTCAGAAGAATGAGAAAGCTGCTTTCCCAGAATCCTCAGTCAGCATCTTTTCCAGTTTCATTGCTGTGAGTTGGGTCCTGTCTCCATTCCTAACCAGTGAAGTCTGGCCAGGAGAGTAGAATTATGCTGCTGAATGTTGACCTGAGCCTTTAGAGCTCTGGGTGAGGTTGGCTTCCCCCAAATTAGGGTAATTTCTAAGGGATGAAAACCAGTGTCTACTGCAGGCTGGATTTATATCTTGTTTATAATCTCCATGTCCTCGCACAATGTGTTGTACTGTGATCAATTCAAGTCAGTATGAATATATGACTTTTTTTGTAGTGGTAATAAAACAACCATTTATATATATATTTTAATAATTGCGTTTATTTGACTCAAGGAAATTGTTTTTTTATCCAATAAGCCTCTTACTCTGAATGCTTACTATGACAGAGGAACACTGTCCAAAGTTACGACTTGGTCGTGGGCTCTGCTCTTAAGAATTCAGTCTAGTAAATTTGGTTTTGTTGAATATTAAGCATTTTCTATATAATTCATCAAGGTTAGTAAAACTTCTGGTATCTCTCATTTGGAAAGCATTTACTTAGGTGTCTTTAGTAACAGCTTCTATTGCTTTCATACTGGTTAATTGGCTAAATATGTTCTACCTCTGCTTGATTAGTTCTAAAGTGTTTCAGAAATTTCTCATGAAGTTAAAATTGGTTTCTTTAGTAGCATGTCTGGTGCTAGTGACATCAATTAATGGTATGACATAAGTGCGAATATATGAGTATTATTTCTGCCTGTATTTTACTGTTTGCTATTTCTTTGGATTTGGTTTTTGCTGTGGGTTTGACCAAGATCTATTACTCTTCAAATTCAGAATGAAATGTAATTCAGAATGGTTAGTGTTTAAAGTATATTTTGATTGACATATTCTAATAAGACTTATTTTAAATGATTCTTTCAGTGGTATGCTTGTTTTTTACTAATTTAAGAGCAAATGTTAATGTCTTCAGTGTGTTTCTATTCAAACTTTGTCTTTTTTCTCAGCTTTCATAGTAGTATGTTGAATGTTTAGCAAAACCTGGCATAGCACAAATTATTGAAATTACTCTTAGTTCTATAGCATTATAATTTTTAGAATATGTTTAGTTAATGAAACTGGAGCCTATTATACGAAGTGAAGTAAGTGAAAAAGAATAACACTAATACAGTATATTAACATATATATGGAATTTAGAAAGGTGATAACGACGACCCTATATGCAGGACAGCAAAAGAGATGTAGATGTAAAGAATAGACTTTTGAACTCTGAGAGAGAAGGTGAGGGTGGGATGATTTGAGAGAATAGCAGTGAAACATGTATATTACCATATGTGAAACATGACCAGTGCAAGTCCAATGCATGAAGCAGGGCACTCAAAGCCGGTGCTCTGGGACAACCCAGAGGAATGGGGTGCGGAAGAGGTGGAGGGGGAGATTCAGGATGGGAGGACACATGTACACCCATGGCTTGATTACTGTTGATGTATGGTAAAACCACCACAATATTGTAAAGTAATTAGTCTCCAATTAAAATAAATTAATTTAAAAGATAAATCTCTATATCTCAAGGAGACACTTAACTCCTATAACACAGAATATGTGTTCTTACTCTAATTTTATATCAGTAGGCAATTGTTACTCTTCCAAGACTTATGAGTCTAAAGGGTTATCAGTTTTATGTGCTCCAAAATTTTATGTACTGCAAATTGTCCCACTCAGCCCTAGAAGAGTTATTTCTACAGTAAGTATTGTTTTATTATTTTTAGCTCTTAACTTTTTCTTATCATCATAGTCAGTGTGTTGAAAGAGCCGTCAATAGGACTTAATCTGTGACTATGTAAAGAGACACCTCAGAGGAAGGACGACTGCTTTTTAAAAGTAGTAATTTCTGATGTTTGCAGTTCTTAGAACAAAATATCAAGGGTATGACAAAAGTGGTCTTGAGAAAGTAACTTTGTCCAAATAAAAGGTATATCTTGCATGTGCATGTGTAATTGTTTTGAGCTTTCTGGAAATTGTTCTTAGCCTTTGAGAATCTAAGGAAGGGTTTGGGAAAAAGGAAAAATGCACATTTGCAAAACTTTAGTGGCATTTTAAAGGTTTCTTATGTAGTTACTAAAACTGTGGACTCTAGAACCTTTGTTGATGTAAGAGAACACACTTGAATTTTTCTTCATTCTTTACTGATGTTTTGATTGTTGGATTGGCAAATCACTAGAGTACCAGAAAGAACCTAACAGATGACATGAAAAGCAAAGGGAGTAGTGGTTTTAAGAATAAAATGCTGGGTATAATATAAAACTTATTTTCCTTTTAATACACTTGAAAATAAATATTTAGGGAAGCTGGGAAAAAATTCTACTCATCCTTTACTAGAATAGATTTTGCTAGGTCCCTCTCCTGGGGGTGGTGTTCAGTCGCTAAGTTGTGTTCAGCTTCCTCATCCTTCACTATCTCCTGGAGTTTGCTCAGATTCATGTCCATTGAGTCGATGATGTGACTCCAGATTTTTTTTTTTTGTAATAAAGTTGTTAATGGCATTAATAAAATGCCTGCCAGGTAGATAATATATGTGGAAATGCTTTATAGGAAGATGTGATTTTAGAGATTAATCAGTGTGAGAACCATTTTGTCTGATTAGTATATACAAGAACCCAGACCAAATTTTATTTGCCCTCAGTTATTTTCTCTTCCCTCTTTTCACGTAGTGTTAGGTTAAAGGGTGAGAGAGTATTCACAATCTCTCTCATTTGTAGAAGTCTCAGCACCCAACATTTCTTATAGAACTGGTTTTTTTCTAAAGTATTAAGTAGATCTTTACAGAATACTGCTGCTGCTGCTGCTGTTGCTGCTAAGTCGCTTCAGTCGTGTCTGACTGTGCAACCCCATAGACAGCAGCCCACCAGGCTCTGCTGTCCCTGGGATTCTTCAGGCAAGAACACTGGAGTGGGTTGCCATTTCCTTCTCCAATGCATGAAAGTGAAAAGTGAAAGGGAAGTTGCTCAGTCATGTCCGACTCTTCGCGACCCCATGGACTGCAGCCCACCAGACTCCTCCGTCCATGAGATTTTCCAAGCAAGAATACCCACCAAAGACTTCTTTCTTTTATTGGTGTGTTTCGCTATAGGCTTCCCTAGTAGCTCAGGTGGTATAGAATCTGCCTGCAATGTGAGAGACCCAGTTGGATTCCTGGGTCAGGAAGATCCCCGGGAGAAGGGATAGGCTCCCCACACTAGTATTCTTGGGCTTCCCTGGTGGCTCAGCTGGTAAGAAATCCACCTGTAATGTGGGAGACCTGGATTTGATCCCTGGGTTAGGAAGATACTCTGGAGAAGGAAACAGCTACCCACTCCAGTATTCTTGCCTGAAGGATCCCATGGACAAAGAAGCCTGGCGGGCTACAGTCTATGGGGTCGCAAAGAATTGGACACGACTGAGCGATTAAGCACACACACACATGCTATGGTGTAATATTCTTCCAGCATAATCACTTTATAGTAGTTTTACTGCTTTGTAGTTCAGTAAGTTTTATTTTTATTATTACATTGTAAGCTTTTTGAGGGCTGTTATGATTATCATTCATCTTTGTGTACCCTATAATAGTGATTCTCAGTCCTGAATTAAAAAACAACTCAGACTTCTCAGGGCTATATTTATAGCCATCTCCCAAATTTTAATTCTCAGTCCTTGTTATTAGCCTAGCACAATGGTTCTCAACCAGGGTCAGTTTTGACCTGCAGTGAGCATCTGGCAATGCCTGAAGACATTTTTGGCTGTCAGAACTAGGATGGGGGTTTGCTCCTGATAGCTGTTGGGTAAAGGCCAGGGATGCTCCTAAACACCCTGCAATTCAAAATGTCAATAATACTGAAGTTGAGAAACTCTGTCTAGCTGAATGGGTCTTTAAGGAAATTCCTGTGCGTTCTAGAAGTCGATCATACGAGGCATGTTTGTACCTGCTCACTTGGAGAGGCAGGTTTTTCCTCACAGGTCATAGATATTACTTCCCTATCCTCACTATGATTGGTTAAGAATGTATTTTCATGAAGGAGGTACTGTGGGTCTAAGCTACATGCAGTTGCTATTTATTTTAGTTGGGCTGATCTTTATTCTGCCATAAAACATGCTTCCATTTCATTGTCACGGTCTTAGTAGAGGTTATTATAACTTCCTACTTGGATTATTGCAGTGACCTTTTTAAGAAAAATTTAATTTGATTCATTGTAGATGGACATACCATTGTAAGAAATAATGCAGTAAGATTCCATGTACCCTTTGTCCAGTTTAAAGGTAACATCTTACAAAACTAGTACAATATTCCAAACAGGATATTGACATTAACCCACGGGTCTTTTGAGTCTGCCAGGTTTGCTTGTACTCGTGTGTGTATTCTGTGAAGTTTTTCATGTGTGTAGCTTTGTGTGCCCTGTCCTGCACAATACCTAGCATGATGTTATGTACATGGTAAATGCTCAGTTCTTACATACTGTTGAAGATACATTACCTTATTCCAATTGAATTTGCATAGAGTTGGCTGTTAATTCTTGTAGTTTTATGATAGGAATCACTGTTTTGTATGAATCTTGATTTTATTAGGTTCAAATACTTAAGTTTAGGTACACCTATATATAATGACTCCCATAGGAAAAAAAAATTAGGTATAATGAAACTATTTGCAAAACTGGTGAATAAACCAACAGTACTTTTTATGTTTATTAACAGAAACATTATATAGTGAATGCTTTCTCAGGCTCCTGTTTATCATTTTGTTTGCTTCTTTTAGTGCTGACTGAGCACCTGGGTGCCAGATACTGTGCTAAGGTGTACGTAATAAAAAGGAAAATTACCCTTTGATAAAAAGGGAATACTCTAGGACAATTTCTAGAGTATTTTGGAAGTCCTACCAATAGGGCTTCTTATGCATTCACTGTAGAGAGTAAGGGAAAATCAAGGTTGGTTATTAATTTATGGTATAAGCAACGGTATAAACAATGGGTAGGTTTAGATTTGCTGGGATAGTGAAGAAGACTAAGCTAAGGGTGAAAAGTTTCAGATCAGAGAGAATCAGGACATCTGTTTTGTGCCTTTTATATTATGTTAAAATATCTGTGTTGACATCCCAGTGGAAGTATAAAGGTTAGATGCATGAATCTGATACTCAGAGGAAAAGTTTTCAAGATAGAAGAACACTGAAAGCCATGAGTTTAGATAAATTCACATAAGGACAGAAAATGGGTGGAGAAGAGAGAACTTAGAACTGACACTGAGTAAACCAGAAAGAGTTACAGTAGATGAAACTGAAAAAGGAATTCTTGGGGAGAAAAGAGGAAAAACTAGTAGAGTTGTGACATGGGAGCCAAGAGAGCAAGTGTTTAAGGAAGAAGTGATCAGTCAAGAAAGTTGCTGAGAGCTCAAGAGAAATGAAAAGTTTCTTTTTGATTTGATGGTGTAGAGGTGTCTGATTTTAACAAGCATTTCAGTGGAACGGGAGAGAAAGCCAAATGGAAGTAGGTTGAAGAGTGAATGGGATGTGGAAAAGTAGGGATTGTAAATGTAGATGACATCTTCAATAAGTTTTTCTGTGAAGAGGAGCAAGAATTGGGACAGTAGAGCTCAATATGGGATCAAAGGAGGGTTTTGTTTTTGTGTTTGTTTTTTAAAATGAGAGATAGTATGTTTGTATATTCATAAGAATGACCCAGGAGAGGGATAGATGGATGAAATGTGAATTGAGGACATTAGGAAGAGAGAGGGTAGGTAGTGCTTGTAGTTACATGAGTTCGTTAATTGCCCAACTTCTTAATTTTTTAGCATGCTGTGTGATACATTGAGAATCTGTGTGGGACTATGAGAGTATGTGAGAAGGAGAGAAAATTCAAATTGGAAGCTACTGGGGAAAATTTTGATTTCCTTTCTCCTTTTTGAAAACAGGATTACAATTTATGTATTGTAGACAGTCTTTTTTCCATAGGCATAATTTTTAAAATCTTGATTTTTTTTTTTTCCCCTGGTTACACAAGTAATCTTTATCTTCTCAGAAAGCATTTTCTTTACAAAAGGAACTGTACAACTTAGAGTGAAAATTCTGTGTAACCTCACCCCAACCTTTTCTTTCTTTTCTGTTTTACCATCCTCTAAACTTAGAGGATTGTTGTCAATACTTTAGTATTTGTTTTTTAATTTTTTCTATAATATTAACATAAATGATTTACTTTGGAATGAAATTATACTATTTATCCGGTTCCTAAACTTTAACATATATTAATATATATAAATCTGTTGAAATCAACCTTTTTAATTCATCTTTGTTATCCATAATTTTGGTAAACTTGATCTGACAAGAATTAAAGGAAATCATTTAAAATTTTCTGTTTCCTTAGAGGTACATATTTCTGCTATAGTTTGTTGTTGCTACTTGATGGGTTGAATTCTGGATAATTGTCATGTGAGTCTTTTTTGTATGGTTCACAGCTTTTTGCTTTGAAGACAGCAGCGGAGTTAACATTGCTCTTGTGAAAACAAAATCATTCTTTTTTCCATCATTTTGTTTTCAACTTTTAGGAGTGTCAGTTAAAATGACATGTGGTTAGTTGCGTTTAGTTTAGTGTTTTGTTTTGTTTTTTTTACCAAATCTGAGAGTCTTTTATAACTTACCTGATCTTACTCCATTTAGATATTAAAAAAAATTTTTTTAATCTTCATTTTTGGCTGTGCTGGGTCTTCGTTGCTGCATGGGCTTTTCTCAGTTTGCAGGTGGTGGGGCTACTCTAGTTGCAGAGCTCGGGTTTCTCATTCCATTTGCTTCTCTTGTTGCTGAGCTTGGTCTGTAGGGCACAAGGCCTTCAATAGCTGGCAGCAGTAGTTGTGGTTCCTGGGCTCTATAGAGAACAGACTCAGTAGTTGTGGCGCACGGGCTTAGTTGCTGCGAGTCATGTGGGAACTTCCTGGTCCAGGGATCAAACCTGTGTCTCCTGCATTGGCAGACGGATTCTTTACCACTGAGTTACCAGGGAAACCCCCATTTACATTTATTTTTATGTTTCAGTTTGCTTTTTTCTTATTTTCTATTTTTATTTTTCATCAGCAAAAAAAAAAAGAGAGAAAGGAGCTATTAGTTTATTTGAGGCTTCTTTTTATCTTTAAGTTTATATTGAATCCCAACTTCAGTTTATCCTTAATCCTTCATAGTATATCGTGGTATCCTGTTGCGTGTTAACATAATTACTTTATCTTTTACTCCCCACCACCTTTTTTAGGATAGGTTGAAGCTTTTGGTTCTGGCCTACTAATTTTTACATTCTGTACATTGACTCACAAAATTACAGATAAATTCTGTTTAGTAGCTGTACCACTGTAACTCAGAATTAGTTTTGTGTTTAAGTGTTTATTTTTATGTTTTTAAAAGCACACATTTTCCAAATGTAAGTTCTTTAATACTGATGTTTCATTGTGGTTTAATTGAAGTGTAGTTGATTTTGAATGTTTTATTAGTTTCACATGTACAGCAAAGTGATTCAGATATTATGTATGTATGTGTATATATATTTTTTTTCATATTTTTATATCTTGTAGCTTATTACAAAGTATTGAGAATAGTTCCCTGTGCTATGCAGTAGGTCCCTGTTGGTTACCTACTTTATATATACTAATATATATATATAAAAATCCTAAACTCCTAATTTATCCCTGTGTCCCCTGCTCTCCACCCAATGATGTTTCATTATGTGATTAGGATTTGTAAGAAGGCAGTTTGAGAGTGCTGTCATTTAAATATTAATTATTACATATTTGAGAACTTTATAGTTCCTTTTAGAGTTGCTTATTACCCATATTTGGATGACACACTAAGGATCCTTGACAAATCTTTTCCTTATGAACATTCCTATAGAAGAGTTTTCTGACTTTTTAGGTTTTCATGAGACCTTTGAGGCTAGCCTGATATTTTTTCACCATTGTTGGTCCTCGGTTTCTTTTACCTAAATGCTTTTTAAGATTTCTGAAGCTTACCAGTTCTGCAGCATATCTGTAACTTGATGGTTTATTCCTGTTTTTTGTTTATCTTTCTTTGTGCACGATGAGATTATTCTATCTGCAAGTTAAATTCATTATTTCAGAAGAGACCTTGACTTGTACCTTGACTTTGTACCTTTCTCTTCTTTACGAACAGTATTCCAGGTCATTAAAGTATATTAATGAACAAAGTAGATAAAAATCCCTACCCTTGTGTGGAGCTTAAATTGTAGCAGGCCTACACCAAAATGATGATGATACGTGAGAAGATCATATAGTGTTGTGGATAGGAAAAGCAGGGTTAGAGGGATTGGAAGTTCTGGGCAGGAGACAGGCCATCAGTTCAGTCACTCAGTCGTGTCCGACTCTTTGCAACCCCATGGACTTCAGCACGCCAGGCCTCCCTGTTCATCACCAACTCCCGGAGTTCACTCAAACTCACGTCCATCGAGTCAGTGATGCATGCCATCCAGCCATCTCATCCTCGGTCGTCCCTTTCTCCTCCTGCCCCCAATCTCTCCCAGCATCAGAGTCTTTTCCAATGAGTCAGCTCTTTGCATGAGGTGGCCAAAGTACTGGAGTTTCAGCTTTAGCATCATTCCTTCCAGAGAAATCCCAGGGTTGATCTCTTTCAGAATGGACTGGTTGGATCTCCTTGCAGTCCAAGGGACTCTCAAGAGTCTTCTCCAACACCACAGTTCAAAAGCATCAATTCTTCGGCGCTTAGCCTTCTTCACAGTCCAACTCTCACATCCATACATGACAGGCCATAGATTACAAATTTTAATAGTCATTTTTTAATAGTCAGTGTAGGCCTTATTGAGAAGGTAAAGGGAACAGACGTTCCAGAAGTCCTAAAAGTAGGATCATGCGTTGCATGCTGCAAAAGCAAGTAAGCCATGTAGTTGGAGGAAAGGGAGTAAAATGAAGGAGAAGATAGAGGAAAATAAGGTCAGAATAAAAAGAGGCAGAGTTCAAGGCGTGCAAGATTGTATATGCCCGTAAAGGCCATTATTTGTGGAGTCATTACCCTGGTTGCTTTATTGAGAATGGTTTGCAGGGAATGATGGTAGAAGCAGGGAGGATTGATTAGGCAGTCAACACAATAAGTTGGTTAAGATGTGAGTAATTGCTGTATCATACGTTTGAAAGAAGGATGTGAGAAAACAAGAGGTATCAAAGATGACTCCAAGATTTTAGTCTGGCAATTGAAAGGATGGAATTGTCAGCAACTGAGATGTATATAGAAGGCTAAAGATGGAGCGCATTTTAAGGAAATAAATCATTAGTTCAGTTTTGCACGTTAGGAAATGTCTCCGATATGCAAGTGAAAATGTCAGATAGAATGTTTCAAATGAGTCTAGAGATCAGGAGAAAGAGCTGAGCTGGAGGTATTGATTTGGGTTATCAGCATATGGGTGACATTTACCAAGAGGGTGATTATAGATACTGAGGGAAAAAAAGACTGACTGAGGCCTGGGGTGCTGCCAGTATTACAAGGTTGCCAAGAGGGACCAGCAAAGGAGACTAATAAGGGGAGAACAAGTGAGATAACAAAGGTAGTCTCCTGAAGTCTGTTCAAGAGAATAACTGTTGAAAGGTTAAGAGGAGAGCTGAAAACTGACTATTGCAGAACAATCATTTATAATATTAATAAGAGCAGATTTAGTGAAGTGATGAAAGTGATTAATTTGAAGTGAAGTCAAAGTCGTTCAGGTGTGTCCGACTCTTTGCGACCCCATGGACTGTAGCCTGCCAGAGTCCTCTGTCCATAGAATTCTCCAGGCCAGAATACTGAAGTGGGTAGCTGTTCCTTTCTCCAGGGGATCTTCTCAACTCAGGGTCTCCCACATTGCAGGCAGATGCTTTATTATCTGAGCAAAAGATTAATTTGAGAACATATAAAAAGGAATGGAAAGAGAGGAATTGGAGACAACTAGTATAGGTGATTTATGTGGAATTTATTGTTGAGTTGCTCAGTCGTGTCTGACATTTTGTGACCCCATGGACTGCAGCTCACCAGGCTTCCCTGTCCTTCACTGTCTCCCAAAGTTTGCTCAAACTGATGTGCATTGAGTTGATGAGGCCATCCAACTGTCTCATCCTCTGTTATCCCTTCTCCCCTCAATATTTCCCAGCATCAGGGTCTTTTCCAATAAGTTTGTTATACGAAAAGGGATTCTCATTCTGGAGCAGTTGCTCGCAGGGAGAGGAAGATTAAGACTTCTTTTTAAAATAGGAGCAAAAGTGGTTTTTGGTGTGTGTCAGAGAAATGATATAGTAGAAAAGAGGACTCTGATGATCTTTTCCACTTTATTCTGATATTTTCAATCATTGAGTGTTATACCAAAGAGGGTATTCATTTCTTTAGTGGGTTTTTTCTTCACTTTCTTTACATCTTACCTCTGGTTGTCTCATTTCTTCTTTCATCTTTTATTTCAAGAATCCCATCTTAAAGACAATAGAGAAGTCCAAAATTTCTTGTTTCCTAGATTTATTCTTTGTAAACTGCCTCAACTGTTTCTTGCTACCAAAGTTTTCTTCAGTTGGTTGATTACCTGTGAATTGAGATACTGTGTTTTTTTCAGTGTTATTGATTATAGATGGTATTTACTTCAGGATGTTGCTTAGTTTTTTTCCTTTGTTGTGTTGCTGATACTGCTGAAGGGGAAGAGCTAATTCTGTAGAGAGCTATTTATATACCTTTTTCTGTTTACTTACTCTAATGATAGTTTTTAATATCTGCTAGACAATTAGTAACATTGTTTATATTATTTGTGAAATGAAATGTTTGTTTTACTAGATATGCTTTTGCAGACATGAGATTTACCAGAAAAAAAGACCATGGGTATTTGTATTTAAGCAGAAATTAAGATGTATATGTAATAATGAACCAGAAGTTGAGTTATCATAAATCAGATTTGTTTTCTTACTAACAGTTATTTAATTGTGGGCTGCCACTTCTGACTAATGATTGGTCAAAAGCTATAGATATAAATGACCAAATAATCATATGCCCCATCTTTTTTCTTGTATTTCAGAAAACCTTGATGGGAATAGAAGTTGTCATCATCTAGCCTTAGACAGTTTAATTTATGAAATAGATTTTATATTATATATATTATTTTAAATTGGTATAAATTTCAAGCTATAGGTTAGCAACTCTTAACTAAGGGTTGTATATTAGAATTATGTAGTTTTTCAAAATTCACATTTTTAAAGAACTCTCTGAAGCAATTTTTGTGCCTAAGAACTGTCACTTTATAGAGCTTCCCTAGTGGCTCAGTGGTGAAGACTCCGCATGACAATGCAGGAGACATGGGTTCGATCCCTGGTCTAGAAACATCCCACATTCTCTGGAGCACTTCGACTACTGAACCCATGTGCCACAACTACTGAAGCCTAGAGCTTCGGTACCTAGAGCCTGTACTGTGCAACAGAAGATGTCTCTGCAATAAGAATTATTGCACCACAACTGGAGAAGAGTCCATGCTCGCAGCAACTAGAGAAAAAGGCCAAATGCAGCCTAAATAAAAGAAGTGTCACTTACAGAAAAAAGTTATAGACATTTTTCTTCATCATGAAAGCTAATATAAGAGTGTCTAATTCAAAACTACTTTCTTACACAGTTTTATTTTGTAGTGGTATAAATTAGCAGAAAAATTAGTAAAGTCTCATGTAAGTTTTTTACGCATTTTCCCCCCACAGTGTGTGTGACCTATAACTTGACTGTCAAGCAGTTAGATGTTAGTAAATTATCCCCTTAGAGTTTGCCAGAAATTCCATGCTATAAGCCTTTCATTCCCTCAGATTAGTGGTGTTGAATCTGCAGAATTGAGTAACTTGCCCTTGTACCTTTATGGACCTTGGGAGATAGCCCCTCAGCATAACCCAGAGAAATCTAACCCCAATTTTAGTAAAGTGTTCAGAATTTAGATTGTTTCCTAAAGGGTAGTATGAAAAGCAAATTTCTTAAGAGTTGATTGGAGCAGGTAGGACTAGCTAGCTTACTTTTCTTACAACTTTTTCCTTTAGTTGACATTGCAGATTAAGATCTTTTATTTCTATTGCTGCTACTAAAGGCTAGGCATTGCTGTTATCATTAATCTGCTTAAATGTAGTCTTTTTTCACCACTTATATTATCATTCTAAACAAAAACACCCATCATTGCCTTAGTTTTTACTTTTCTAATCAATTGGTGCTTCTAGTAGTTTGCAGACTAGAAAGCATCTTAATGCTTCTCCTAAGAAAGATGACAACCCAGCCACTGTATTCCTACCTCAGCTCATTTCTGCTTTCTTGCACTTTGTTTTGTTTTGGTGGTGGTGGTTAGTGGAAGGATCCTTTACGGAGTAGGAAGAATCCGCACTACTTGACTTAATGGGCTAGGTCTTGAGCCAGGTCAAGTACTCCAGTGCTTTGATGGTGACATTTCAAACACCTAGTTACACTGTGTGTAATCTGTATCACCAGAGTGATGGTATATGAAAATTTGGAAGTTGGATTTCATGAACTCTGGATGTTGCTAGGTAGAGCAGCCTCAAATTGAAATGAAAGAAAGGACTTAATTGACTGTTAGTGTTAGTTGCTCAGTTGTGTCTGACTCTTTACAACTCCATGGACCTTAGTCCACCAGGCTCCTCTGTCCGTGAAGTTCTCCAGCAAGAATACTGGAGTGGGTTGCTGTTTTTTCCCTCCAAGGGATGTTCCCGACCCAGGGATCTCTGCATTGTAGTTGGATTCTTTACCATCTGAGCCACCAGGGAAATTGTGTAACTCGGGACTTGAAAGAATATTGAAAGGGCAATCCATCCAAAGGAGAGATTTCGCTGGGAAGAATCGGAAATTAAAAAGAGGGCTGTTGCTTTAAGAATTGAAACCTCAGCCTGTGCTCCCTTTCTGCCCCACCTCCCCCCCACACACACATTTTTCTGATTAGAAATAGCATGTTTTTATCTGATTTGTAAGTCAGTTACAATACTTACGACAGATATAAATACACCCTATTTAAGGAAGACTGACTCAGAATCTCCTTAAGGGTTGAATTTCAGGCAGTATTTCCTTAGTTTTTGAAATGTTCACTCCCTGGTTAAGAAGTTATTTTCTCCCAATACAAGATTGAAATTAAACTTCGAAAATTGTTATGTAACTTTTTACTATTGTGAACATGTTTTGTTCATTGCTAATAAAAATTACCTTTTTGGGTGCCTAGTAAAATGTTTTTAATAGAACTAAATTAACATCTCATTTCCCACTGGGATGTTACTTTCTTTTATAAAAAATATCTTAATGTTTAAGAAATATTCAGTAGATACTATGGAAGAAAATGGGGAAATAAGACGTAAATGATGACACTAGACACTCATAGAGTTGCATAGCTTCATTATATAATCAATAATTAAAGCTATGTTATGCTTACTAATATAGCTATGCACAAAAATCTCACTTGGAACTTCCCAAAAACCAAGTAACAAATGTAGCAATTAACGTACCACACTTGAACTGCGAATTGTGTGATGCTTACTCCTTTCAATGGCATGGAAAAATGATCTTTTCTAATTTTCCTGCCTATCCAGTTTTCTGTTATTTTCCAAAGAGAACAGTTTCTTCTGTTCAGCCAGTTTTTGTCTGTTCACTTTTGTCTCTTTCTCTTGATCAAGTTGCTGTTTATAGCAGAATTTATTTATTGAATCCCATGTTGATGGACATTTAGGTTGGATGTAACTTTTAGATACTGCTTTTGATACAAATTGTGTATTTATATTGCTTGATACTAATGTTATTTTAAAGGGAATTAATTAAAATAGTTTTAACTTAAATATGTTTTCTTATAGCAGAAAAAGAAAACTAAGAACTTCAATCCACCAACACGTAGAAATTGGGAAAGTAATTACTTTGGGATGCCCCTCCAGGATCTGGTTACAGCTGAGAAGCCTATACCACTGTTTGTTGAAAAATGTGTGGAATTTATTGAAGATACAGGTAGGATAGAAGTTATCATTTCAAGAGGTTTGATTTAAAATTTTACTTTAGCTACACCAATAGTTTGTCGGATGTTCCTGATTCAAACTAAAATTTGAAAAAAGTATGTCATTCTCATTAGGATTAATTATCTTGCATATTTTAGACATAACCATCTGATATTTGAAAGCAGTTTTTTTGTTAGACAGTCATGCTTTTATTAGACTTCTCTTTATTAAATGGCAAAGTCAAATCCTAGAATGTTAAATTAATTCTGGAATTTAAAGTAACTCAGTTATTAAATTATGCTACTATTTAATCATAGGTATGATTTAAGGTAGTGGTTTGAATGTTTTCAAAATGTTTAAGTCTGATACTGTTTTTTAACTCGTTTTACACATGAATTTTTCCTTTTAAAATTCACAGCAATATTTATGAATACACAAGAGGTAACTTGTTTGTGATGTTATTTATTCAGGAGCACTAGCTTAATATGGTTTATATGATTTGAGTTGTATTTGTAAGGCATGTGTAGATATCCTCACTGTTTTAAAAACAAGCCTGCTCTTACGTTTATTTCATCCAATCAATCTGAGGGTTGGACTAGTCACAGTTGAGGAATATAGGCAGAATATTATGTTTATGTGCATTTAAAATGAATACAAGTTAACCATGAAACTGTAGTGATCTGAATAGACTACAAAGTTTAATGGTTTGAAAACATGAGCTAATTTCGTTATAGCTCTTATTTATTCTTAATGATCTTTTGATACGCTTTTTTTTTTTTTTAATAAAAAAGTTAGGTGAATGTCCTATCTAGAAAGCTCATTTTCTATTAATTGATTTTTAAATGTTAAATTACCTGCGATTCCTGGGATAAATATAACTTGTTCTATGTGTTATTGCTGGACCCAGTTTGCTAAAAGTAAGGATTTCTGCATTCTAAGAATTAACAATTTATAGTTCTCTAGCAGTACCTTATATCTGGTTTTGGTATCAGGGTAAAGCTGGCATCACAGACTGATTCTGTCTTCTGGAAAAGATTGTATAGAATGGTAATAGTTCTTTGTTAAATTTTGGTAGAATTCACCAGCGAAACTATCTGGACTTGGAATTTTGTGAGCAGGCTTTTAACTATAGATTAAATTTCTTTAGTGGATATAGGACTGTACAGAATTTCAGTTTATTCAGTAAGCATTGACTGTGTCTTTCAGGGAGTTTGTCCTTTTCATTCAAGTTGTTATAAGGTGGTTTACAAAATTCCGTATCATACTTTTTGGTGCCTCTTTTGTTTTTGGCATTACTAATTTCTTTTTTCCCTCTCGTTAGAAGTTTGTCCATTTTATTGATCTTTTCAAAGAACCAGCTTTTGATTTTTTTTTTCTCTTTTGTCCATCTCTAAATTCAGTGAATTCTACTTCTTCCTTTTGCTTTCATTTGATTTTTTTTATAGTTTCTTAAAGTATAAATCTAGATTAATGATTTTGTCCAGTCTTCTATACTGTTTAGCGTTTAAAATTTTCCTGTAAACATTATTTTAGCTGTACACCATGGTCTTAATGCTATTTCCATTTTCATTCAGTTCAGGATACTCTGTAATTTCCCTTTTGACTTTTTAATTTAACACATTAATTAAGTTTTATTTCAAATGTTTTCCAGATAACTTTCTGTTATTCATTTATAGTTTAATTTTGTTGCAGTTGAAAACAGTTTGACTTCAGTGTAACTTTATTAAGACTTGTTATTTATAGCCCAGAATGTGGTCTGTTTTGAAGAATGTTCCTTGGGACCTTGAGCAAAATGTTTATTAAGCTATTGGATGAAGGATTCATCCAATGTCAGGTCAAGTTCTTTGAGAATATTGATCAAGTCTTATCTGTCCTTACTGATTTTCTTGTTGACTTGTTTTTTTAATTGAGAACTGTTAAAATCTTTAATCATGATTGATACTTGTCTGTTTCTTCTTTGAATTGTGTTTTTGCTTCATGTGTTTTGAAATTTGTTTAGTTTCACATATATTTAGGATTATGTCTTTTTTTATGAAATAGTATCTTTATGATGCATTCTCCTTGTTTTGAAGCCTACTTAATTTAAAATTAATGTAGCAAACTGCATTTTCTTTCTTTTTTTCTATGTGGTATATCTTTTTTTGATCCTTATAATTGTATCTTTTTATTTAATGGAGTTTCTCATGGACTGAGTCTGACAATCCACTCTTCTAAGTGAAGTATTTATTAGATCATTGGCTTTTTATGTAATTATCAATCTAACTGGTTTTAAATCTTGTCTTGTTTTTATTTATTTTCTGTCTCGTGTAAACATTATTCCTTTTCTGTTATTTGCTTTCTTTTGGATTAGCTGAAAACTTTTTACTCTTATTTTAACACCAGCATCCAGTTACAATGTTTATCTGTTAGGGTTATTTTAAGTGGTACTCTCGAATTTTAAATATATATCTTTAATCACAATTCATCTTTAGACAACATTACACCAGCATAATGTGTAGCTTAAGAACCTTGGAATAGTACATTTAACCCTCCTATCCCTTGTTCTATTGTACGCTTTAAATTTACAATATGTTTTAAGTATCATAGTATATGTTTGTAATTTTTACTTTAGACAAATAATTATCCTTATTTTCGAAAGATTTTCTTAAGTTATAATCCTCTTAGAAAACAGCTTTATCAAAATATAATTCACATACTCTACCCATTTAAATTGTACAGTCCAGTGGTATATTTGTATGTTCACAGTTGTGCAAGCATCAGCACATTCAATTTTAGAGCGTTTTCATCACTTCCAAAGTAAACCCCATCCATTAAGCAGTCAGTTCCCCATTCTCCATACTCATCATCCCTTAACTTTCTGACTCTCTTGATTTACCTGTTCTGGTCTTTTGTGACTGTCTTCTTTGCTTTAACATAGTTTTTATAGCATCCATGTTAGCATCTCTGAGTACTTCATTTTTAAAAATAATTTTTATTTATTTTTGGCTGTGTTGGGTCTTTGTTGCTGTGTGGACTCCTCTCTAGATGAAGGGCATGGGCTTCTCATTGCAGTGGCTTGTCTTGTTGCCGAGAGCTCCCGGGCCCTAGAGCACAGGCTCAGTGGTTGTGATGCATGGGCTAACTCAGCAGCATGTAGAGTTTTCCCAGATCAAGCCCTGAATTCATTTCTCCTGCATTGGCAGACAGACTCTACCACTGAGCCACCAAGGAATCCCCATTCATTTTTATTGTTGAATTTTCCTGTGGTCATGTATGGATGTGAGAGTTGGACTGTGAAGAAGGCTGAGCACTGAAGAATTGATGCTTTTGAACTGTGGTGGTGGAGAAGACTCTTGAGAGTCCTTTGGACTGCAAGGAGATCCAACCAGTCCATTCTGAAAGAGATCAACCCTGGGACTTCTTTGGAAGGAATGATGCTAAAGCTGAAACTCCAGTACTTTGGCCACCTCATGCGAAGAGTTGACTCACTAGAAAAGACTCTGATGCTGGGAAGGATTGGGGGCAGGAGGAGAAGGGGACGACCGAGGATGAGATGGCTGGATGGCATCACTGACTTGATGGACATGGGTCTGAGTGAACTCCGGGAGTTGGTGATGGACAGGGAGGCCTGGCCTGCTGCGATTCATGGGGTTGCAAAGAGTCAGACACGACTGAGGGACTGAACTGAACTGAATGTTCCATTGATGCGAATTTGTGTTGATTGACACTTTTTGACAGCTCCGAATGTGGCTGCAGTGAACACTTAAGTACCAGTTTTTTGTGTGGACACGTTTTTCACTTCTTTTGAGTATACATACTTAGGAACTTAATTTCTAGACCATAGGGTACGTATGTGTTAATCGTTCAGTCATGTCTGACTCTTGGTGACCCTGTGGACTGTACCCCACGAGGCTCCTCTATCCATGGAATTCTCCAGGCAAGAATACCAGAGTAGGTTGCCATTTCCTCCTCCAGGGCATCTTCCTGACCCAGGGATCTAACCCGGGTCTCCTGCATTGCAGGAAGATTCTTTACCATATGAGCCACTAAGGAAGCCCCTATGTTTAACCCTTCGTGGAATTTACCAGACTGTCTTGCAAAATGTGGCTGTACCATTTACATTCCCACCAGCAATATTCAAGAGTTCTTGTTTCTCCACATCGTTGCTAACATGTGTTTTCTGATTTTTTTGATTATAGCCATATTAGTGGGTGTGAAAGTCTCATGTGGTTTTGATTTGCATTTCCCTGATGACAAATGATGTTGAACATATTTTCAGTTGTTTATTGGCCATTTGTATATCTTTGGGAAAATATCTATTCATATACTTTGCCATTTTTAAGTTGAGTTGTTTATCTTAGTGTTGAGTTGAAGAGTTCTTTATATACTCTAGATACAGTTCAGTTCAGTCGCTCAGTGGTGTCTGACTCTTTGCAACTCCATGGACTGCAGCACGCACTGCCTCCCTGTCCATCACCAACTCCCGGAGTTCACCCAAACCCATGTCCATCGAGTCAGTAATGCCATCCAGCCATCTCATCCTCTGTTGTCCCCTTCTCCTCTTGCCCTCAATCTTTCCCAGCATCAAGGTCTTTTCAAATGAGTCAGCTGTTCATATGAGGTGGCCAAAGGATTGGAGTTTCAGCTTCAAAATCAGTCCTTCCAGTGAACACCCAGGACTGATCTTTTTTAGGATGGTCTGGTTGGATCTCCTGGCAGTCTAAGGGACTCTTTAATAGTCTTCTCCAACACCACAGTTCAAAAGCATCAATTCTTTGGCGCTCAGCTTTCTTCAGAGTCCAACTCTCCCATCCATACATGCCCACTGGAAAACCATAGCCTTGACTAGACAGACCTTTGTTGGCAAGGTAGTTCTCTGCTTTTTAATATGCTGTCTAGATTGGTCATAACTTTCCTTCCAAGGAGTAAACATCTTTTAATTTCATGGCTGTGATCACCATCTCCAGTGAACAAGTTGCTTTCAAATATGATTTGCAGTTTTTTCCCCCAAATTCCTTGTTGGTATCATTTGAAGCACAAAATATAAATTTTTATGAAATCTAATATTTTTTTAGTCACTGTGTGCATGGTATCATGTCTAAGAAAGCTTTGCCGAAGCCAAGATGACAAAAATGTATTCCTATATATTCTTCTAAGAGCTTTTTTGATTTTACCTGTTACATTTAGGTCTGTGATTCATTTTGAGTTAATTTTTGTGTGTGGTACAAGAAAACATCCCAGCTTGATTCATTTGCTTGTACATATCCATTGTCCAAGCACCATTTATTGAATTACCTTGGCATTCTTTTTGAAAATCACTTGGCTGTAAATGTGAGTAGTTCTTCCACTTATATTCCATTGATCTATATGCCTTTTCATTTTTGTTAGTACCACTTTGATTTCAATATTTTATCTCTGGGGTAATTTTTGAAACCAGGAAGTATAGTCCTCCAACTTTGTTCTTTTGATTTCTAGGCTGTTAGATTTTTTTCTTTTCAGTTTTTTTAAAGATTGCTCCTTGTCTTCTGCATGATACTTACCAAAAAATCTGCTTTTCTTACCAGTATTCCTCTGTATATGATGTGTTATGATGTGTTACCCTCTCTCCCTCACTTCCCCATTGCTTTTGAGATTATTCTGTTTTTTGCTGAATTTTTTTATTAGCATATTAGTTTTGTGTGTGTGTGTGTGTGAGTGTATATTCTTTGGGATTTTCTGTGTATGTAAGGTCATATCATACGTAATAGGGATATGTATGTATCCCATACGTATGTATGTATGTATCCCATACATAATAGGGATAGCTTTACTTCTTTTGAAATTTGGTTGTCTTTTGTTTCTGTGTCTTGCTCTGGCTTGAACTTCCAGTGTAATACTGAATAGCTGTGGTGAAAGCAGGCATTGTTGGTATTCCTTACTTTGGAGGAAAGCTTTCTTTGTTTCACCATTATCATGTTAGCTCTGAATTTTTCATAAATATTCTTTATCATGTTAAAGAAGTTTCCTTCTGTATTAGTTTCCTGGAGTTGCCAGAATGAACTCCCACAAACTGGGTAGCTTAAAACAATAGAAGTGCTGACAGCCTAAATGCTGAAAATCTGAAATCAAGATGTCAGTTAGGTCATGCTCCCTTAGAAACTCTGGGTAGAATCCTTTCTTGCTTCTTTCTGGCTTCTGGTGGTATCTATCAATCCTTCGTATTCCTTGGCTTAAATAATGTTACTCCATTCTGTCTTTGGAGTTCTGGGTATATCTGCCTTCTTAGAAAGATGCTAGTTGTTGGGTTAAGGACTCACCCTCATCTTATCTGACCTCATCTTATCCTAGCTGACTGTAGTGGTCTTGTTTGGAAGTAAGGTCCCTTTCTAAGGCATTGGGGGTTATGACTTCAACATATCTCTTGGGTCGACTAAGTCAATCCATAAGACATTATATTCCTAGTTTGTAGAGTATTTCTTGTTGTGAAAGGGTGTTGGATATTGTGAAATGATTTTTCTTTGTGAATTGATATAATTATGTAGGATTTTTTCTTTCATTCTATTAATGTGATTTGCATTATCTTTTTGTTATGTTGAACCACATTTGCATTCCTGTGATAAATCCCACTGCCTCATGATATATAATCTTTTTAATGCTGTTGCATTCGATTTGCTGTGTGGGTGCTCAGTAGTGTCTGACTCTTAGCCCACCAGGCTTCTCTGTCCAAGGAGTCTCCAGGCAAGAATACTGAAGCAGGTTGCCATTCCTTAATGTAGGGGATCTTCCCAACCCAGGGATCAAACTCGCATCTTTTGCATCTCCTGCACTTGCAGGCGGTTTCTTTACTACTGTGCCACCTGAAAAGCCCTTCAGTTTGCTAGTGTTTTGCAGAAGTTTTTTGCATCTGTATTCCTAAAGAATATTGGTATATGGCTTTTGTTTCTTTTGGAGTCTTTGGCTTTAGTATTGGGTTAATACCGAGCTCATAGAATGAGCTAGGAAGTGTTTCTTTCTTTATCTTTTTATTCTTTAGAATATTTTAATGCTAGTTTTCTCTGTTATTAAAGAGCTATCTTCAGGAACTTTTGAAGCATTTCTGTGTTAGAGATTTTCTAAAATTGTTTCTAGATTTTAGTCTTTCAGTTTTCTGTTTTGTTGCCAGTGTATCTTCTGCTGCTTGTAATTTTATTTTGCATTTCCAGTTTACAACTTCTAATTTGTTGTGAGTCATGAAAACATATAGCAGAGTTAGTCTAAGTTGTGTTTTGGTTAGGTTGAATAGAATCTTTGGGAAAACAGGAGGTATTCCTCCTATCAAGAAAACAGTGTATTTTAGTGCAGGGGTTTGTAACATCTTTTTGGCTATTTATAATCCTTTTTATTCGCATTTTTTCAGTTATGATAGGTTAGGGGATGAGATAACCAGGTTCCAGATAAATGAGGAATTTCTTTCAGTATCCTAAAATTTATGTTTGCATGTAGATGTAGTTAATCTGAAATGCCCTCATTATTAAAATTACAAAGAAAAGATTACCTCTAAAGCTTAGAGGTTATTTTTCTGCTCAGATTATGTTAGAAGCATAAGTGTCTCAGTGAGGTTCTTTAAATATTGGTCTGAAAATTACGTTGTTCCAACACACTAATGATAAATAATTGAGGTGAAATGAGTATAAATGAATCTGTTTTATTGCTAAAATAAAGGTCACTATAATTTTATATTTATTTATACTTCATCATTCCCACTTGCCTTTTTGAAGAACTCTACTCATTTCGTTAATCTAAATAACACTTTTTCACTGAATGTCATTGCCTTTTATCTTCTGTGCTTCCTTGTCCTACGTGTATATCAATCCATTTTTACATTCACTCTTTTGCATATCTCATCAACCCTCACCATGTTATTCTCTTGGCAAACCTCAACTTTGATTAAACTAACTCTCTGCGTACTCTGCGGTTGGACGAGAAAAGTAGATCATGGCTGTAGAAAAACATAAACCATGCATTTCATGTTAAATATGTGACCACAAATCTGAAGTAATTATTCCATGTTTTCTTTATTTCTTCACATCTTGAAAATTTTTTGAACCTTCAGAAATGTTACAAGGATAATATTATGAAGCATCCATACAACTTTCATCTAGATATACCAGTTTTGGGGGAGGAGGTTGCCACATTTCTCCCCAAACTTTTTTTTTGGCTAAACCATTTGAAAGTTACAAATATCATGTACTTCACTCTTGAAGCTTTTAGCATATATCTCCTAAGAACAAGAACATTTTCTCCACATAACCACAATATAAATATCAGCTTTGGGAAATACAACATTGATAAAATCTAACTTGTTAATATTTTTTTATAAGCAGATTTCCATTATTATCCCAGTAATGCCCTCTTACAGCTTCCTTGTTCTTCAAGAGTGACTTGTTTGTTCTTGATCTAGCCAAGAATTATAAATTAGCCCTTAAAGCATTTCATTAGATAATTTTAGTATGTCTGTGTCTAGCAGAAAATCCTTAAGGATTTCTAGTATATTAATAAATTGCCTTTTGTGTTTTCTGGCTTTGAAACATATTTTTTATCTGTTAGCAAGAACATTTTCTTCTTGAAGTAGCTGGTCATTGGGGTACAGCTAATCCTTTCTTTTTGTTTTTTTNGTCTAGCAGAAAATTCCTTAAGGATTTCTAGTATATTAATAAATTGCCTTTTGTGTTTTCTGGCTTTGAAACATATTTTTTATCTGTTAGCAAGAACATTTTCTTCTTGAAGTAGCTGGTCATTGGGGTACAGCTAATCCTTTCTTTTTGTTTTTTTGAACACCACAGCCATTACACCATAATCTCTAAGAGATTAAGGACCCGTAGCTCCTAAAACTGGGGGCACATATGATTAAATCTTTATTTAATAAATGTTTAAAAAATGAACCCTAGTTTCTTTTAATAACCCTACATGTGTGTCCTTGTGCCAATAGTAACACAAAAGTAATATCTATCTAAGTCTTTATTTTCCAAAATAGAATTAGCGTTTATTATTTTTTCCTACAACGCGTGCATGACCATTGCAAAAGATAGTGTGACTTTTTATAATTTAAATTTATATCATTTCAGTTCAGTCGCTCAGTCTTGTCTGACTCTTTGCGACCCCATGAACTGCAGCACACCAGGCCTCCCTGTCCATCACCAACTCCCGGAGTGCACCCAAACCCATGTCCATCAAGTTGGTGATGCCATCCAGCCTTCTCATCCTTTGTCGTCCCCTTCTCCTCCCGCCCNGACCTTTGTTGGCAAAGTAATGTCTCTGCTTTTCAATATGCTATCTAGGTTGGTCATAACTTTCCTACCAAGGAATAAGCGTCTTTTAATTTCATGGCTGCAGTCACCATCTGTAGTGATTTTGGAGCCCAAAAAAATAAACTCTGACACTGTTTCCCCATCTATCTCCCATGAAGTGATGGGACCAGATGGCCATGATCTTAGTTTCCTAAATGTTGAGCTTTAAGCCAACTTTTTCACTCTCCTCTTTCACTTTCATCAAGAGGCTTTTTAGCTGCTCTTCACTTTCTGCCATAAGGGTGATGTCATCTGCGTATCCGAGGTTATTGATATTTCTCCCAGCAATCTTGATTCCAGCTTGTGCTTCTTCCAGTCCAGCCTTTCTCATGATGAACTCTGCATAGAAGTTAAATAAGCAGGATGACAATATACAGCCTTGACTTACTCTCTTTCCTATTTGGAACCATGGAACCATTTGTTCCATGTCCAGTTCTAACTGTTGCTTCCTGACCTGCATATAGGTTTCTCAAGAGGCAGATCAGGTGGTCTGGTATTCCCATCTCTTTCAGAATGTTCCACAGTTTTTTGTGATCCACACATGGCTGCCTTAGTCTTTCTCAAAATTCAGTCCTCAAACCAGCAGCATCAGCAAAACCTGGGCACTGGTTAGGAATGCAAATTAATAAACCCCACCCAAGACATAATTATCAATCTAGTGTTTTAACAGCCCCTCCAGAAGATTCTGATAGACACTGTTTTTTTTTTAATGTTGATTTACAATGTTATGTTGGTTTCAGATGTTCAGCATAGTGATTCAATTACATACTTAGATTCTTTTCCATTATAGGTTATTATGGAATATCAAATATAGATCCTGTACTATACAGTAGGGTCTTATCGTTTTTTATATTTTATATGTAGTAATGTGTATCTGTTAATTCCAAAGTCCTCATTTATTCCTCTCCTGCCTTTTCCCTTTTAGTAACCATAGATTTTCTATGTCTGTGAGTCTTGTTTCTGTTTTGAACAAATAAGTTCATTTGTATCATTTTATTTTTTAGATCCCACAAGTGATACTGTATGGTATTTTTTTGACTTAACTTTGCTTAGTATGTCTCTAGGTCCATTCATTAACTACAGTTAGCATCATTTCATTCTTTTTTATTCCATTTCAGTTCAGTTCAGTTCAGTCGCTCAGTCGTGTCCGACTCTTTGCGACCCCATGAATCGCAGCACGCCAGGCCTCCCTGTTTATTACCTACCATCTCTCGGAGTTCACTTAGACTCACATCCATCAAGTCCGTGATGCTATCCAGCCAATCTCATCCTCTGTCGTCCCCTTCTCCTCCTGCCCCCAATCCCTCCCAGCATCAAAGTCTTTTCCAGTGAGTCAGCTCTTCTCATGAGGTGGCCAAAGTACTGGAGCTTCAGCTTTAGCATCATTATATTTACCATATTTTTATCCTTTTATCTTTTGATGGACACTTAAGTTGCTTCCATGCCTTAGCTGTTGTAAATAATGCTGCTGTGAACACTGGGATGGATATATCATTTCAGTTTAGAGTTTTCATCTTTTCACTGATTTACATGTGGCTGTCCTGCTCTCCTACTTGCTGAAGACAGTCTTTTCTCCATTGTGTATTCTCCTTTGTTGAATGTTAATTGTCCATAGTTGTGTGGGTTCATTTCTGGGCCCTCTGTTCTGTTCCATTGATCTATGTGTCTGTTTTTATGCCAATACCATGCTGTTTGATTACTTAAGCTTTCTAGTATTTGAGAACCACTGTTGTGACTGAAGTACTCTTCCTAGTGTTTTACTAATACCCATTACCCTTTGCTCAAGTCAAACATTACCTCCCTTTTGTTTGTTTTGACTCAATGATTAGACTTGCCCAGGTTTGTGTCTTTCAGATTTATAGGCATTTTCAAAATCTTTATTTGACTACCACATAGACATACCTGACTGGGCCCTGCTATACACTGTAAGAAAAGGTTGATCTTATTCTGAGTATTCTTATTTAGTCTCTTAACAAAGATAATGCCTTTTTACCACAGAACACATGTTTTTAGTGCATTTATTTGGCCTCAGATGAACAGTTCCTATGTTTGGGGATGTGGGTCCTTTGGTTTAAGTTTTAAACTTTTTGATATACACAGTTAAGTATAAAATTTTCTTGCTACTTTGCGTATTGAGCTATTTCTTTATGTGTGAAATGAGAGGGTTGGATAAAATATCTAAAACTTCCTCCCCATTTAATAATTTTGAGTTAAAATTCAAGATTTGATTCTTCTTGATTTTTATATATGGTGGCAGTAATGCTTGCTCAGATATTTAAAAGACTGTAAGTGCAAATTAGTAATATAGGGTCATTTGTAAATTATTTATTGTTATATCATAGGAGTTTTAAGGTAGAATGTGCTTCTGTGAACTCTTGTCGTTGAAATTAAATTTGTGATGATGTGCAAGGTAGTTGATTAAAAAGATTGTTTTTTTAGAATACTAGAAACTTAATTTTTTTTGAAAGTTAAAAAGTCTCCTGTTTGGAAGTAGAATAATTTTTATGGAAGTAAAAACCATCTTTGATTCTCATAAGGAATGGATTTTACTGCTGTCTTCTGTTATTAAAATGTAGTTGAACATGGAATGCACAAGAAGAAAATGTTTCAAATTTGAAGTTAAGATTTAAAAAATAAAGCCAAATCATCTGAAATAATTTCCAACTCATGAATTCTTTAATTGTAATAAGTTTTGACCGGTTTCTAATTGTTCTTTTATATCGTAATTTCAGGGTCAGTCAACATAATAAAGTCAACTTAATGACAGCAGACAACTTATCCATCTGTTTTTGGCCAACTTTGATGAGACCTGATTTTGAAAATCGAGAATTCCTGTCTACCACCAAGATCCATCAATCCGTTGTTGAAACATTCATTCAACAGTGTCAGTTTTTCTTTTACAATGGAGAAATTGTGGAAACTGCAAACACTGTGGCTCCACCGCCTCCTTCAAACCCAGGACAGTTGGTAGAACCAATGGTACCACTTCAGTTACCACCACCATTGCAGCCTCAGCTGATACAACCACAGTTACAGACGGATCCTCTTGGTATTATATAAGTAAGAAGGATTGCAGACAGCCTGAAATTGAACAAAAGAAAATCTAGACATGCATGTTTCAGGGTTCAGTAGTATACTTCATGTTTCTTGCATATAATTCACATTCAAAATGATGAGACATTTCCTCTTTGAACTGTATGGTATTCCTTACTCATTTACATTACAAATCTAAGACCATGTGATAAGCATGACTGAGAGGTTTAATTTTTATAAACAAAAATAGCTATAAAATACAAAGCTGCTGTTGCATGCAACCTTATTGCAATCAGTATATCATTCCTGTGGCATTTTCTGTCACATTATATTGTGAATAAAATTTTTCTATAGAAATTAAATGATTTACAAACTCACGTATATGAAACATTTAATGCTTTCCAGCCTGCTTTATGGCTGGTTTTGTTATTTGATGTGTTAATTTGAGCAACTTAATTTACTTTTAGTAGTCTGTGTAGATAACTAAACAGCCCAGTTAAGTATTTTATTATTTCAGGCTACTTATGCCATGCTTGGGATGTTGTTTGAAGGAAAGAAAAATACATTTAACATATTTCTGCACCTTCATCTTCTAAGTAAACCTGTGGATGATTTGATGGGGGTAAATGAAAATATTTCTTGTACACACATACCAAGGACATGCTTGTGGCTAAAGTGAGTTGATAATATTGTGCAAAGGATAGTTGTCACCAACTCATTTCTTTATACTCCATAATGAAACCAACATCTTGTATACTGTTAATTCTGTAAACAGATGCATGTTCAAAAGATCTATTATGGTCTTGTAATCTTAATCTAATATATTTTAGATATTTTAATTTTTTCCCTCTTGGGAAATACATTTAGTATAGTGTAGAAAATACTTCATGACATTTTCATATAAGGTTATATAACTTTTCATACATAAACATGAAATTTGTTGTAGAAAATTCTTTAAACCAAACATTTTAATCTAGGACTTCAATTTAATCTGTCCCTTGAGTCTATTTTTATGTGGCCCTTAAAAAAACATATCCAAAAATCCATTGCTGATATAGCAATAAAAATACTTTGGGTACTGACAGCCTCTTTGGAGTATGTATATATAAAGTTGCAAACTTGTATTCATATTCTTTTCTGTGATATGTTGTACTAAAATCCAAAGTGGCTTTTGCACCATTTTGTAAAACAATTATTTTCCTTTGATGTTGGTACCAGATTTGCTGTAAATGACTGCTGCTTTGGAGGTTAGACATTTTGTTAGCAAAGTTACAACCAGAACACTAAATTACGGATAAAATTTTCAGAATTAAGTGGCATAGGTAAATTTTGTTAGGATTTATTCAAAATTTGTTCATTATCAAACCGTGCCCTTTTTTTTCCCCAGAAAGGAAAAAAAAATGTGGTTTTTTGTTGCTAGGTTATATTTTGTGTAGTAAAGAAAAATTTCTTCAGTCCATGTTGTGATCTTCATACTGCAATTTTAAGGTTGTTTAATGTATACTATAGTAAATAGATGATTTTGAGATTTGAGGCTCCTAAGAGTTTGATTTGCTCCATTTTTTCCTAAAATAAATACTGTCTTTCCCAACTGTTATGTCCTAGGTATTGTACTTCTAATTTTGACTTCAGAATCAAGATGTTGACATGAACCAGGCTGCTGTGGAAGTACATGTATATTATAAATTATCTTATTTGTGTTATACTCTTACATGTTATTATCTTTTCTAAGAAAACAAAGTCCCTATTATTCCTATTGCAAAGCACACAGGAATTAAGAAAGTACAGTAATTTTTAAAAAGAAAAATCTGGTAAATGTAGTATTCTTGTTCTATATTACTTATACCTATTGTCTATATAGCTTTAATTTATAGCTGTCAGTTTAACATCAGCATGTCTGGCAAAGAAAATTAAACTGTAAGAGTTTTATAAACTGTTTCTAGGTNGCCTCTGTAGGCTGCTGGTTCAGTGAGTGACCAGGCATTGAGGAAGATGTGTTTGCTGTGACTGCAACTGGGCAAGAAATGGGAAGCAATGAGGTCAGGTCATAAAGGAACTTCTTGATTTCCTTTACCCTTGCCATCTCTGTGATCAAAGGACATTTGAGAGGATTTATCTTTTTCCACACCACAGAATCCCATGTAACAGAATCTGTTTTTCCTTAACTAAAAGTCTGCCAGAAGTGTGAGAACTGTCAGGAACTTGAGGGCAAAGAAAGCGGGAAGGAGAAGTTTTGCCTTCTCAGGCAGAAAATTAATTATATAAAATGAGATTGTGTTACCAGAACTGTTTATATCTGTGTTTAAGGAATTTGCCATCTTCTGAATCTAATAGATGGAGCAGTCAAAGCTTAACTGCTATAACAGTTTTTAATTTGTTTGGAAATTAGTCCAAATAATGAAGAAATGCTTTTCAATACAACACGAAGGCAATACAATTGGCACGTCTCCTTTTANAATCTGCTTGTAATACAAGAGACCTGGGTTCTGGAAGATCCCCTGGAGAAGGGAATAGCTACCCACTCCAGAACTCTTGGCTAGAGAATTCCATGCACAGAGAGGAGCCTGGCAGGCTACACAATCCATGGGGTCACAAAGAGTCGGACATGATTGAGTGACCAACACGCATGTTCTTATTGTTTCCTCTTCTCCTCTTTCACAAGCTCTTAGTAGTTGATAGAATAATTTTGGTTACTTTCTCCCTGACTGGACTATGAAATCCATAAGCAGAGACTAAATCATTTATGAATCCCAGTGGATTGTCACGGATTGAGCTGAGATCCTGATCACAAGTTAGCCTGGCACTGGTGGTGGGTCTCAGGTCTCAGTCTTGGCCACAGACTTGGCCTTGGTCCTGTTCATAGCCTGAATCTTGATATTGGTCACAAATGGAGCCCTGACCTTTGTCTCAGCCTTAGAGTCTGATCCCGGCCATATAGTGAACCATAAACGTGATCTCACATTGAATCCTGATCTTAGTCACAGACTAGACCTTGGATCCATCTAATATGCCCATCATTTCACAAGGGGCTCAGTCTGGGCAACTCTCTTGCTATTTAAAAAATTCCTTGCATATATATTTTTCCTTATTTCACCTGTTTCGGCCTCATGTCTCTATTAAACCTGAGCTCCCCCAGGGATGTCTGTCCCATAGGCTGGCTCAGGCTGGGGCCTCTGTAGGCTGCTGGTTCAGTGAGTGACCAGGCATTGAGGAAGATGTGTTTGCTGTGACTGCAACTGGGCAAGAAATGGGAAGCAATGAGGTCAGGTCATAAAGGAACTTCTTGATTTCCTTTACCCTTGCCATCTCTGTGATCAAAGGACATTTGAGAGGATTTATCTTTTTCCACACCACAGAATCCCATGTAACAGAATCTGTTTTTCCTTAACTAAAAGTCTGCCAGAAGTGTGAGAACTGTCAGGAACTTGAGGGCAAAGAAAGCGGGAAGGAGAAGTTTTGCCTTCTCAGGCAGAAAATTAATTATATAAAATGAGATTGTGTTACCAGAACTGTTTATATCTGTGTTTAAGGAATTTGCCATCTTCTGAATCTAATAGATGGAGCAGTCAAAGCTTAACTGCTATAACAGTTTTTAATTTGTTTGGAAATTAGTCCAAATAATGAAGAAATGCTTTTCAATACAACACGAAGGCAATACAATTGGCACGTCTCCTTTTAAACAACAGTGACAATTCAATGTTGAACAATTAGAGAAATGCACATGTCAGAGACAGATAAACTTCTAGTTGGGAGGAATGCCTCTTTTATGGGGACACTAAAACCTAACAAGGCTTCATAGTTTAGCCCTTGGGTGTCTATATCACTTTTGCCCTTTAGAATAGGCATGGAAGGGATGGGTAAACTTACCTTCTGTTTCAGAGAACGGGAGCTCCTCAGAGGATGGAGCGCCCTGGGGCCCAGAGCTGAGCTGGCGCTCTCAGCACCCTCCATGCGGCCCCTCTCTAGGTTTGGTGCAGGCTTTGTCCTGACAAGGAACAGATAAATGGCTTCCCCTGGTAACTTGTAGGTTTTAAAAATGGGCAAATCTCTCTGAAATGTTAATGATGATTGATGATATGAAGTCCATATATGACAGCCTCATAGTCTATTTTCACGTAGAACTGTGTTCCTGCTCCAGTTTTCTCTTTAGCAATCCACTGTGTGACCTTGTGCATGTCACTTTTTCTCTCTGAGCTGCAATTTCCTCCTTAGCAAACGGAGGTAAAATCTGCTTCACCAATTTGTATAAACATTAAAGATACTGTCAATATGTTAACAGACAGTTGTGAATTAGTGGTTAGTCAAGTCCAAGATGTTATAGGGTTCAGAACCATGCCTGGTGCCCAGTAAGTTGTGAGCTGTGCTTATTCTCAGGGCTTGTTCATCCTGGGGTGAGATGTAGACCTGTGAGTCCAGGAGTCACAGAAATGGCATTTTTCAATAAATGATTGATCTTTGAGTGATCTCATTGCAAAGTTTGGGAAAGTTTCTTGAATTAACCCCTGAAGAAGGGAAGATCGCTTCTTGGTTCCTTGTTCCTTCTTCTGCTGGAAAACTTCAGTGGATTAGGGCATGCCCTGGTAGTGCAGGCTTGCCTATTGGAGTTGAATTTTATTTTTTCTGAGTCCTGAGAGGTAGACCAGATTTCAGAAAGTGAACAGCTGGAGGAAGTGTTTGCCAGGCAGACGCAGCAGTCTGAGCACATGTACAGAGGTGCAGGGAGTGGGGGAGGGAGAAGCTGAGTGGTGGGGGCCAGGTAAGGCTCTGGAAGCAGATTTGTTCTCTGGCAGTTGGGAGCCATTGAAGTTTGGGGGAGAAGAGCAACATTTGCTGATTTCCCGTTAGGCACTTTGCAAATGTCAGCTGTTTAACCCTGTGAAGTAGTTATCCGCATGCCCATTTTACAGACTGAAAAACTGAAATTCAAAAGGCTGAAGTAACTTCAGGATTTGAGGATCTGAAGCCAGTTCTAATCATTTCCAAAGCTCTTGCTCTTTCTAGCATGGCTTGCTACCTCCCAGTGCAAAATGGCATATATTCAAGTAGGAGATTGGTGAGGTCAAGTTCCTGGGGGTAGGGACAATGAGGGATGGAGCAGAACGGGAGATCAGAACTGCCAACTCCTAATTTCCTCTGCTCCTCTCAACAGGAGGCTCAGAGGCCTGCAATACTTAGGGCAAGGCGCATCCTCCCCTCCTTGCCTTCTCTCATCTTCTGCTGGTCTCCCTCCCCCTCCAGCCTGTTATGCAGCGTTTTATTTCTCTTTGAGGTGTCTGAGGACAGCCTTTTTCCGTGACTGGATCTCAGTCCTTATAAATTTGCATGCACAACACACAGCTGAGAAATGGTGGAGCTGGGCTGGAATCCAGGAAGTTAGAGTTTTTGCATTGTACTGTTCTCACCATGCCTAGCACATAGTACACCCTCAGTGAGTAGCAGCCCCTTTTCCTTCCTGTGGGAGTCAATGTCCATCCCACTGGAAACTCAAAATTTTAGAGCCTGAAGCTACACTGGCCCCTACCCCGCCTTTCCCTTTGGAGGTAGCTCTTGTCACTGGCCAGATTTCAGCCTTTTTTGGAGAAGTAGGAGTGCTGGGTTTTCCCCCTGTCCACAGCGTAAGCCCAGGAGGCTGTGGTCCAAGGGTCTGGCCCTGGAGAAGAAGAAGAGGGTGGCTCAAGGAGGCCCTGGCTGCTTTGCATGCGGGATGAGGGCTCCTCTGGTCAATTTGCTTTCACTAATGTCAGGCCCCCGCGGCGCCGTCGTCGGTTGCGTAGCAACTGACCGAGCAGCACGGCAGAGGTGGCCATGCATAAAAGATGACACATGATGGTGGGGCATGGGGTGATGATTTGCAAATTTAGATACAGTCGCAGCAGGAATATGAACTGGGCACTCCACAGGCATGGGGGTGGTTGGCTCTCTTTGTCTCCTCCCACTTCATTCAGAAAGCTGGGCTCCCATCCCTATTTACAGAGGTCTGGGGAGAGGGAGCAGAAGGGGGAAAGGGTGGTTTGGCTTCAGCCCCCAGAAAGCCAGGGACTGAGCTGGTGGAGACTCAGAGGGGAACAGGGAAGGAAACAGGATGCACAGCAATGCCAGCATGGACAGTGGCCCCAGGGCATCCCGAGGACCTTCTCTGGCAGCCAGGCTCCCAAAGACCATCCCTGCCCTGGAGGAAGGGCAGTGAGGGCGGCTGGTCCAGACACCCCTCCTCTGGGCAGCTCCTGGCAGCTGCAGGGAGATGAGGCGCACAGGATTTGCCATGCCCAGGACTGGATTCCAGTCCCCGTCTTGCCATTTCCTGAAACTGAGAACTTCAGCAGGTGACTTTAAATTACATTCAATTTAATCCATTCAATACCAGTTGAGAACCCGCTATGAGCCGAGCCCTGACCTAGCGCCTGGGGACACAATATTATAAAATACAGTCCCTGCCTTTGAGTAGCTCTCAGTGTGGTGGGAGAACAGATGTCCAAATCAATAAATTATACTCCAGTGCAATGAGGGCAGAAATAGATGGACTAGGGGGGAGGTGATTTCTGCTCTGAAGTTTACAGATAATATAGGGCCTGACCAGGAAGGCAAGGCCTGGAGGGGAGCTCCCATCAAAGGAAGCAGCATGTGATCTTAGCAGGAGGTGAAGGAACTTGAAGATGCTTGATGTGGCCAGGGAATAAAACTTAGTGCCTCAGTGTCAATGGGAACATGTCTGGTTATCTCCAAAGGCCCTTCTGGATGTGTGGGTTCATTTTCCTCCCCTAACCCCACCATCCTCCACCACCTTATCATGCAAAGGAGAGATACCCTCTGGGAAAGAGTTAAAAAACACACAATCCCTGACAGCCGCTTAGACATTCCTGGAAGTCCATCTGACTCTGGATCCTTATTTTTGAGAAGAGGAAGCAGGCCCAGAGAAGGGGAGGAACTGGCAGAGGTCATCCCTTAACCTAGTGGGGCAGAGGAGGGAGAAGAGGAGCCGGCAGTGAGTGGGGCTATGGGTGCCTGAAAGTGGGGATCCTGAGGTTCTAATGTGGGGGAATGTGGTGGTTTCACAGAAACAGGCTCCTTCAGGAAGAGCAGGTCTGGGAAATAACTCCAGTGCAAATGTCACCTTCAAATGGAAACTCTGAGAGAGCAGGCTTTTTTTTCTGTCCTAACAGCAACAGCACCAGGCTCAGGTACCTGCTGGCTGAGTAATGGTGGACTAAATATTTCTCTCTTGTCCAGGGGTTTTGCGAGATCCGCCCCCGCCCCCGGCCTTTTCCCCCCTAACTTCAACAAGCTTTTGATCTTTTCACAGTCTGTAAGGTAGGTATTGTATCCCCATTTTTCAATGAGGAACCAGTTCAGAGAGGAGCAGGAACTTGTCTAAAATCACATCGAATGTCAGACTCTCAGCCCGTTTCCTGACAGCTCTGCCATGCCCTTGTGCCTCCACACCCAGGACTTCTATTCTGAGTTGACCGAGAGTCAGCTTGACGATGTCAACAGACAGAACTATGGATGTTGGGAGTTTGGCCAGAAAGTTGAATTTGAGGCAATCCCTGTGTGGATCACAATAAACTGTGGAAAATTCTGAAAGAGATGGGAATACCAGACCACCTGACCTGCCTCTTGAGAAACCTATATGCAGGTCAGGAAGCAACAGTTATAACTGGACATGGAACAACAGACTGGTTCCAAATAGGAAAAGGAGTACGTCAAGGCTGTATATTGTCACCCTGCTTATTTAACTTCTATGCAGAGTGCATCATGAGAAACGCTGGGCTGGAAGAAGCACAAGCTGGAATCAAGATTGCCAGGAGAAATATCAATAACCTCGCATATGCAGATGGCACCACTTTTACAGCAGAAATTGAAGAGGAACTAAAAAGCTTATTGATGAAAGAAAAGCCTCTTGATGAAAGTGAAAGAGGAGAGTGAAAAAGCTGGCTTAAAGCTCAACATTCAGAAAATGAAGATCATGGCATCTGGTCCCATCATTCCAAGGGAAATAGATGGGGAAACAGTGTCAGACTTTATTTTTTTGGGCTCCAAAATCACTGCAGATGGTGACTGCAGCCATGAAATTAANGAAGAGGAACTAAAAAGCCTCTTGATGAAAGTGAAAGAGGAGAGCAAAAAAGTTGGCTTAAAGCTCAACATTCAGAAAACGAAGATCAGGCATCCGGTCCCATCAGTTCATGGGAAATAGATGGGGAAACAGTGGGAAACAGTGTCAGACTTTATTTTGGGGGACTCCAAAATCACTGCAGATGGTGACTGCAGCCATGAAATTAAAAGATGCTTACTCCTTGGAAGGAAAGTTATGAGCAACCTAGATAGCATATTCAAAAGCAGAGACATTACTTTGCCAACAAAGGTCCATCCAGTCAAGGCTATGGTTTTTCCAGTAGTCATGTATGGATGTGAGAGTTGGACTATAAAGAAAGCTGAGTGCCAAAGAATTGATGCTTTAGAACTGTGGTGTTGGAGAAGACTCTTGAGAGTCCCTTGGACTGCAAGGAGATCCAACCAGTCCATTCTGGGGGAGAACAGTCCTGGGTGTTCATTGGAAGGACTGATGTTGAAGCTGAAACTCCAGTCCTTTGGCCACCTGATGAGAAGAGCTGACTCATTTTAAAAGACCCTGATGCTGGGAAAGATTTGAGGGCAGGATAAGGGGACGATAGGATGAGATGCTTGGATAGCATCAATTTGGGTAAGCTCCGGGAGTTGGTGATGGACAGGGAGGCCTGGTGTGCTGCAGTTCATGGGGTCACAAAGAGTCAGACATGACTGAACTGAACCAGTTTTAAATTTCAAACTCTTTCTCTTACCTCTAGATTCTTGGTATTTCATTTTATCCATATATATATTTAATATTTATATATTTAATAACTTAAAATGATAAAATTAGAAGCAGTGTGCTCTGTCCGTACTGTGGTTAATTATTGTATAAAGCGAATTATTTCAATGTGTAGGTGAAAAGGTTTTTTTAAAACTAGCTATGTGAGAGGTCACAGTCTTAGATACTGTGAGATTTCTTGAAATTTTATTTCCAAATTTTTCATCTTTGTTGGCACTCAAAAGTACAGTTTTAGTTTGTATAGAGAAACCATTATTAGCAATGTACTTTTTTAAAAAATACAAACTGTTTCATCCAATTCTTTATAAAATAACTGTTGTAAGTTACATTAAAATCCACTTAAGGGCTTCCTCGGTAGCTCAGTGGTGAAGAATCTGCCTGCCAATGCAAGAAACACAGATTTAATCCCTGGTCCAGGAAGATCCCACATGCCATGGAGCAACTGAGCCCCTGCAACACAATTGTTGGATCTGCTCTAGAGCCTGGGAACTGCAACTACTGAGCCCCCACTTCCTAGAGCCCGTGATCTGCAACAAAAGAAGCCACCAGAATGAGAGACCCAACCACAACTAGGGAGTTACCCCCACTTGCTGCAACTGGAGAAAACTTGCACACACCAGCAAAGACCCAGCACAGCCAGTAATTCAAAAAATTTTTTTAATCCACTTTAATAATTATGGTATAGATCAGGGTGAGCAAATTTGGTTAAAGGACAGGCAGCAGATGTCTTTAGACTTTTGTAAGTCATACAATCTCTGGCACCATTCAACTCTTCTGTGGTGCAAAAATAACCAGAACAATACAGAATTAAATGAATGTGACTGCATACTAATAAAACTATGTTTATAAAGAGGCAGCAGACTGGATTTGGTCAACAGAGCTTAGACTGATCCTTACCTTAGATGGTTAGTAAAATTAATCTTCCAAGTTTATTCATGTTGAATAATGTATGATAGAGTAACTCAGAATAATGTAGGTCAGAGTAAAATTTTACAAAGGATAATGACAGTTGCCCTCTATTCATACCAATTTCCCACCCCCCACCCAAACGGAATGATCTCTTTTAGTTGTAAATAAGAAGTAAATGAGAACTGTGTGGAATAGTTTTTTTTGAAAGATCACAGTAGATTAATAAAACGTTGCATCTAGAAGTTAGGAATGGTGATAGAATTTTATACATCACAAATGAATTGCTTTCACAGCTTTATTTCTGTTCTTAGTATTTTTGAGGGTAGTAATCTGTAATGACCATTATAGACTGTGTTCATTTAGGTTAGTGAAGTGATTAATATCTTTAAAGTGCTAACCAAAAATAAATGTCCATAATGGACATCATCCATTATGTCCATTAAAGTGTGTGACCATCATTTAATGGGTGATCTCTTCAAACTGTAGATCTTCTGAAATCTTTTTGGTGGTTTTATATAAGTGCTATATGAGGGTTATGACAAATCCTGATAGATTCATTAAATTCAAACAAGTTTTTTCAGGTGAAACTAACCTTTCTCAAGTTTTAAGAATGTGCTGGCTTTCCAATGTTTTTCTATTTATAGCAGTGATTTCCATATATCAAAATCACTTGTCAGAGCTTCTTAAGAATCAAGCTATCCAAAAGCTATACAACTATACAATCTCCTGAGGTGTGAGAGTAGTAAGAGATTTATTCCCTGTCATGTGCCTTTATACTCCATGTAGGGAGGACAAAATGGGAGTTCCCAAAGGAAAAATTTTATATGGTAGGAGTTGATTATATAGGAAAAACCTGGCCATTCAAATTTAAACTCGTAACTTTATATCATGTAGGCTTGATAGTAACTGAGCAGTTTTACAGTCACACATTGTATTATATTAAGCTAGTTAAAGCTAAGCCTTTTTAATGGTAGCGATCTGGGCATGTTAGAGTTTTAATGCCATTTCCTAGAAAATTAAAGTGTTTACAATTCCTTCTCTCCCATTTTGTGAATAAAGGGTTCAATCAGAGAAAGGGAGAAACTGATAATAAAGGCAATAGGACAAGGATTTGGGGGGAAAGGACAGTAATTTACATCAGTCGCTCACTCGTGTCCGGCTCTTTGCTATGCCATGGACTGCAACCTACCAGGTTTCCCTGTCCATCAACAACTCCCTGACCTTACTCAAACTCATATCCATAGCATTACTGTAGGTTAGTCATAGCTTTTCTTCCAAGGAGCAAGCGTCTTTTAATTTCATGGCTGCAGTCACCATCTGCAGTGATTTTAGAGCCCCCCCAAAATAGTCTCACTGTTTGCATTATTTCCCCATCTATCTACCATGAAGTGATGGGATCAGATGCCATGATCTTTGTTTTCTGAATGTTGAGTTTTAAGCCAACCTTTTCACTCTTTCACTTTCATCAAGAGACTAGTTCTTCGCTTTCTGCCATAGGGTGGTAGTATCTGCATATCTGAGGTTGTTGATATTTCTCCCGGCAATCTTGATTCCAGCTTGTGCTTCTTCCAGTACTGCATTTCACTTAATGTACTCTGCATAGAAGTTAAATAAGCAGGATGACAGACAATATAAAGCCTTGATATACTCCTTTCCCGATTTGGAACCAGTCTGTTTTTCCCTGTCCAGTTCTAACCGTTGCTTCTGGACCTGCATACTTGTTGAGTAAAGTTTTTATCGTTATTAAGTATCATCTCTAGTAATGTTTTTTGCCTTATACTGTCTGCTAATAGTATGACAATACCAGCTATTAGTATTAGCGTATTTTTATAAAACGTCTTTCTTTTGATAGTGATACAGATTTCTCAAGAGGCAGGTTGGGTGGTCTGGTATTCCCATCTCGAAGAATTTTCCACAGTTGTGACCCACACAGTCAAAGGCTTTAGCATCTTGAAGCAGAAGTAGATGTTTTTCTGGAATTCTCTTGCTTTTTCAATGATCCAGCGGATGTTGGCAATTTGATCTCTGGTTCCTCTGCCTTTTCTCTTAGACCCCAATATATTAATAAGTACATTGAATTTTAAAAATTGTTCTAAATAAGTCATACAAGAATCAGACCAGATTTTTTAAATGACAAAATCATAAACATTTATAAGGGTCTCACCAAAAGTCTTCAGTATCAGAAATATTAAGAAAAAGTTGGTATTATAAACCACTGATATCTATTAAAGTGAATTTGTAACTTAAAAGTACATAGTGTACCTAGACCTACATGGTTTTGCTGATGAAGTTTACCAAGTACTAACACAAATGTTACATAAAGTCTTTAGCAGAACTGAAAAATAGTAACATTTGATGAGGTCAACAGAATCTTGATAATTAAATTCAACAAGGACATATGGGGCGATCTCATGAANGTGTACCTAGACCTACATGGTTTTGCTGATGAAGTTTACCAAGTACTAACACAAATGTTACATAAAGTCTTTAGCAGAACTGAAAAATAGTAACATTTGATGAGGTCAACAGAATCTTGATAATTAAATTCAACAAGGACATATGGGGCGATCTCATGAATATAAATGAAAAAAAAATCTTTTCAGCATTTAGCCACATATTAAGAGGAAGAAATAGTTGGTTCAACTTTTAAAAATCTGACTAATTTGCATTTATGGAATAAGGAATATATCACTATCAAAAGGTAAAAAGACATTTTATAAAAATACGCAAATACTAATAGCTGGTATTGTCATACTATTAGCAGACAGTATAAGGCAAAAAACTACTAGAGAGAGATGATATTTAATAATGATAAAAACTTAATAAGAGATAGCAATTCTAAATTTGTAGGAACCTAATAGCATAGTATTAAATAAAGCAAAAAAGTTAGAAATAAAGAGAAAAGTTTATAATCCCAAGTACATTAGCACCTCTTCATTACTGAAGCAAATATCCATAAAGGTATCAAAAATTTGAACATGGCAAGCAAACATGACATAATGGACCTACATGAAACATAAAATTGAACATGCTGAACCACAAAGGAAATCTCACATTCTAAAGGATTTAAGTCACAAAGATTGTTCTCCAGTTATATTAGAATTAAGATAAAAATCACTAAGATAAAATCCTGAAATGTTTGGATAATATATAAAAGTTCATGAGTGAAAAATAGAAATGTTTTAACTAAAAGATACTGAAAATAGCATCAAATCATGTGGGATGTNTAGAATTAAGATAAAAATCACTAAGATAAAATCCTGAAATGTTTGGATAATATATAAAAGTTCATGAGTGAAAAATAGAAATGTTTTAACTAAAAGATACTGAAAATAGCATCAAATCATGTGGGATGTTAATTGTGAGAGATTGCTAGGGCCATGCTTAGGAGATTTATGGCTTTGAATGTGTAGCTGTTAATGCATATATTAGGAAACCTAGATTATTAGCAGGGAAAAAGTAAAAACTAATGAAGTAGAAAATAGATGCACAGAGAAAAGTCACAGCTCATCTTTTTTTTAATCTTTTCCCGAAATGAAGTAGTTAAATTTCTATTGAAGTATAATTGGGACTTCCCTAGTGGTCCAGTTGTTAAGAATCTGCCTTTCAATGCAGGGGACTTGGGTTCAATCCCTAGTATGGGAACTAAATCCATGTGCCTTAGGGCAACTAAGCCTATGAGCCACAATGGGCCTAGTACAGCCAAAAAAAGTATAGTTGATGTACAGTGTGTTTCAAGTGTACAGCAAAGTGATTCAGTTATTTTTATGTGTGTGTGTATATATATATATTTTTCAGATTATTTTCTCTTAGATTATTGCTAAATATTGAGTATAGTTCCCTATGCCATACAGTAGGTCCATCCATGGTGGTTATTTTATATATAGTAGTGTGTATGTGTTAATCACAACTCATATCTTTGAAAAGACAAGCAGAATTACATATATTTTTAGGTATGTGATGGGAGAAGACAACATGTGACATTTATGGGTTCCCCAACAGAAGAATCACAACAGGAGAGTCTTAGGACTTTGAAGCAATCCACGCCATCTGCAGCCAAAAATTACATACTTTTCAGAAAGTTCCTGGCATGCTTATGAGCCATGGACAAGACAGCAAGCATGATCATGGATTATCAGTGACCATGTGGCCAGAACTTTTTAAGACAAGGTAGGTTCTGTCAAATTATCAAGGCATCATCAGGTCAAATGGAGCCAGCAGCAATCTCTCATAAGATAGAAGTGGTACATCTGTGAGTGGACCTCTGCAGGGCTGGAGGACCCAATCAAGTTGAATAAGCAAGTCATCCTGATTCCCATCTCATCAACTAGTATTGCCCTAGTGCCTCTTTCTCAGTTCAAAATTATGTCCATATGGTAATCATGGAAGTGCACCACTGCTCAAATGTTTGCTTCTAGGATTCCAGTCAGCTGACAGTTCTCAGCTGCAACACTGTCAGAATTACTGCAGCATTTAAACTCAAGATGTACTATCCATGGGCACCTATAGCCAATGACCAACTATTGGGTGGTGGTGAACAGATACTGGGATCTAGACATTTCTGCATGCATCAAGACCAGCAGGAATGGACTTCTGAGAGGGACATCAATTTCATTAAAGAGTAGTGATGGCTCCTCTCATCTGCAGACTGGGGGTGATGGTAGGAAAGGGGTCACAGAATTGAGCTAATTAATAGAACAGGAATGACGGCATCACAAAGGAGGCACACTGAATTGCAAGAAATCACAAGGCCAAAATTACAGTAATGACTTGCAAGGTTGGAGGGAGTTGTCTCAGAGGCTTGACCAGGGAATTGTGGAGATGGCTAATAGAACATGTCCTCTGTAGGGGCAAAAGAGATGGACATTAAGTGAGGATGCTGTTTAACATCTAAGAACAAAAAAAAATTTTTTTTAACCAAGTATGGAGAAACAAGAGGCCAAAGAGCCACTCCTCCACCCCCACCCACCCCCAGAAAAAAGTGAAAATCCTTTACTTAGCTCCCTGACCTGTATTCACATCCAGAACCAACTGACTAAAAAGGTGAATGGGTCTCCTGGAGGAAGAATCCTACAACAGCTCAGCAAGTATATTTTCTGTCTTTTCCCAAAATGACTGAGGCCATTACTTGGTGATGGTACACTGGAGAAAGGAGAACCTTGGATTTCAAAGAATTTTAGACACAGAGGCTGAGTTGATATTTGATCCCTAGAGACCCAAAACATCATTCCCACCTGTTTGTTAAAAATTCACTAGTCTGCCCTCTGAAGAAACCAGATGGATCCTGGAGGATGACTGTAGGCTGTCATAAATTCAACCAAAAGGTGGTCCTAATAACAGATAGTAGTGTTAAACATGATATCACTGATGTGCTTGGTTACTCAGCTGTTTCTGACTCATTGTGACCCTATGGACTGCAGTCCACCAGTCTTCTCTGTCCATGGGGATTCTCCAGGCAAGAGTCCTAGAGTGGATTACCATGCCCTCTTCCAGGGGATCTTCCCAACCCAGGGATCGAACCCAGGTCTCCCACGTTGCAGATGGANTGCAGTCCACCAGTCTTCTCTGTCCATGGGGATTCTCCAGGCAAGAGTCCTAGAGTGGATTACCATGCCCTCTTCCAGGGGATCTTCCCAACCCAGGGATCGAACCCAGGTCTCCCACGTTGCAGATGGATTTTTTACCATCTGAGCCACTTATCAGTTAAGTCACTCAGTTGAGTCCGACTCTTTGTGACCCCATGGACTGCAGCCCACCAGGCTTCCCTGTCCATCACCAACTCCTGGAGGCTACTCAAACTCTATTGGTGATGCCATCCAACCATCTCATTCTCTGTTGTTTCCTTCTCTTCCTGCCTTCAATCTTTCCCAGCATCAGGATCTTTTCCAATGAGTTGGTTCTTCGTATCAGGTGGCCAAAGTGCTGGAGTTTCAGTTTCAGCATCAGTCCTTCCAATGAAAATTCAGGACTGATTGCCTTTAAGATTGACTGGTTGGATCTCCTTGCAGTCCAAGGGACTCTCAAGAGTCTTTTCCAACACCACAGTTCAAAAGCATCAATTCTTCGGTGCTCAGTTTTCTTTACAGTCCAAATCTTACATCCATACATGACCACTGGAAAAAGCATAGCTTTGACTAGACGGACCTTTTGTTGGTAAAGTAATGTCTCTGATTTCTAATATGCTGTCTAGGTTGGTCATAGCTTTTCTTCCAAGGGGCAAGCATCTTTTAACTTCATGGCTGCAGTNCATACATGACCACTGGAAAAAGTATAGCTTTGACTAGACGGACCTTTTGTTGGTAAAGTAATGTCTCTGATTTCTAATATGCTGTCTAGGTTGGTCATAGCTTTTCTTCCAAGGGGCAAGCATCTTTTAACTTCATGGCTGCAGTCACCATCTGGAGTGATTTTGGAGCCCACCAAAATAAAGTCTGTCACTGTTTCCGTTGACTTTGCTAGCGTGTGAGATGAGTGCAACTGTGCAGTGGTTTGAGCATTCTTTGGCATTGACTTTCTTTGGGATTGAAATGAAAACTGACCTTTTCCAGTCCTGTGGCCACTGCTGAGTTTTCTCAATTTGCTGGCATATTGAGTGCAACACTTTCACAGCATCATCTTTTAGGATTTGAAATAGCTCAACTGGAATTCCATCACCTCCACTAGCTTTGTTCATAGTGATGCTTCTTAAGGCCCACTTGTCTTCACATTCCAGGATGTCTGGCTCTAGGGGAGTGATCACACCATTCATGGTTATCTGGCTCATGAAGATCTTTTTTATATATCAGTGATAGCATGTATTAATAATATACATATTGATTTGGCAAGTATACGAGTATAATTTCCAATTAGGAAAGAGAATGAGAAACAGTTTACTTTCAGGTGAAGCAGACAAAAACATTGATTTACAATTTTACCTCAGAACCATGTCAATTCTCTTAACATCTGTTACATTTTGAAGAACTGAATGTCTGGGCATCCATGATCCATTACATTGATGTCACACTGACTACGCAGGTGGAGTCCTTGATGAGATGGTACACTCCAGAAGAGAGAGAGAAGCCTTTTTCAGATCAGGGAGCTTCAGTGGAATTTTTAGAGTCCCCCTCAGAGTAAGAGAAATTTGCTGTTACGTATCTTGCATCCCCTACCATAAATAAGAAAGTACAGCACCTGGTAGGCCTCTTCAGGCTCTGAATGGAACACATTCTATGCCAGAGTTTTTCAACCTTGCCACTACTGACACTTTGGACTAGATAATTCTTTGTGGGGGGAGCTATGCTGTGCATTGTAGGATGTTTAGCAGTATCCCTAGCCTCTACCCAAGTTGATCCAAATAGCACTACCCCTACTCTGGTCCTTCAAAAACTGGCTCCAAACTTGGCCAAATGTCCCCTGGGGAGAACAATCACCCCTGGTTTGGAACCTTTGTTATATACCTAGGAATTCTGCTGTCCCATAAACTAAGTGACAGGGAAAGCTGCCAGATTTCAAGGTGGTCCAGAATAGAACAGCATCCAGAAGAAGGTAAAGCTTTGGTACAAACAAATATACAATAGTATCCAGCAGACCCTCTGGTCTTAGAGTTGTCAATAGTGGAAATGTAGAATTTGTTGAAAATCCTAAAGGGACAGACCCATGGGGTTCTAGAACAAGATCATGCCATCTAGAATACTTTATGTTTTGAAACACAGCTCCTGACACATTCCTGGGCTCTGGTGGAGAAAGGAACACTTGACTGTGGACACCAAGTGCCCACGTTCTGTTGTAGGGAGGAAGGTGGGACAGTAGAGATACTAGGTCATCACATGACAGAGGAAGAAGAAACATTAAAGAATCTCAACATTTCTTCCCTGAGGAAGCTGAGTTCAGAGAGATGACTGCTTTGCCTAAAATCATTAACAGGTTAGAGGCAACCAAGCTAGGTGTCTTCTCCTCCAGGTTGGTGAGTATCTCACTTCATAAATTGAAAATGATTGCATTTCCCTGTGGAATATTGTTCCACAGTTCTTGGGTTGTTTAATACTGTGGCTGTAGATTAAAGAGAATTTAGTGAACTGGTTTGATGTCTTTCTCTTACAGGATGCATTCTGAGTCCCCCAAAACTTACAAAATAAACTTGAACATTGGGAACTACTTGGTATGTGTGTGTGATATGTCTGGGTTCTTGGGTTTTAGATCAACAAGAGGGAATCTCCTCCTCTACCCTTGCCCTGTCATATAGTGGACAACAAAACTTTTGCCCAGGTTACACAGAACAGCAGCTTTCGATTCTCATTTTGACCAAAACCCAGAAAAAAATTATTTTGACAGGATGATTCATTTGTGTGTGTGCACACATATACACCTACACGTAGAACATAGATACGAAAGTTTCCCAAACAGAACTTGCCCTTGCCATATATTAATACTTTCAAATATTTTCTGTATTTTTTTTGTGTTGATCATAGCCAATTAATAATAGCTGCAATCCTCCCATGCTGGTGATTTCACTGCCCAGTAATAGGTTTGGTCCCAAAGTTAAAAAAAAAAAAAAAAAGCCACAAAAAACCCCACGAATGTTGAGAATTGTAGGCCTGGAAACTCTAGATTTTAAATATAACTTGATAAGAATAGATATTCAAAGGTTAATTTGTCAAATATGAACTACTTATTGGAAGTCATTTGTTTGGATGGAAATACATCTCTCACTGGGAGAACATCTCTTAAGGTATAAAGCAGGTCAGCCCACAAAAAGTTTCTTTCCCTAAATTTATACACAGGAGTAGGATATCAGCTGGGCAGCATCTTGGGGTGGGTGGGCAGTCAGCCACTTCACTGATGTCTTATGCCTTCTACAGCCATTTCAAAAACAGGACATTCTCTTTTATAATACAGACCTATATATATATATATATATATATATTATCAGCCGCCTTGAACAGTGTGATAACCAAAAATGCAAAATTTCTTGAAATGGAATTTTTTTTGCCCAAACAATTGGATTATTAAATATGTGATGCTTATAACTTCCGAAGATTCTAGGAGAAGTATTTTCACTGTGTATGAGTTATACCCATTTAAAAACATGTTATCTCCAACACTGAGCAGAAACCAGGAACAAGAACTACACAATAGAGCACCTACAGGCTCTACAATAAACACTTTCTATTCAAACATGTCCTGTCCTGGGCTTAGTAATTCTATGAACAATACTATTTTAATTCTGCAGATGAGGAAACTGAAATGTAGATATTTAAAATGTAATTTTTTTCAAGATTATAGAAGCTTTATGGTGAATTTGTACCCTGATTGTTCTGACTTCAAAGTACATGTTCTTTTTTTGTTTTTTTAAAGGCATTTGAAAATTTTTACAATGAATATTTTGGTTGCACTGGGTCTTCATTGTTGTGTGCGGGCTTTCTCTAGTTTCAGAGTGTGGGCCTACTCTCTAGTTGAGGTGTGCAGACTTCTGTTGCTGTGGCTTCTCCTGTGGAGCACAGGCTCTCTGTGCATGGGCTTCGGTAATTGGAGCATGCGGGCTCAGCAGTTGCTGCTCACTGCTCCAGAGCTTGAGGTCAGTAGTTGTGGCGAACGGGCTTAGCTACTCCATGGCATGTGGAACTTTCCCAGACCAGGGGTCAAACCCATGTCCCCTGCATTGACAGACGGATTCTTATCCACTATACTACCAGGGAAGTCTAAAACCTATGTTCTTGCACAGTCTTAATCTGCTTCTTACTAATTTGATAGGTTGACTGGGAAGAAGTGGCTGTTCTTTGACAGATGGTCCTTTGAAGAAGTCCATAGTGCTATGAATTCTTACTGCACCAGGAAGTGGCAAGTAAGCCTGCAAAGCTGAGGATGCTGCAGTTTTGATCAAGTTGGAAAAAACTACAAAGTCAATGCTGTATTACTTGAAACTTGAATTTCTGAGATTGAACATGGCAACATAAAGAAAACTAAGGAATTCCCTTGGCGGTCCAGCAGTTAGGACTCTTCGCTTTCATTGCTATAGGCCTGGAAACTTTGATCCCTGGTCAGGGAACTAAGATCCTACAAGCCACAGGACGTCACTGAATAAATAAATACAAATGAGGTCAGAATTCTGAAAAGATTTTTCAAAAAAAAAAGAATGAAAAGAAAATTAACAATGGTTTACAATAAAAACTCAAACATAATTTCATACTTTGTACCATCTTCTATGGGGTCTTTGGGGTCGCAATGAGTTGGACATGACTGAGCTACTGAACGTCATGACTAATCATCTTCTATTGTTGATAGGGTACCGATGTTTAGGCCTGTCCCACCCCACCCCCAAATGTAATTTGTCTTTCATTATACCATCAGAGGTTTAGCATGAGATATGAGAGTTCAGATAATCCTTCCTTTTCTGGTCAAGAAGTATCCAAACAATCATCTAAAAGATCACCCCTTTTTGGTGTGAGTCTGACATTTTTTTAGTGAATTTGCAATTTACACCATCCATAACCATATCAATCTGATTTGAATGAAGTATTTTTGCATGAAATTGTTTCATTCATCTAATCTTTCAACTCTTTTGTCACAAGTTGTTTGTGTTTACTTTATTACCTTTTTTATTCCTTCTGTATCTGTAATATCCCTTCCTCTACATTTTAAACAATGCTTCTTTATACCTCTTCTCTTTTTGTATTGGTCAGTCTTAGCCAAGTTTGTTAGTTTCCACCCCCCCCACCAAAAAAAAA
>SJYV01007556.1:307926-401910 GCA_006410875.1 Neotragus pygmaeus
TGTGCTTCTTCCAGCCCAGCATTTCTCATGATGTACTCTGCATAGAAGTTAAATAAGCAGGGTGAAAATATACAGCCTTGATATACTCCTTTCCCGATTTGGAACCAGTCTGTTTTTCCCTGTCCAGTTCTAACTGTTGCTTCTTGACCTGCATACAGATTTCTCAAGAGGCAGGTCAGGTGGTCTGGTATTCTCATCTCTTTCGGGATTTTCCACAGTTTTTTGTGATCCACACAGTCAAAGGCTTTGGCATAGTCAGTAAAGTAGAAATAGATGTTTTTCTGGAACCCTCTTGCTTTTTTGATGATTCAGTGGGTGTTGGCAATTTGATCTCTGGTTCCTCTGCCTTTTCTAAATCCAGCTTGAATGTCTGGAAGTTCATCGTTCATGTACTGTTGAATCCTGGCTTGGAGAATTTTGAGCATTACTTTACTAGCATGTGAGATGAGTGCAATTGTGCGGTAGTTTGAGCATTCTTTGGCATTGCCTTTCTTTGGGACTGGAATGAAAACTGACCTTTTCCAGTCCTGTGGCCACTGCTGAGTTTTCCAAATTTGCTGGCATATTGAGTGCAGCACTTTCACAGCATCATCTTTTAGGATTTGAAATAGCGCAAATGAAATTCTATCACCTCTGCTGGCTTTGTTCGTAGTGATGTTTCCTAAGGCCCACTTGACTTCACATTCCAGGATGTCTGGCTCTAGGTGAGTATGAGTAATTGCACCATCATGATTATCTGGGTCATGAAGATCTTTTTTGCACAGTTCTTCTGTATATTCTTGCCACCTCTTCTTAATATTTTATGCTTCTGTTAGGTCCATACCATTTCTGTCCTTTATTGTGCCCATCTTTGCATGAGATGTTCCCTTGGTATCTCTCATTTTCTTGAAGAGATCTCTAGTCTTTCCCATTCTATTGTTTTCCTCTCTTTCTTTGTATTGATCACTAAGGAGGGCTTTCTTATCTTTCCTTGATCTTCTTTGGAATTCTGCATTCAAGTGGGTATATCTTTCCTTTTCTCCTTTGCCTTTTGCTTCTCTACTTTTCATAGCTGTTTGTAAGACCTCCTCAGATAGCCATTTTGCCATTTTTCATTTCTTTTTCTTGGGGATGGTCTTGATCACTGCCTCCTGTACAATGTCACGAACCTCTGTCTATTGGATCTAATCCCTTGCATCTATTTGTCACTTCCACTGTATAGTCATAAGGAATTTGATTTAGGTCATACTTGAATGGCATAGTGGTTTTCCATACTTTCTTCAATATTTGTCTGAATTTGGCAATAAGGAGTTCATGATCTGAGCCATAGTCACCTCCTTGTCTTGTTTTTGCTGACTATATAGAGCTTCTCCATCTTTGGATGCACAGAATATAATCAATCTGATTTCAGTATCGACCATCTGATGATGTCCATGTGTAGAGTCTTCTCTTGTGTTGTTGGAAAAGGGTGTTTGCTATAACCAGAGCATTCTCTTGGCAAAACTCTGTTAGGCTTTGCCCTGCTTCATTCTGTACTACAAGGCCAAATTTGCCTATTACTCCAGGTATCTCTTGACTTCCCTTTTTTGCATTCCAGTCCCCTATAATGAAAAGGACATCTTTTTTGGGTGTTAGGTCTAGAAGGTCTTATAAGTCTTCATAGAACCGTTCAACTTCAGCTTCTTCAGCATTATTGGTCAGGACATAGACTTGGATTATCATGATATTGAATGGTTTGCCTTGGAAACGAACGGAGATCATTCTGTCGTTTTTGAGATTGTATCCAAGTACTGCATTTCAGACTCTTTTGTTGACTATGAGGCCTACTCCATTTCTTCTAAGGGATTCTTGCCCACATAGTAGATACAATGGTCATGAGTTAAATCACCCATTCCAGTCCATTTTAGTTCACTGATTCCTAAAATGTCATCCTACAAGGGACGATTTCAGTTCTTCCATCAGGAATTGCAGTGAAAGCACAGAATCCTAATCACTGGGCCACCACAAACCCCTTCACACTAATGTTTTCAATTTTGCTTCAATTTGTTATTCTTGTGATCAGAATTCTTATGGTATTTTGACTCAAAAGTCTTTGGAATGTCTGAGGGCTCAGAGAGAAGGGGATTGGGAAATTCCTTACTGGATTGTCGTTGAGAACTCTCATCTCTCCTGAAAGTAAGACTTGGGCTCATGCTGTGCCTTGACTAGCAGTATCATCTGACCACCTGCCCCAACTCCATTCTGCATTGTGCAGTGGGTGCTGCATTGGGCACTGTGTATATTTACATCATTTCATCGTCCAAACAGACTTGTGAGATGAGAAAACTGAGGTTCTCTAAGGTCACAGAGCCAAAGGAAAAGATAAAGGGAAGAAAAGTTGCACTTAATTCATAAATATTCAAAGCCATTAATTTATTCACATCTTTTCCATAGTAAAATGTACAAGACATGGCCCCATGTGACTGATTTGAATTTGCTTCTTTAAAGTATTTTTACAATTGCCATTTTCTTTATATATGGAGAACTTGAAAAAATAAATTTTCTTGGATTAAAGCATTTTGAACATATTTAGGGCTCACTAAAATTCTTATGACTGCTTAAAAATGTATCATGCATACATAAAGGCAGCTGTACTGTAAATTGCAGCTAATGGATGTTCAGTTGGCAAAAGGTGGAATTATTTGGCTGATTTACTCCTTGGGCTTCTCCTGTTTACTGGAAAACTCATCTAAACATGCATGTCACAAACTACTTTCAAGACAAAAGCAAAGCCTCAGATGAGTGGTGAAAACAGATAGTCCCGTCTTACCTGGGAAGACCGTCTGCCTGAAGGGAAAGGCCATCAGTCTAAGTGAATGCTCCAAAAAGACACTTCTAAAAATAAAAGCAACCTATCTATAGGAAAAAGAAATATCATTAGACATTTTGACTGTGGTTTTATTTCATTAAATTGCTGAGTGTATGCTGAGTTACAAGAAGTAAAATTCAATATATAGTTTCCAAGTGCCTTCTCTGTTTAAGGCACTATGTAGTGGGCTCTAGAGGACACAAAAATGAATGATCTGCCATCCTCACTATTGAGGAGGTTATAATCAAAGGAGGGGTAAACAGCAAGATAACACTTTATAAGCAATGTGTGATAAGACCTATGAGAAAGAAACAGATGTGAAATGAACCAAATAGTTATTTGAGTATCTTTCATAGGTCAGGCATGTTTCATACAGCATCTTATCTTTCAGTCTTACAGTAATGAGGTTGGTACTGTTCCCAGTTCAAGGAACTGTGAGAAAACACAACCAAAAAACTAACCCAGGATTATCAGGCTGAGATTCAAATCCAGATATGTCTCCCCCAAAGTTTATATTCCTAACAACCCCATGGGTGAAGAGCCATGTGATAGTTAGAGAAGAGGTCCTTGCTGACCTGCCAACCATGAGTCTCAGAATGATTAGAAAGGAGTCAGGAGAATGAACCATTTTAGGGTGACTTCAGCCACCATTATGGATGCCCTTCAGGGATGATTTGGCATTATTTTCTTAGCCTAGAGTGTAAAGTGGATTTCCCAGGAGCTCAAATGGTAAAGAATCTGCTTGCAGTGTGGGAGACCTGAGTTCAATCCTTGGGTTGGGAAGATGCCCTGGGGAAGGACATGGCAACTCACTTCAGTATTCTCGCCTGGAGACTCACCATGGACAGAGAAGCTTTGTGGGCTACAGTCCATGGGATTGCAAAGAATCAAACAAGATTGTGCAACTAACTTTGCCTCTCCCATCAGCCTCAAACTCTGATTTTAAAAGATAAAATGAATTGAGTTTTATTGTTCATGTGAGTACAAACACTGTGGATATATTTTCATGAGAAAAAGGGAAAAAAACACTAGCATCATCATATAAATTGTAAGTATCCATTTTCACTCTCATTACTATTTATGTGATCGTTTTAATTCTTAATTATCTTTTTACTCAGGTAACTATGTAAACCCAGTTGTCCTTCTCTTCGATTGCTTGCCTTCACTTGAATACCTGCCCCATGGTTTCTCAAGACCTATCACCAATGTTGTTATCATTATTTTGCAAGGTGAATGAATATAAATATATAATTTCATCATGTGTAGACTATGTTGACAATCAGCAAAGATTTTCCTTCCATATGAATTGTGTAGCTGAGATGAAATCCTAGAAGATTAACCCAGAATGGACAATTCATCACTTTATGGTTATTTTCAGTTCTATAAGTAAGCCACTGAGCAGACTACACTGCCCTATGGCACAGTATCTGTTTCTAAGCAGGTGACATTAAAGATGCTTGTCTCTGGAAAAATCATTCAGGAATTATTTTCCCTGAAGTGCTAAAAAAGTTTGCTAATGAAAAAAAAAAAAACACCATTTCTCAAAATTATATAAAGCATCACAGAAACAACAGGAAATCATTTCACCCACGTTTTGGCTTGCACAGGCCTACTTGACTTTGGGAAAGCTGGTTGTATGACAAGGGTTGATCTGCCATAATGAAGACCACTACAGTTTTAGCTTTTCATCAGCCGCAAACAAAGTTAAAGGCACTAGTGGCTCAAATCTCTTTTCTGTTCCTCCACTGATGAGAATCAAAATAAACTTTAAGATATCAAAAGCAACAATACTATTGTTTCGGAACAGATTCTTAGACTGGTGAAGTCCTGTGGCTCAACTGCATGACAAATAATTTCAATGAACTAGGTGCTATGACTTTAGAGTCAAACCTTTATTATACTGTACGTGTTATATGAATGAAAGCTTGGTATGAATAGTATGATTTTCTTGGGTCATTTGAAGCCAACAGGTTTTAAAATCCCAGTCAGTAGTATACCTTCTCGAATATTCAAGCCTTGAGAAGAAAATGTGAGTTTCCAGGGAAACTGAAGGATGATAATGGATCTGTTACAGTCCATGTGCTCTTAATTTATGTGTGATGATCTGATGAATTGTCAATCTGTCCTTTTAAAAAGAGTGTGTGAGAAAATGTACAGAGATGTGTACCAGTAAAACAGGTCTTCATGTTTTGAAAGTGTGTTTTCTTCATAGAGTGAGAGCGAAAGTATATGAAAATTGATCTTTGAAATACAAGGGAGCTAAATGTAATTTGACGTGCAAATATGTGATTCACACATCCTGCCTCAGAAATAAGTAAAATGTGGTCAAATATTTCATTTTATTCATTGCATTTATCACCACCTGAAATTATCTCATTTATTTATTTGACTATTTTAAAGATCTCTCTCTTTCACACTCAGCTAAAACTCCATGGTCACTACTCTACCTCTGGTACCTGCTATATAATAGGTATTTGATAACTACTTTTTTTTTTAACTTATGTGTCTGCTGGGTATTCATTGCTGTTTGTGAGCTTTCCCTAGTTGTGGTGATCGGGGGCTACATTTCACTGTGGTGTGCAGACTTCTCATTGCAGTTGCTTCTCTTGTTGCAGAACACTGGCTCTAGGAGTGTGGGCTTCAGTAGTTGGGGTACAGAGGCTCAGTAGTTGCCACTCCTGGGCTCTCGTGGATAGGCTTAGTAGTTGTGGCTTAAGGTTTTAGTTGCCCAAGGCATGTGGAATCTTCCTGGACCAGGGATTGAACCTGTGCATTGGCAGGCAGATTCCTAACCACTGGACCACCAGGGAAGTCAAATAACTACTTATTAAATAAAGGAATTACTGTGTGTTGAGGGCTTCCCTAGTGTCTTAGATGGTAAAGAATCTGCCTACAATGCGGGAGACCTGGTTCGATCCCTGGGTTGGGAAGATACCTTGGAGGAGGGCATGGCAACATACTCCAGTATTCCTGCCTGGAGAATCCCCATGGACAGAGAACATGACTGAGTGACTAAGCACACACACTGTGTGTTGAAAGATATTCAGTGCACTACTTTAGAAGTATATGTATCTATTTCTCAACTCAACTTGATGAAACCTCCACAAAGGCTATATTTACCAGCTTCGTGTCGGACTCTTTGCGACCACATGAATTGCAGCACGCCAGGCCTCTCTGTCCGTCACCAACTCCCAGAATTCACTCAAACTCATGTCTATCGAGTCCGTGATGCCATCCAGCCATCTCATCCTCTGTCGTCCCCTTTTCCTCCTGCCTCCAATCCTTCCCAGTATCAGAGTCTTTTCCAATAAGTCAACTCTTCGCATGAGGTGGCCAAAGTACTGGAGTTTCAGCTTTAGCATCATTCCTTACAAAGAACACCCAGGACTGATCTCCTTTNTGCGACCCCATGGACTGCAGCACGCCAGGCTTCCCTGTCCTTCACCATCTCCCAGAGCTTACTCAAACTCATGTCCTTTGAGTCGGTGAGGCCATCCAACCATCTCATCATCTGGTTGATTTCCTTTAGGATGGACTGGTTTGATCTCCTTGCTGTTCAAAGGACTCTCAAGAGTCTTCTCCAACACCACAAATCAAAAGCACCAATTTTTTGGCACTCAGCCTTCTTTATGGTCCAGCTCTCCCATCCATATGTGACTACTAGAAAAACCATAGCCTTGACTCTCCCGACCTTTGTCAGCAAACGGTTGTCTCTGCTTTCTAATATGCTTTCTGGGCATGCGGTCATCCACTGTTTAATTTTGGAGGTGCCACCAGTACTGCTCTTCCGCAGCGAGTGTACCATCTGACGTTCCCACAAGCAGCACGCAAGCTCCCAGTCTGCCTGCATCCTCATCAGCATCAGCAGCTTCCGGTGTGTGCTGAGTTTTTTGCTTTTACTGTGACAGCATTCTAATGGGCACGAAGTGAGGTTTCACTGTGGCTGAGCACCTTTTCATATGCTTATTGGCTCTTTGTACGTCTCCTTTGGAGAAATATCTATTTGCATCCTTTGCCCTTTTTATAATTTGGTTTTTATTTTATTCTGAGTCCAGTTGATTTACACGGCCGTGTTAGTTTCAGGCGTCCAGTAAAGTGAGTCAGTTACACACATGCACGTGTTTGTTTTCAGCTTCTTTCCTCATTTAGGTTATTCCAGAGTGTTGAGTAGAGTTCCCTGTGCAATACAGTAGGTCCTTGCTGGTTATTCATTTTATATATAACAATGTGTGTATGTTAATCTATTTGCCCATTTTTAATGATTGTTTGAGGCTTTTTGTTGCTGAGTTGTCGGAGGACTAANCTTTTTACTAGATGGGGTCAATATATGTTTAGTAAAGAGTATGGACAGAGTATAAATTTCCAGGAACACTGGTTAAAAACAATGGTGGTTAAAAACCCATCACCATTGGATTTTAGCAACAGCGAAGAGCTGATTCATTTGAAAACACTCTGATGCTGGGAAAGATTGAGGGCAGGAGGAGAAGGGGACGACAAAGGATGAGATGGTTGGATGGCATCACTGACTCAATGGACATGAGTTTGAGTGAACTCCGGGAGTTGGTGATGGACAGGGAGGCCTGGTGTGCTGCGATTCATGGGGTCGCAAAGAGTCCGACATGACTGAGCTACTGAACTGAACTGAACTGATTTCACTGTGTACTACAACTTATCCAGTTTCCTGTTGATGGAAACCATTGGGATTGTTTCCACTTTGGAACTATTATGAATAAAGCAGTTGCAAACCTTCCTATATGAATCTTTGTGTACATACATCTTAATTTCTCTGGGCAAATATGTGAAAGCTTGTGTAAGTGTATGTGTAAATGTATGTTTATCTTTATAAAAAAAATTAACAAGCTGTTATTTGAAAGTTGTATCATTTTATACTCCCACCAACAATGTATGAGAGTTCTTAGTTGATCCACATAATTGCCAATATTTGGTACTGTCAATCTTTTATATTTTAGCCATTCTAATAGGTGTGAACTACTATTCATTGTATATTAACTAGCAATTCTGTAGTGATTAATGGTGTTGAACATCTTTTTATTTGTTCATTAGCTGTTTGAATATCTTTTTGTGAAGTATCCAAGTACCCCAAGTCTATGGGGTCTCAAAGAGTTGGACACGACTGAGCGACTGAACTGAACTGATATTCTGTGTATTGATTGCCCAAGAATATCAAAATAGTTCTTAAAGATTTTCCTGGCTAAAGCTGTATTAGAGTTCCTCTAATGTTAGATAAAATTATAGAATAAGAAGCAGCATTGATTTAGATTCTGAGGATCCTGAGTTTGAATGTTGGCTTTCCCCTAACCCAGTATTGTTACTCATATGAATTTATACAAGGTGCATAATTCCTGTTAGCATCAGTTTCCTCAGCTGTAGAATGGGATAATAATTGCAAATATTAAATGCAATCTTATACGCCTACCAAGTAGTTGGTGCTTAATAACTATTACTCTCTCCTTTTCTATTTCTAATTCTTGGGTTGTCCTCTTAAGAAAAGAACACATATAAAGATGTACAGACTCTAGAAAGTAGATTTTTCTATATCAACCTATAAAGTGTTTCTCAAACTGGAATATAGAATCTCTTAGAGTCTTAAAACAAGTTCTCAGGGGTCAGAGTTTTCTACTGGATTTTAAAGAGAAATTATTTATATTTGGATGATTATCCTAAAATATTAAAATAAGCAGAGTCTGAAACTTCTGAATAAGTTATCTTTAGTTTACAACTAAGCATTGCCATGAAATTTCAATACAAATTTTCATTTACCTTTGAAATTTCAGCTTTCTGAACTAAGGAAACATCAATGTGTCAGTGCTCTTTGGTTGGCATGTCCTACTATCTATAATAAATGGTAGCAATGGCCAGTGTCTGCCACTGTACTCATATTCTGTGAAGGCAAAATTTCTATTTCCCTAGTAATAATATACATATGAATAACATTTTCAATGCTTGTCTTTAGTTTCTTACTTTTTTAAAGAAATCAGTACTTTGATTTCTCATCAAGAAAATGATATGCCACCGAGTATTGTACTATTTTGTAGGGGCTAATGAGAAATGAACAGAGATAAACTGAATAATATAGATAATGTATTTGTACCAAGAGAAATCCAAATGGTTTCAGGACAGTCTACAAAAATAAAGATTAAATGGTAATTTGAGTATTCTAAACTGAAAACAGAGTGGAAGCAATCGTAATAAAGTCTGATTTATGATCAGTTTTGAAATGATGTAAATGAGGCAGTTTCTAATTGCCTCTGTGAAATTCTGCATTCTCAATCCTCATTCATGGCAAACATGGTATGGAACCTGTTTGAAAAACCATGAGGCTTATGATGCCTGTGTCAGACTTGTTTCCNAAATAAAGATTAAATGGTAATTTGAGTATTCTAAACTGAAAACAGAGTGGAAGCAATCGTAATAAAGTCTGATTTATGATCAGTTTTGAAATGATGTAAATGAGGCAGTTTCTAATTGCCTCTGTGAAATTCTGCATTCTCAATCCTCATTCATGGCAAACATGGTATGGAACCTGTTTGAAAAACCATGAGGCTTATGATGCCTGTGTCAGACTTGTTTCTCTGTAGAACCTGTCTGCCTTGTTTTGGGGGTGAGAGGGTAATTTTGATTATACAGCCTCTCTGTTAATCCTTTCCTCTCTTGCCAACAATTGTTGAAATATTGTCCAAATGGAGTCCCAAGAAGATGTAAACAAAACACTGTGAGAAACCTAGTTCCTTCTTAGCTTTCAATTGTCTGACTATAATCTCAGGGCTGAGAAAAGTGTTTTAAAAAAATGTTAAAAAAAATGTTTAAAAATATTTAAGAGTTTAAAACTAACTCCATATAATCTTATCTTGTTCTAAATTTCAGCAAAATTTGATTAGATATATACTTAGTGTTAATTTCAATTATGCTGTTACACCAACTCCATGTTGAAATAAATACTATAGCTTTATGGAGTCATCAGTAAAGATTGCTTACTGCAGTGTTAACTAGGAGGCCTGATATTCTGAAACTACCCTATTTCATAGAGTCTCAGCGCCCATCTATTGTGTGCTATGGCCTGATTTCAAAAATGCCAAAATATTTTAAAAAATATGTTCCAGTATCTATAATTTGGTAGTAAACCAAGGTTTAGTTTTTTCAGAACATACTTATGTGAACTGCATTCTCTGCATGAGTCGAAACACAGAAACAAGTTTAATACAGAACTAAATATGAGGCTACATCTTTCCACTATCAAACCCAGGAGTGTTTACTTAGTTCCAGCCATACACATTATCTACTGCAATAAATTAATGTGNTCCTACTGAATACAAGGCTGTGGACACACAAAGGATTGAGGCTGGGAAGGAAAGCTGATCAAAATTATCCCTGAGGCACTGGGATCCTTCATCTCACTTGAAGGATGAAAATGAGAGAGAAAAAATGAGAGACATCCTTCCAAGGCACATTAGACTTTCCTAAAGTACACTACCATGGACAAAGATAAGTAGGGTGAGGGAAGAAGGTAACAAAACAGAGAAATTCCAAAGCACCAAGGAGTTCAAGGTTTGTTTCTGTGTGAAGAAAATTTTCAAGAACTCCAAAGTCTAGCTATCATGCTATATATCGAAGAGAAAGATTCTAAACCAACCAATGAGTTGGTTGCAATGTATATAGCAGCTTGTATGCAAAGTACAAAGAGTTCTATGAAATCTCATCACAGCAGAGATGCAGATCCTGCTTAAACAGAAGCAGTGATCCTGTCTTAATAATTTTTAATGCCAGTGTTGAACTAAATATAAAAAAAGCTGCAACAAAATCCAGATTTTACTACGGATCTGACCGGATTTCTACTCATATAAATATTTTGACATAGATGTTTGCAATTTAGGTGTATGCCATTTTCTGAATACAAACAAATATAAAAAATTATCCATTTTTGTTTGGCATATGATTCTGGCAAATAATAAAAGCAACAAAGCAGTAAAATGTTAAATACATATATAGGGTAAAAAATAGTCAACAGAAATAAATCCATGAATGGCCAAATTACTGGAACTATTTTACAAAGAATTTAACATCATTAGGGAATATATATTATATGATCTAAGAGAAAATATTGAAAACATATCTGATTTTCACTAAAATTACAGTGAATTTTAACNAGGGTAAAAAATAGTCAACAGAAATAAATCCATGAATGGACAAATTACTGGAACTATTTTACAAAGAATTTAACATCATTAGGGAATATATATTATATGATCTAAGAGAAAATATTGAAAACATATCTGATTTTCACTAAAATTACAGTGAATTTTAACAGTGGAGAGTTCTGACAAAACATGACCCATAGGAGAAGGCAATAGCAAACTACTTCAGTATTCTTGCCTTGAGAACTCCATGAACAGTATAAAAAGACAAAATGATATGACACTGAAAAATAAGTCCCCCGGGTTAGTAGGTATCCAATATGCTGCTGGGAAAAGGGAAGAAACAGCTCCATAAAGAATGAAGAGGATAAGCAAAAGGGGAAATGACACACAGTAGTGGATGTGTCTGGTGGTGAAAGTAAAGTCCGATGCTGTAAAGAACAAGATTGCACAGGACCCTGGAATGTTAGGTCCACAAATCAAGATAAATTTGAAGTGGTCAAACAGAGGATAGCAAGAGTGAACATCAACATTTTAGGAATAATTGAACTAAAATAGACTGGAATGGGTGAATTTAATTCAGATGACCATTATATCCACTATTGTGAGCAAGAATCCCTTAGAAGAAATGGAGTATCCTCATAATCAACAAAAGAGTTTCAAATGCAGCACTTGGATGCAATCTCAAAAATGACAGAATGATCTCTGTTCATTTCCAAGGGAAACCATTTATTAGTACAGTAATCCAAGTCTATCATGAATGCAGAAGAAGCTGAAGTTGAATGGTTCTATGATGACCTATAAGACCTTCTAAAACTAACACCAAAAAGATGTCCTTCTCATCATAGGAGATGGAATGCAAAATTAGGAAGTCAAGAGATACCTGGATTAACAGGAAAGTTTTGCCTTGGAGTACAAAATGAAGCAGGGTAAATGCTAACAGAAATCTGAGGGTCGAAGAATCTATGCTTTTGAACTGTGGTGTTGGAGAAGACTCTTGAGAGTCCCTTGGATGCAAGGAGATCCAACCAGTCCATCCTAAAGGAAATCGGTCCTGAATATTCACTGGAAGGTCTGATGCTGAAGCTGAAATGTCAATACTTTTGCCACCTGNTGGAATACCTCGCTAACTGAACCTGCTTACCCAGTTCACGTTATGCCTTTGTAATCACCCTTATGTTTTCACGCTACACATTTGCGACATTGAAACAAACACTGTTGGTTTCTGCCAAACTAAAATATATTTAAGATCCCATGATTAGATTTTGACTAAAACAATTCTTGCTCTTATCACCAGTAAAGTATGTGTAGGTCTCTAATCACTTTCTTTGGGGGGTGGGCGCAGATAGTGTTCTTTAACACATCTTTTGGAAGTTACATAGGGAACTTTTGAAGTAGGTTGCTTTTGAAGTAGGTTGCTTTTGTATCTTGGCACCCACTCCAGTGTTCTTGCCTGGGAAATCTCATGGACAGAGGAGCATGGAGGGTTACAGTCCATGGGGTCACAAAAGAGTCGGACACAACTTAGCGACTAAACATCAAGCATGAGAAGAAGGGAGTTTCAGTGGGCATTTTTAGCAAATTGACTTTAGGAAAGATTGATTTAGGGTTTTTTTTCTCAGCTTATCTTATTGACAGGAAAAAAAGTTTTTATTTTTATATTCTGGAACATTGTGTTACCAATAGATGCTGTCATAATTCTAACTACATTACGGATGGAATAAAACAGTCATCTGTATTTTCTTTGTGATATGTAAAACTGGTGCATCTTACAATCAGTGGCATTATAGATCCAAAGAGATGAAAAATCTTATTTTCGGAGTAGGAAGCTAAGTGTGAGTTAAGTGTTTAATGATTTCCATGGGCAGTACTGGCACTGGTCCTACCTATCTTCTGAGACCAAATTCATCTCTTTTTCCACTGGACTGCTTGTAGTATTACTAGGTCATACTCGCCTGCAATGCAGGAGACCAGGTTCGTTCCCTGGGTTGGGAAGATCGCTGGAGAAGGGAATGCCTACCCATTCCAGTGTTCTTCCCTGGAGAATCCCATGGACAGAGGAGCCTAGCGGGCTACATTCCATGGGGTTGCAAAGAGTCGGACGTGACTGAGTGACCAACACTTTCACTTCACTTGACTCTTTGCAATAGCTAAGAAAAGAAGAAAAACTTCAAGACTTATTTTACAGCCATATTTCTGAGTTCTTCTCATTTTACTGCAACAACTGGATAAAACACACTGTAAGTAGAAAATCTCCCTTATTCTTTTTCTTTTTACTCGTAGAAAGGGAACATTCAGTGATATGATGCAGTTGAAATGAACAAAACCTGCTAATCATTTCCTCTTTAGGAATTTTGCTCTAATTAAAAAGGAGTAGCTCAACTGAAATCCTCACATCCTCTTGAGCAGGGAATAAATGAATCACAACCTCAGTATCAGTGACCGGCTTTACCTGGTGTGAAATTGGTGAACTTCAGCTAAGGAACAGAGATTATAAACCTGGGCTACAGTTTGTAGTCATGGGGAGCTTTAAAAAATATCAGTGCTAGAGCCCTTCCCTGACGGTTCTGATTTACTTGTTCTCCATTTCTCTGTCTCCCTCTACTAACGAATCTCATTGGCGCTCTCCTCCAGCCCCCTTCCTTTGCTATTCTCTCTCTTTTATGGCTATTCCCCTTCCCTCATGTACCCATAGACTCCCCAGAACACTTCCTAAATGCCCCACCTAGAAAGATCTCCAAGGATCTTTCAAAACTCACCAGGGCTGGGTTTTATTTCTTCAGGGCTCTTCTGGCTCACCCCGTAAACTAAAATGTGGTAGAGCAGTGTTTCCCAAACTTGCCTAGTGATAGATTTCCAGAGGATTGGACCGTGAGGATTTGACTGTACTAGTCAAAGGATGATGATGTTGTTCAGTTACTAAGTTGTGTCTCTTTGTGACCCCATGGACTGCAATATACCAGGCTTCCCTGCCCTTCACTGTCTCCTGGAGTTTGCTGAAACTCATCTCCATTGGGTCAGTAATGCCATCCAACCATCTCATCTTCTGCCACCCCCTTCTCCTGCCTTCAATCTTTCCCAGCCTCGAGGTCTTTTCCAATGAATCGGCTGTTCAAATCAGGTGGCAAAAGTATTGGAGCTTCAGCTTCAGCAGCAGTCCTTCCAATGAATATTCAGGATTGATTTCCTTTAGGATTTACTGGTTTGATCTCCTTGCTGTCCAAGGAACTCTTGAGAGCATTTTCTAGCACTGCAGTTCGAAAGCATCAATTCTTTGGCCCTCGGCCTTCTTTATGNTCCTTCCAATGAATATTCAGGATTGATTTCCTTTAGGATTTACTGGTTTGATCTCCTTGCTGTCCAAGGAACTCTTGAGAGCATTTTCTAGCACTGCAGTTCGAAAGCATCAATTCTTTGGCCCTCGGCCTTCTTTATGGTCCAACTTTCACTTTCGTACATGAGCAGTGGAAAAACCACAGCTTTGAATATGTGCTGACGTTTGTCGGCAAAGTAATGTCTCTGCTTTTTAGTATACAATCTAGGTATTTCATAGCTTTCCTTCCACGGAGCAAGTATCTTTCAATTCCTTGGCTGCAGTCAACATCCACGGTGCTTTGGGAGCCCAAGAAAATAAAATCTGCTACTGTTTCCACTGTTTCCCCTTCTATTTGCTGTGAAGTGATGGGACCCTATGCCATGATCTTAGTTTTTTAATGTTGAGTTTTAAGCCAGGTGTTCCCACTCTCTTCTTTTACCCTCGTCAAGAGGCTCTTTAGTTCCTCTTCACTTTCTGCCATTAGAGTGTTATCATCTGCATATCTGAGGTTGTTGATATTTCTCCTGGCAGTCTTGATTCCAACTTGTGATTCATCCAACCTGGCATTTTGCATGATGTACTCTGCATACAAGTTATGCAAAAGATGATACCCAGATGATTTATATGTGTGTTTTTTGGGGAGAGTTGTGTTGGATCTTTGTTGCTGTGTGGGCTCTTCTCTAGTTTTGGTGGCGGGGGTTCTCTCTAGTTGCGGTACTTGGGCTTCTCATTGCTACAGCTTCTGTTGTTGTGGGGCATGGGCTCTCAGGGGTGCGGGCTTCAGCAGTTGTGGCACGTTGCCTCTAGAGCACAGGCTCAGTTGTTGTCACGCCCTAGCTTCACTGCTCTGCAGGCATGTGGGAACATCCCAGACCAAGGACGGAACCCTGTGTCTCCTGCATTGGCAAGTGGATTCTTTACCACTGATCCACCAGGGAAGCCCTGTGTTTTAAAGGCTCCTTTTAATGAAATGAGAAAGTCACTGTGGTAAGGCTGGTGTGAGATATTTTTATGCACGGAGCCCTTTCACAGCAACTAGTTGCTTTACTTTGTAGTAGCAGATAAGCTCATATTCTCTCTCTCATATTACTGGGGAGATGGGGAGGAGGGAAGGGGGGAAAAAGGTGAAAGCCTGCACAAGAGACTTATCAGTGATGAGCTTCCTTAATTTCCAAAAACCTGGCTCAAAACTCACCATTCAAAAAACTAGGATCATGGCATCTGGTCCCTTCACTTCATGGCAAATAGATGGAGAAAAATTTTATTTTCTTGGGTTCCAAAATCACTGAGGATGGTGACTGCAGCACTGACATTTTAAAAAATTAGTCACTAAACGGCAACTACAAATTTACTTATATTCACACAATCCCTGTTTCTTCTGTTTTCATGGAAGAAGTGTCTCTTGTGTGGGAAAAATGTGTGCCCATGTGATTAACTGCATCGTCTAGAATCTAGACAGTCCCCCAGGCTTCTCTGATTAGAGTTAAATGATTCCAAATCTATGAAAACTGTCTTAAAACTGTTAATTGTAGAAAACTCATTGTTGTTTAGTCCCTAAGTCATGTCTGACTCTTTGCAACCTCATGGACTGTAGCTGTCAGGCTTCTCTGTCCATGGGATTTCCCAGGCAAGACTACAGGAGTGGGTTGCCATTTCCTTCTCTAAGATAGCTGATAGCAACACAAAATAATTCTTGTTTATAGACATGCAAAATCTGTCCTGACTAGTAGAGATTCAGTTGACTGCTGTCTGCCACCATGGAAGAAGCTTGTTTTGCTTCTATTTGCAGATTCATTTCAGCATTCCTTTACTCTATATAAATTTGTGATTTTTGATTTCTCGTTTGAGCTGTTGCAATATCTACCTTGTTTCTTCATTGATTAATACATTCAATAAAATCTTTAACACATGTTCATTTTATATCTGTATGAGAGGCATGATTTTTACTTTTTTTTTTTTTTAATATACTTTAACATCTTGGAGATCTTCTACTGAGTTGCTCAATGGATTCATCTAACAAAACTAGGTGTAGTTTTCCCCAGAGAAATGCAACTCATGGGTTGCTTAAAGCTTAGACACATCTTTTGTTTCTTGGCTCTCAAAATGACAGTAACTATGCTTTGCTCTCTGTTATTGTAACTTTAATATTGTTCTCTATTAATTTTGTGGTTTGTATGTGTTCTGCTTGCAGCAGTATCATTGCCCTCTCTTGGTAGCAATGGTTGGGAATTTGGTGTTATGTCTAACTATAACATGTGAATGGATTGATCATTTGTAGAGATCGGGTCTCTGTTGGATGAGAAACAACAGAGAAACTAGTTTGTTAGTCTAATTTGTTTGGTTGTTCATTTATTTGGGCTGAAAACAATGAAGAATATTGTATTTCACCAAGGAGAACACCTTTTTGCTATCTCAACCAGTAAATTTTTTGTACTTCTGTGTTTACTCTTGACTCATGACTGGAATTAAACTCTGCGTTTGTATGTCTGTAATTCAAAGAAAGTCTTTACATCTCATTTTATGGATGTATAACGTTTTTCCAAATCCAGATGGTGTTTTTAGTTGATAAAAATTTCCTAAGTTAAAGAAGTCCCGTTCTTATTGGCTTTTGAGATAAATAGGTGCTTATTTGAATATAATATTCCTATAATTCTCAGAAAATAAGGAATGGGATTTCTAGGATTTAAAATATGCTCGATTTTAAAAAGTAAAGGAATCAGCTCATTTTAAGAATTTAAGTTTCTATAATTTAGGTAAATCCTTGAAAACTATTTTAATGGTAAGATCCTTGAGGCAATGTATTAGAATGGGCTTCAGAACATGAGTGAACAGACATTTCTTCAGTAGAAAGGTCAGTCTCCTCTTCTGAGAGCAAAAGCAGAGGAAGCAAGGATGAGAGCAGATGCGGGTGAGCTTTCAGGGGTATGTATGGAGTGGGAAGATACAGGGAGATTGCTTGATGGAATTCAATTCTGAAGGACTCTCCATTTAAGTATGTAGGAGGTGAGGGAGCCTGCTGAGAATGAAGGGGTAGCTCTGGGCAGAAGGCTTGGGGAGGGTAGAAAAAACTTAGGAAGTATTTCACAAAGTGGAGGAGTTATCCTACTGATGTACATGAAAAGATTTTCCTGAGTACCTAGGCAGAGTTGTTTTTAAAATTTTAGTAGTTACAAGTTTATTTTAATGCAAAGGTTTTTAAAAAAATTAATAGTTTTGTTTTTAAATGTGTATCTGGAGAAAACAATTAGCACATATTTTATGCATATTACCTATAAAGCAAAAGTACTATTTAAAAATTAAGTTGCTTTGAAGAAAGGGATTAAGTTACTATTAGCTCTGGTGCTACTTTGATATGGCAAAAATCCCAAAGGTAATGCTCAGAAAATTTGGGAAACAATTTGGCTTAAATAAGATATCCAATAGGGCATTTGGGAAAAGAGGAGCACCGTGAGTGAAAAGATTGGTGAGTGATGGTGAGACTCAACCACCTGAAATCACAGCTTTTAGCAGTGGCTCAGACCGTAATTCTTCACTGAGAAGCCCTCATGCTTTCATGGGGGTGTTGCCAGTAACTGCTGAAAAATAGAATTTGCCAATAACTGCTGAAAAATATAATTTTCCAGAATCAAGATAAGGAACACAAACTGGCAAGTAAAACAGTCCTTTTCTTTTTTTAAAAGAAACCAATACAAATTTATTATTTTACAATTCTTTAGATCAGAAGTCTGATATGGATCTCACTAAGCGAAAAATCTGTTGGCAAGGCTGATTTCTCTTCTGGAAGTTCTAGGGAAGAATCTGTTTCTTCACCTTTTCAGCTTCTAGAGGCCACCTGCGCTTTTGACCCATGGCCCCATCCATCTTCAAAGCTGGTAATGCCATCTGAGTCCTCCCACTGCCATCTCTCCTGATTCTCTCCTACTGCCTTCTTCTCCCAGTCCATTTTTGAATTCAGCAACTCCTCCCCATCTTGTTGGGCTTCATGTCTCTGGGAGAGGAGAGGACAGCATATATAATTATGATAACTAATAGCACAGTTGTAAAGGTATGCGCTCTGCTAAGGAAACAGGTGAGAGTTGCTAACCAGGAGAGAGAGAGAAGATAATTTTGAGGTGATATTTCACCAGGTGGGCAGGGTTGATGAAAACCTGTAAAAGCTCAGAGGTGTGGAAGGGCATGATGAGTAGAGGGTGTATGAGATGATCCAAAAGGCCTAACTCAGATGAACTCTTCCTAGACTTGATGGCTGAAGGTTCTTCTAGTCAGTAGAGCAATCAATGCATTTTTGCTCAAATTCTAAAACATCCCCTTTAAACAGTGATACCTTTCTAGAAGGGCTAAGGCAAGAAGCTGTTACCATTTCTTGGGTTTATTTTTAACTCAGTCTTGATGATGAGTGTGGGTCCTGGGATAGAGAACAACATAAAAGCAGCCGAGTATCTGAAATCTGTGATTGTCTGTGTGGAGTGTTCAAGGGAATGTCCCAGAAAATCAGAGGCCACTGGTGAATTAGGGAGGGAAAAGATCAGTTCCCCAAAGGGGCTGACTCAGTGAGGACCATTCATATATTCATTCATTAAATATCTAATGAACGATGTGTCTCACTAATGTAGGAAATTCATTTAGTGGTCCACCTAATCCTTTAGTTTCTAGGTCTAATAAATTTCAAAACTCATCTATAGAAGATGATGATGGTGATGTTTTTTGAACCTGTATGGCCTCTCCAGCCTTCAGCACTGGTGATAACTGGTCAGAGAACCATAACATTTATATCATCAAAAAATTAACAGCTACAATGAAATGATTCTGAAATTCTCCCATCCTCAGGAGCATTGGCTTCTCAGAAGGAAAGTGTGAGACAATGGTCATTGGTGATGAAGAAGACATGGAAACAAATCAAGGGCAAGAGAAAAATTCCTCCAGTTTTATTGAATGGAGACCACATGAGACTACAACCGGAACCCATGCTGTGTATTTCTCCACTTGCAGTTTTTCAGGAAGTAAGACCAAGACTGCAGTGTGTGTGTGCACGCTAAGTTGCTTCAGTTGTGTCCAACTCTTTGACCCTGTGGACTGTAGTCTGATAGGCTCCTGTGTCCATGGGATTCTGCAAGCAAGAATACTGGAGTGGGTTGCCATGCCCTCTTCCAGGGGATCTTCCTGACCCAAGGATCTCTTACATCTCCTGCTTTGGCAGGTGGGCTCTTTACCACTCGATCCACCTGGGAAGCCAAAAGGACTGGAGAGTGCCCACAGGTTTCAAATCACCCTTGAAAGGATAATTGAATCATGATGCGGTCGAAGGAACTGCTGAGCTATGAAGACCTTTTAATCCTGGTAGAATGAATATGGCAGGAGACTATTTAAGAATGAAGAGTCTGCAACTCATCATAATACTGATTTGGGGATCTTCCAGTCAGCATCATTTCCCTGTAATTAGAAACAGCCAAGGGTGGGTTCTTTATCACCAGTGGTCTGGCTTACTTAACAGATTCTCCAGTCTTCTTCCAAATAGCAACCCACTAAACCAGTTAAGGGGAAGGCAATGGCAACCCACTCTAGTACTCTTGCCTGGAAAATCCTGTGGACGGAGGAGCCTGGTAGGGTGCAGTCCATGGAGTCTCAGAGTTGGACACGACTGAGCGACTTCACTTTCACTTTACTTTTCACTTACATACGTTGGAGAGGGAAATGGCCACCCACTCCAGTGCTCTTGCCTGGAGAATCCCTGGTGGGCTGCCGTCTGTGGGGTCTCACAGAGTTGGACACGACTGAAGTGACTTAGCAGCAAACCAGTTAAAGTCTCTTATGTGAACTGCAAAAAACCTTTTCAGAAGGGATAGATTATTTTAATAATTTGGTTTAATAAAACAGCTATATTTTCTTTATCAGCATTATATATAATGCAAGTATACATTTATATTTGGGTATGGTTTTTTAAACTTATATATAGGTTTACTGATCAAGTAAGCTAGCATTACTTCCATTTAATGCTTGCTTATGATAAATATAAATTTGTATTTGATCAAATTAATCCTTATTCTGATGTACTTTATTTAATTAGTGTAATAATTATGTTCTGTGGTATATTAGCTTGAAGATAAACTTCTAAGATCTCGGTAAGTTAAATCTTGGATTGACATTAGAGCAGGCTAATTAATGGAAAGTCATTAAATACCTAAATCATTTGTAAATATGATGAAAAAATAAAGTATTAATTATTAAGCATATTTAAAATTTTTATACTTTAGCTTATCTTTATATACTACAGAAAACCTATGTCATTGGTTCATGTTAGTGAACATCTTTGTTTCTACCATTTGAGAAGTGGTATATGGAATATTAGTGACTGTAGAAAGTTATATGTGAATTCATGAACTCTGCTAGTCTGATTAAGTGCTGGGGTGTGACAATTCACATTTTCCACGTGAAATGTTTTCTATGCAAAATAAACGTTATTTTGGTTAAAAGTTACAATGATTATAAATGGTTGAGACTGCTCTGAGAAACAGTAGTTTAAGAGACTGTAATCATGTGTGTGCTCCTGTGTTTCCAGGAAAAGATGAATTTTTTCCTAAATCAGCAGCGTGAAGTTTTTCATAATATTATTCTGTTTTTCTTTTAATCTCCCTAGTGTCTGTAATGAGGTCTCCTCTTTTGTTCCTGATGTTGGTAATTTGTGTTTTCTCTCATTTTCTTGATTTGTCTGGCTAGACGTTAATTAATTTTATTGTATTTCACCAAAAACTCCCACCAGTTTCGGTTAAATTTTTTTTTCTATTTCTTGTTCTGTATGTTGTTAATTTCTACTCCTTATTTCCTTCCTTCTATTTATTTAGCTTTAATTTACTCCTCTTTCTCTTGTTTCTTATAGGAGGAAATTTGGATTATTCATTTTAGACCTTTCTTCTTTTCTAATAGAAGCATTTAAACTTGCCTCTAGACAATTTTACCTGCTGTAGCTATACCCTACAAATTTTTTAAATTAAAAAACATTTATTTAAGTATAGTTGGTTTATAATGTTGTGTTGGCTTTTGCTGTACAGCAAAATGACTGTTATACACATATATATTCTTTTTCATATTATTTTCCATTATAGTTTATCACAGGATACTGAATATAGTTTCTTGTGCTATACAGTAGAGTCTTATTGTTTATCTATCCTATATATACTAGTTTGCATCTGCTAATCCCAAACTCCCAATCCTTCCCTCCCCACCCAGCTACCTTTTGGCAACCGTAAGTCTGTTCTCTGTGTTTGTGAGTTTCTTTATGTTTCATTGTTGTTGTTCAGTTGCCAAGTCATCTCCAACTCTGAGATCCCATGGGCTACAACACACCAGGCCTCCCCACCCCTCACCGTTTCCTGGAGTTTGCCCAAGTTCATGTCCATTGAATCCGTGAAGCCATCTAACCATCTCATCCTCTGTTGCCCTCTTCTCCTCCTGCCCTCCCTCTTTCCCAGCATCAGGGCCTTTTCTAGTGAGTCAAATCAGGTGGCCGAAGTATTGGACCTTCAGCTTCAGCATCAGTCTTTCCAATTTCAGGTTGATATCCTTTAGGATTAACTGGTTTGATCGCCTTACTGTTCAAGGGATTCTCAAGAGTCTTCTCCAGCACCACAGTTTGAAAGCATCAATTCTTTGGCCTTCTTTATGGTCCAACTCTCACATTCATACATGACTAATGGAAAGACCATACCCTTGACTACTTGTTTGCAAAGTGATGCCTTTGCTTATTAATATACTATCTAAGTTTGTCATAGCTTTCCTTCCAAAAAGCAATCATCTTCTAATTTCATGACTGCAGCCACCATCTGCAGTGATTTTAGAGCTCAAGAAGAGGAAATCTGTTACTTCTTCCACCTTTTCCCCTTCTATTTTTCATGAAGTTATGGGACTGGATGCCATGATCTTAGTTTTTTTGATATTGAGTTTTAAGTCGGCTTTTTCACTCTCCTCTTTCACCCTCAAGAGCCTTTTTAGTTCCTCTTTGCTTTCTGCCATTAAAATGCTATCATCTGCATATCTGAGGTTGTTGATATTTTTCCCAGCAATCTTGATGCCAGCTGAAAACTTATCCAGCTGGGTATTTCACATGATGTGCTCTGCATATAAGTTAAATAAACAAGTTTCATAGGTATGTTAATTTGTGTTGTATTTTAGATTCCAAATGTAAGTGATATCACATGGTATTTGTCTTTCTCTTTCTGACTTACTTCACTTAGTCTGATAATCTCTAGGTCCATCCATGTTGCTGCAAATGGCATTGCTTCATCCTTTTTCATGACTGAGTAACATTCCAATGCATATATACACTAGCTATTCTGTATTCATTCATCCATCAGTGTAAATTTAGGTTGTTTCCATGTCTCTGCTATTGTAAATACTTCTGCTGTGAACATAGGGGTGTATTTATCTTTTCAAATTATAGTTTTTCTGGGTAAATTCCCAGGGGTGGAATTTTTAAAAAACTATTTACTTGGCTGTGCTGGGTATTAGTTGTGGCATTGCGGGATCTTTGATGTGCTTTGCAGCATGTAGGATCTTTTAGTTGTGGCATATGAACTCTTAGTCATAGCACATGGGATCTAGTTTCCTGACCAAGGATTGAACCCAGGTCCCCTGCATTGGGAGCGCCAAGTCTTAGCTGCTAAAAGCCCCCCAGGAGTGGGTCTGCTAGATCAGGGACTTTCCTGGTAGCTCAGATGGTAAAGAATCTGCATGCAGTGCAGGAGACCTTGGTTTGATTCCTGAGTCAGGAAGATCCCCTGGAGAAGGGGTTGGCTACTCACTCCAGTATTTTTGCCTGGAGAATCCCATGGAAAGAGGAGCCTGGTGGTCTGCAGTCCGTAGACTGTAGCACAAAGAGTTGGGACACAACTGAGCAGCTAACACTTTTTTTCTTTTTTCATGGCAACTCTATTTTTAGTTTGTTGAGGAACCTCCATCCTGTTTTCCATAATAGATGCACCAATTTGCATTCCCACCAACAATGTAAAAGGGTTTTCTGTTCTCCACACTCCCTCCCCAATTTGTTTTTTGTAGACTTTTTAGTAATTACCATTCTGATTGGTGTGAGGTGATACCTCATTGTAGTTTTGATTTGCATTTTTCTAATAATTAATGATAATGAGTATCTTTTCTTGTGCCTCTTGGCCATCTGTATGTCTTCTTTGGAGAAATATCTATTTAGGTCTTCTGCTCATTTTTTGATTGGGTTGTTTTTGTTGTTGTTGTTATTGAGTTGTATGAGCTGTTGTATATTTTTGAAATTAAGCCCTATCAGTTGCATCATTTGCAAATATTTTCTTCCATTCTGTAGGTTGTCTTTTCATTTTGTTTATGATTCCCTTTGCTGTGCAAAAGTGTTTAAGTTTGATTAGGTCCTATTTGTTTGTTTTTGCTTTTTAATAATTTTATTTATTTTTTATAACACCAAAAACATTTTGTATTGGGGTATAGTCAATAATGTTGTGATAGTTTCAGGTGAACAGTGAAGGGACTCAGCCATACATATACATGTATCCATTTTCCGCCAAACCCCACTCCCTTTCAGGCTGGCACGTAACGTTGAGCAGAGTTCCATGTGCTATATAATGGGTTTCTGTTGGTTATCCATTTTAAATACAGACTGTACTTGACCTTCCCAAAGCCCTTAACTATCCCTTTTCCCTGGCAACCTTGAGTTCATTTTTCTAAGTCTGTGAGCCTTTTTCTATTTTGTAAGTAAGTTTATTTGTATCATTTCTTTTTAGATTCCACAAATAAGGGATGTCATATGATATTTCTCCTTCTCTGTCCGACTTACTTCATTCAGTATGACACTCTCTAGATCCATCCATGTTTCTGCTGATGGCCTTATTTCATTCTTTTTAATGGCTGAGTAATATTCATATATATATATATATGGGCTTTCCTGGTGTCTCAGATGCTAAAGAATTTGTCTGCAAAGTGGGAGACCTCAGTTCAATCCCTGAGTTAGGAAGATCCCCTGGAGAACGGAATGGCTCCAGTAGAATTGCCTGGAGAATGCCATAGACATAGGAGCCTGGCAGGCTACAGTCCTTTTACTACATCTTTATCCATTCCTCTGTTGATATACATTTAGGTTGCTTCCATGTCTTGGCTATTGTAAACAGTGCTGCAGTGAACATTGGGGTGTATCTTTTCTGGCCGTGTTTTTTTGCTGGATATGTGGCCAGGAGTGGGATTGCAGAGTCATATGGAGAAGGCAGTGGCACCCCACTCCAGTTCTCTTCCCTGGAAAATCCCATGGATGGAGGAGCCTGGTAGGCTGCAGTCCATGAGATCGCAGGTACGACTGAGTGGCTTCACTTTCACTTTTCATTTTCATGCATTGGAGAAGGAAATGGCAACCCACTCCAGTGTTCTTGCCTGGAGAATCTCAGAGACGGGGGAGCCTGGTGGGCTGCCGTCTATGGGGTTGCACCGAGTCGGACACGACTGAACTGACTCAGCAGCAGCAGCATGGTAGCTCTATTTTTAGTTTTTTAAGGAATCTCCATACTGTTCTCCATAGTGGTGTACCAATTTACATTCCCACCAACAGTGCAGGAGGATTTCCTTCTCTCCACACTCTCTTCAGCATTTGTTATTTGTGGATTTTTGGATGATAACCATTCTCACTGGTATGAGGTAATATCTCATTGTAGTTTTGATATGCATTTATATAATTACTAATGATTTTGAACATATTTTCATGTTCCTGTTGACCATCTGTATGTTCTTTAGAGGAATGTCTATTCAAGTCTTCTGCCCATTTTTTTTAGTGGGTTGTTTTAGTTTTGCTTTTATTTCTTTTGCTTTGTGAGATTAACCTGAGAAAATATTGCTGTGACTTATGTCAGATAATATTTTGCTTATGTTTTATTCTAGGAGCTTCATGGTATCATGTATTATATATAAGTCTTTAAGTCATTTGGGGTTCTTTTTTTGTATGATATGAATGATTTAAAAAGATCAAAGAGTCCAACACAACTGAGCGACTGAACTGAACTGAGAGAATGATCTAACTTTATTGATTAACATGTAACTGTCCAACTTTTCCAACATCACTGGCTGAAGAGACTGTCTTTTCCCCCTTGTATATTCTTGCCTGTTTTGTTGTAGGTTAATTGCCCATAGATTTGTGCATTTATTTCTGGGCTCTCTATTCTCTATTGATCTANGAACTGAACTGAGAGAATGATCTAACTTTATTGATTAACATGTGACTGTCCAACTTTTCCAACATCACTGGCTGAAGAGACTATCTTTTCCCCCTTGTATATTCTTGCCTGTTTTGTTGTAGGTTAATTGCCCATAGATGTGTGCATTTATTTCTGGGTTCTCTATTCTCTATTGATCTATATGTGTTTTTGTGTCAGTTCCATGCTGTTTTGATTATTGTAGCTTTTCAGTACTCTCTTAAGTCTGGGAGGTTATGTCTCCTGCTTTGTTCTTTTCCCTCAGGATTGCTTCAGCAATTCTGGGTCTTCCATGGTTCTAAATAAATTTTAGGATTATTTGTTCTAATTCTGTGAAAAATACCATGTGTAATTTGATAGGAATTATATTAAATCTGTAGATTGCTTTGGGTAGTATGTTCATTTTAACCATATTAATTCTTCCAATTCAAGGCCATGTTTACCACACATATTTTAATGTGCTGTGTTTGTATTTTCATTTAGTTCAAAATGCTTACTATTTACCTTTTTTTCTTTGCTACATTAATCATTTAGATGTNTTCTATGCTTGCGTGCTCTCATACTGCCCCTCAGCACAGTTAGGGCCACAAAACTGTGTTGCTTTGGGTTCTCAGGGTCTCAGGGAGATATTAGTGAGATGTTCTTTATTTTAGTTTGTTCTTTGTAGCTCAGCTGCCTCTACTGTAGTTAAGATTTAGTCCTTAATCGTTCCAGAATGGTGAGAATCCTTGGATTGTAGGGTGAGGAGGAGTTTGATTGTTATATCAAGACCCCAGCTGTATAAAGCATTTATATTTCATGTCTCCTTGGCCACACTGTGGTTTTACTTCCCCCACTAACTCTATTCCTTCTTGCAGGTAAAAGGTTTTGTTTTCCCAGGAAATTTAGGCTTCAGGTTCACCAGAAAAACTGAGCCTGGCATCATTGAAATATCTGATGATGTAAACTGCAGATAAAACATTTACCAATAAAACGTTCCTTTCAGATTTACTTTTTTAAAATATTAATTACCTAATTTTAAAAATTATAATATTTATTTATTTAGCTGTATCAAGTCTTAGTTGTGGCATGTTGATCTTTAGTTGCAGCATGTGGGATCTAATTCCCCCACCAGGGATGGAACCTAGGCCCCCTGCACTGGGAACATGGAGTCTTAGCCACTGGACCACCAGAGAAGTCCCTTAGATTTACTTCTGAAAAGAAAAGAAACCCTTTTAAATTAATAATGTGTTTCATGTATCATGGAAAGATTCCTGAGCCTGATGGTCAGGGTTCAAATCCCAGCGCCATTCCTAAGACATAACCCTTCCTGTGAAAGGGGAAAATAATAATATCTGCTTTGCTTCCCTCTGAGGAAGCCTCTGTGAGAAATGCATGGGAAAGGGCCTTGTGTGTTGCAAAGTTTTGCAGGTGTGTAAATTGCTGTTGTTACCCAGAGAAGCTTTTTCAGCTTTAAGGTTTGCAGTGATTGAATATTTTAGCTCATTAATTCCCGAAGAGCACTTGGGTATTTGGATCCGAGGCTTTCAGAACATTCTGAACAGCACCTGCCTGCAACTCTTAAACTGAGAGGGATATGACCTAGTATCCTGTGGCTGTTACCTTGGAAACTAGGACCATTTTAAAAACACTGGAAAGGAAACAATATAACTGGGAGGAATAGTACACTTGGGGCGAATCACCTTTTTTCTTCCAGAGCTTAAAATATTAGACACCTGTTTAAGCATTTCCTAATTGTTTGTTTTTTTAACCCAAAAGTTATTGTTACATACTTGATGAACATGAGAGACATTAAGATCTTTTCTTACTTTGGACAAGATAATACTTAAAAACTCTACTACTTGATCTACTTTGTACCTAATGTTAGCCTATTGGTTTTTCTTATTGTCCAGGATGCTATCAGCAGGCTCAGGCTATATTCTTGGTCAGTCATAGGAGTCCCGTTTTCTAGAACTTCAAAGGAAAAAAAAAATCCAAGTACCCAGTCAAACTTTGTCTACATACTCCCTCATCCTAGTGATAGTGTATAATTCTGTCCTGCTAAGCTCACGGACTCCTTTCTTTGAGTATCCTTCGCTGGCTACTCTTTGTCTCTGACATGTAACTGTTGAGACCCCACCTCTCCACCCTAAGTGTTCGTGCATGGATCCTGCTCTCCTCTTCAGTAACTTTGGGTAAGTTCAGCCAGTTGGAGTTTGGGCTACAGAGTGCACACATCCATCTCTGGTGGGGTCACTCCAGTGCACTCAGTACCTCCCTCCTCTAAATTGACTTAATCCAGATTCCTAGGATAGTGGTTCAGTGGGTCTGAAGTGAAAGTGAAAGTGAAGGTTGCTCAGTCATGTCCGACTCTTTGGGACCCCATGGACTATAGAGTCCATGGAGTTCTCCAGGTCAGAATACTGGAGTGGGTAGCCTTTCCCTTCTCCAGCGGTCCTTCCCGACCCAGGAATCGAACCCAGGTCTCCTGCGTTGCAGGCGGATTCTTTACCAACTGAGCTATGAGGGAACCCCACTGGGTCTGGAGAGGAGCCCTGANGAGCCTGGTGGGCTGCCGTCTATGGGGTCGCACAGAGTCAGACACGACTGAAGTGACTTAGCAGCAGTACACCGGCAGCCTCTGATGATGCAGGAGCCCTCCTAACACTGAGATTCTTCAGAGGGCTAAAAGCATGCTGCAACCCCACCTCTAAATTCTTCAGGTATTGTGGGGTGTAACTGGGCCTAGAGAACTCCCTCTTCAGCTATTTTTTGTATGAATACTGTACTCCAATATAATGTTTTTTTAACCCCTCATATTGAGTAGCTGGCAATTCAGCTACTAAATATAAAAAAAATTTCAAAAACACTATAACATCTACTTTCAGACAACGCAAAGAGAAGCTCTTCTGATGAAGACAGCCTTGTTAACCCAAAGGAAAAGTGTATGTAAACTGTCCAGTGTTTTTTAGAAATATTTATTCATTTATATGGCTGCACTGCACCTTAGTTGCAGAATGCAGGGTCTTTTTTAAGTTGTGCATGTTAACTCCTAGTTGCACCATGTGGGATCTAGTTCGCTGACCAGGGATTGAACCCAGGCCCCTTGCATTGGGAGCCCAGAGTCTTAGCCACTGGACCACTAGGAAAGTCCCTTGCCCAGTGCAGACAGCACCCAGCAGGACATAGTGTTCACACTCTAATTAATTTATTCTTAGACTACGCTGCATGACTTGCAGGATTCTTAGTTCCTCAACCAGGGATTGAACCTGGGGCCATGGCAGTGAAAGCATAGAGTCCTAACCACTGGACCACCAGGAAATTCCCAAGAACCCAGTCTTAGCACATGTAGGGGCTCACTTTTCCATTTGAACTCTGCCACCCAGGTCCCCTCTCGGGATGCACCCTCCTCCTGGAAATGCTGCCAGTTTACAGCTCTCAGTTGTGAGTCGATGTTGGAATCACCCTCAGTCTAGAACTGCCCCTCAGGAGGAGAGAGCTACCTGGCCCAAAGCCCCACCCTCTGCAAGGTGGAGAGGGAGAAAGAGCTCACTTCCATAGCTGACCACTGAGGGAACACTAGGATATGGCCACCACACCTCTGCGAGCAACGCTCAGTGGCTCCACCACTCCAGGGCTCCCTGTGGGGCTGGAAAGGACTTCTATTACAACTGCACTGTGACTCAACTTCTCCCTCTGCCCAGTCCTGTGTCCTTCAACTCTTCCCAGAAGTGTTCCCAAAAGCACTCCCCGGAAACTCCTACATGCAAGTATCAATCTCAGGCTCTGCTTCCAAGGTAACTTGACCTACAACAAAACCCAAAGCAAAAAGATTCTGGCTATGATCACATGAGATATTAATATCTTAATTCTGTGGTTTTAGAGGGCATTAGAATGGTCAGTAATACAACAAAAATAAAAAAATGCACAACCCTGATCCTCCATGATGTTACAAAAAGGCAGTGGGTAGAAGAGACAAAAGTGCAAGTTTTGAACTTGAGAAATGTGAGTTCCTTTCTCACCCTTTTACTATAAGCTGTGTGACCCCGCTGTGCTTTGGTTTCTTTCTGAGGCATTCACTGAATGCCACCCAAAAGCCTAGGATGTGCTAAAACACAGATCCAAGGCACTACGTGTCATACAACCAGCAAGAGGGAGCCAAGGAGTCCTGGTCAACAGCTTGGCCTCCAACAAGGAGCCCTGTCTCATTTAACAGGTACTGCTTACAGGATAATGTTTTTCAGTGTTGTTGACTGCTTTTACAAAATATAGTGTATATATCATAGAAAGGTTTTAAAGAAAAGTAAACATCTATCTTTCAACCACCCAGTTTAAAAAAGAGCACAATCTGGAGAGCCTCAGGTTCTTTATGAAACTCAGGGATAATATATTGACCTCCAGAGCCTTTAATACTGACAAGTGATCAGTAAATAATAGCTAAAATATTATAAACAAACAGAAATACTAGTTTAAAGATAATTAGTAAACTGAATACATCTTAGACAGTTGTAACTCTTTAAAATCACAATTAAGAGATCCCTCTATGAAGCTATTCCATTAAATTTAAGTTATTTTTAGATACAATCCAATACAGGAAATNCTTGTGTTGTTGGAAGAGGTTGTTTGCTATGACCAGTGCATTTTCTTGGCAAAACTCTATTAGTCTTTGTCCTGCTTCATTTCGTATTCTGAGGCCAAATTTGCCTGTTGTTTCAAGTGTTTCTTACTGGGCCTCAAATTCTTCTTTCATAAAGTCATAATAATAACAGTAACAGCAATAATAATGCCTATTTTTTTAGGGCTGTTGTGGGGCTAAGTGGAGTTAATATATATTAATGTTCCCTACCAATGTCTATAACAACTAGCACTCAGTTGGTATCTAATAAGTGTCAGTAAATCTTGGCTACTTATTAATAGCAGTATAATAATTATTATTATCTTTTTGCCTAAAATGTTTTCTACTCACTTTTTGTAATCTTTGCATGTGTGCTCAGTTGTGTCCTCCTCTTTTGAGACCCCATGGACTGCAGCCCACCAGGCTCCTTCTGTCCACAGAATTCTCCAGACAATAATACTGGGGTGGGTTGCTGGGTTGGTTCTCCTCTAGGGGATCTTCCTGACTCAGGGATTGAACCTGTGTCTTCTGTGTCTCCTGCTTTGGCCAGCAGATTCTTTATCACTGAATCACCAAGTTGCTTAATAAAAATTAGAGCTTAGTTCCTTAAAATAAAATCGTCTCCTTGAATTTTTTTCATTTAAAAAATTAATATTTTATGTGCCTCATTATATGNATTGAACCTGTGTCTTCTGTGTTTCCTGCTTTGGCCAGCAGATTCTTTATCACTGAGTCACCAAGTTGCTTAATAAAAATTAGAGCTTAGTTCCTTAAAATAAAATCGTCTCCTTGAATTTTTTTCATTTAAAAAATTAATATTTTATGTGCCTCATTATATGACTCATTTATTTATGTTGAGAGGTCAAGTTAGGCTAAATTAGATATATCTGAATATCTATGAATAAAGTGATTTAAATTTTTAAGTCTTCACTGCAACCAGAAAAACCTCCTGTACAATTAACCTAGATTCATGTAATTTGCAGGTTTTTGCTTTTTCTAATGTTGGCCTTTTTGCTCAACCAATAAAAATGTGCTTATTATTCTTTTATATTTCTGTTTCAGTTCATTGTTCTTTTGCTCTCAGGTGGAGACCAATTCACATCCAAGTACTTAATGCAGGCATAATACCTTTCAGGTGTCATAAGAAAGGAAAATTAATTAACATTTACATTAACATTTTTACTTATATTTTAATTATACAACCCCTTGAGGAAGGCATTGTCTTCATTTTACAGAGGAAGTAACTGAGGTCTAAGGTAACCAAAAATAAATGGTAGAGTTAGGTAGGAATTGAGGTCATCTGATTCTAGGAGAGTGCTCATTTCTTTAAGTTACAGAGCACAGTTCCCAGGAATAGACAAACGTTTATCCACAGGAACTCCAGAGAACTGTTCTTTGGTCAGAAATACATTTTCCTAAGAAAGCCTTCCTCAGCGATCAATGCAAAGAAATAGAGGAAAAAAACAGAATGGGAAAGACTAGAGATCCCTTCAAGAAAATTAGAGATACCAAGGGAACATTTCATGCAAAGATGGGNTCTGTCGTTTTTGAGGTGGCATCCAAGTACTGCATTTCGGACTCTTTTGTTGACCATGATGGCTACTCCATTTCTTCTGAGGGATTCCTGCCCGCAGTAGTAGATATGATGGTCATCTGAGTTAAGTTCACCCATTCCAGTCCATTTTAGTTCGCTGATTCCTAGAATGTCGATGTTCACCCTTGCCATCTCTTGTTTGACCACTTCCAATTTGCCTTAATTCATGGACCTGACATTCTAGGTTCCTATGCAATACTGCTCTTTACAGCATCGGATCTTGCTTCTTATCACCAGTCACAGCCACAGCTGGGTATTGTTTTTGCTTTGGCTCCATCACTTCGTTCTTTCTGGAGTTATTTCTCCACTGATCTCCAGTAGCATATTGGGCACCTAATAACCTGGGGAGTTCCTCTTTCAGTATCCTATCATTTTGCCTTTTTGTACTGTTCATGGGGTTCTCAAGGCAAGAATACTGAAGTGGCTTGCCATGCCCTTCTCCAGTGGACCACATTTTGTCAGACCTCTCCACCATGACCTGCCTAGTTAATCTTTTCAGGTGAACCCAATAAATAACTGTAGTTGTGATTTCTGCTGAATTTACTGAGAAAGCATGGCTTTATTTTCACTGTTTGAATTAGGAAATCACAGGAATGACTGTGAAACAAATTGAAAATGTGGCGGATAATGTTAAAACTTGCTTTCTGCTATACCTTTTCAAACTAGTTAGCATTTTACACATCAAAGTTTTTAGTTAACTACAGGTTCAAGACTCTGTCTTTGGGTTTTTCATTTTAAAGACTGAAACTTCAGGGTAGGGCCAGAAACACCCATTGTTTATCAGGATCTTGAATCATGGGTATGTTGGTATTATGCACCCTTTCTGTCTTTTCCTTATGATTGTGTTAACCTAAGTGATTTCCAGTGAGATTAAGCAGAATCCCTCCAGGGAGCTATTCAGTCACTTTTTCAGAGTGTGCCTTTTTCAAATGTATTCTACCCCACATCACATCTCCCAGCCTCCTTATTCTGGCCTGCTCTCTGCAGTAGTCAGCTTTTGGAAGTAATGGGAGGTATGTAAGGGTGGAAATTAAGTTAAGAGAACTTTCTGAGAAGTTTCCTCATCACTCTATTAAGTATGGTATATTTGTCCTTGTCTTTAGAGCTTTATGTGGCAACGTCAAGCTAGTTATTGCAGAAGACCTGGTACTGGAAATTCCTTGCATTTCATATGAAAATATGATGTACCTGTAGTTCGGATAGTGTCCTCTGTAGCGCTGGGGTTCAGAGCAAAAGGAAACTGTTCTCTGTAAGATTTGCTCTAAAATGGCATCTCTGACTGACTGAGTCCCTCTTGAATCATGGTGGGATTCTTCAAGTTTCTAGCTTGGCTGGATTGCTTTTGGAGCCAAAAAGAGTTCTAATCATTAGCATTAGTGAGTTGTTGCTCATTAGCATTTGTGTGGAGTACCCAAATCACTGCAACAAAGGGTGTGAAACCCTGCCTGGTGGTGGGGGGAGGGTGAACGGGATTGTTTCTTCTTGGATTAATACCAGAGTTACTTCCCTTAGTGGAGATCTATTCTTCCCCGTGTGGGAATGTTTAATGTTCATACTGTTAGGTGAGAGCCTCATTCAGAGAACTTAAAAAAACACATACATTATCCTCAGCTTATCTTAAAAAAATCTACAAACCCAACAAAAGAATACTTTCTTTGTACAGTGACTTGTTCAGAAATTTGAAAAGGACTTATGCTGCGTGAGAGAGCTTTTCCTGCAATTCAAGCAAAGAGTTAATCGAGGCCAGGGAAGCTTCTCTGGCAGCCTGCAAGCTTTGTGCAATAGCCAGGCTGGGGGTTGAGAGAGGCTGATATTCATTTGTTTGTGTATGAAGCTTTCATTCCCAAAGTCTTAGACATCACATACCAGGAAAGATGATTGTGAAAAGCAGGGACAAGCTCAAGTGTTTCCCGGCTGTTCTGGTTGCCTTTGATACATCTGATGCTGCCTGACAGTGTTTGCCGCTTGGTTGTCTAAACAGAATTGTCTTCTCCTGTGATGAGTGAGAATTAATTATTCCCATCCAGCCGTCATGTAAAATACTCTGATGTGAGCTTGTGTACCTAAATGAGTCTCACAGTAAAACCTTTAGTTTGCAGATCTCCAGTGCTCCCATTTAACTGTACCATGTGTAAGCTTCACCTTGGAATTGTAGAGTTTGAGGAGGTGTAACAGTCTTTGATTCTGAGAAACTGTGCAGTGGGTTTATGCAGAGAGGCCCAGATAGGAATGTCTCCCAGGACCCTGAGAACTTGGTCACTTCCTTTTCCTCCCTGACTCCAACTTCCTTGGGTCTGGCTATAGCAACAGCACCCCCTAGTGTGTGACAAGGTGAGAATGGGCTCTTGTTTAATGAGGTGAGGTGCTTGGGCTTTGGTGAGTTAAGAGTGGGAGACAAGCATCTTGGCCTTCTTTATTGAAAGGACAGCTGAGCCTAAATCTGCAAAAGCAGCACAGCTTCTAAGTTTCGAGAGCTGAGAAAGGAAGATAGAGGCAGCAGGAGAATAGGGTCTTAGATTATTTTACAAGATGTGAAAGCTAAGGAGAGCCTCAGGAGGGAATCTGTAGGTCGCTGGGGAAAGGTGGTAATGGTCTGTGAATAAGTTTTTTGTTCTTCCAAAGACTTCACACCTTGGTCATGTGCATGGGGAGGAGGATGGACATGGTCTGGCCACAGAGACCTTTCATTGTTGACTGAGCCTGAGCCTGCAAAGGGGCCAAAGCATTTTTCCAAACAGTTCAAGCAGTGGTTTAAAGGCTGCTAAAATGTAGACTGATAGGTATTGCCTGACAACAGAGTTTCGATTAAAGGAACTAGACTTAAGTATAAGAGGAAGCAAAGAGTGGCTAGAGATGGACTCTAGAGAGGATGGAAGAGGGATGCTCCCTTCCTTCATTTTGTTCATCATGCAAATATTTATTGTTGAGCTGATATTCAGTAAGAATTCTGTTCTAAGTACTGGGAATGAGTTCATACTAGGTGTGAATAAAAGGGAGTCCCTACCTTCACGGTGCTTGTATTCTTCGTGGTTGCCTGAGGGTCCCGTAGCTCCATGCTCCATGCTTACATTTTTAAAGCATAGTCTGTTTACAGGCAGAATGTGACTTGAGGGCATGGAAAGTACCTACTGTTCAAGATCATGTCTGCTCCAACTGGTCTCTCCTGAACTTTCCAAACCAAAACCCATTCAACAAAGATCTGTTTTCTGAGAGAAGTAATAACTAAGTCAGATACTTTGGCCCCACACTTCTTGTCTGGAGAAAATGAACAATCTGATAAGACCTGGAGGGATGGGGATAACTCTGGCCCCAGCCAATTGTGGCCTGAGAGAGTTTATTTTTCAGAGCCAGGGTTTCCTCATCTTTGGAAACAGCGATATTAATTCCTCTGTCAGAGCCTTTCTGGCTCTAATATTCTCTTTTGCATGGCAGGCATCATCCTGGAAAGCACCGAGTGTGGTGCATCCCTGGGAGCACTGGGTACTTGTTTGGCGGTACTTGGGGCAGGACCAGATAGACTCTGAAAAAAAAGGAGAGTGTGGAGAAGGAGCATGATAGTCAAATTTAGGCTATTTAAAAAATGTTTCTAGGGCATATATTCCTGGGACAATTTTTTGACTAGAAGTTGCCTAGAAGTGAGGGTGGTAGTATAGATATGTTTGTTGCAGATTTTTTGGGAAGCTTAATTACTGACACTTTTGAGGATACTAATGAATTTTTTCAAAGATTCTCTACAAAACTCATGGTCATAGATCTGACCTCTGAGCTGCAGCTGCTGCTGTAAAGAGCTTTAGGATTTTCTTGTAGTGTGGAGTGCTTTCCCTTTAACTCTGCTGTTCAGGATAGAAATGGAGTACCACAGGCTGGTAGTCTTTGAATCCTAGAGAGCAAGTGACCTACTTACTTACTATTGTGTCTGAAATATTCAGTTAGAGCATATTTTAGGAGATACTTTTTTTAGCTCGGAACATGATTTTGCTTTTGTGAAAACACACTTCAATAGAGACACAAGATTCGTTTTCTTGGCTGTTCTGACCCACCGTGTCAGAAGTAACTTTGGATACTATATGACTTCTCTCCTTGGAAAGAGGCAATGTAAAATCCATCAGCTTCTTTAGTAAAGACAGTTCATAACTGTACTTTTATAGGCACATGTGATAAAAATTAAATAAACAGATTAACAAAAGCTTTCGGTTTAGAATTTTTAAAATGCACGAATTATTTGCTAGGCTTTTCTAACATCTTGAAGCTGTTGATCCTGGTCTTTGCAGTTTATGGGTCAAGCTTTCTTTACCTTGTGGCCTTTCCCTTTGCAGAGAGTTTCAGCCTTTCAGTGAAGTACTGTGTAAACAGGTTTCTGGATGAAGTGTGGGTGGGACTTTTTTCTTTGTGAAATGTCTTCTTTTAAGACTTAAAGAAATCATACCCGGAACCAACCAAGAGGCACAAGCCCTGGGTGGCTTTGGAGTTTTCTATGTGTGTGTTCTGCCATCTGCTGGAAAAGGATGACCGAGCTGGGGACGCTGACAGGCAGTGTGGAAGAGGGTGTGCACTCCTGCCCCCTCCATCCCTGTCCCAGGGCTGCGCAGAGGGCACAGCAGAGCTCTAAGTTGCCAGGACGCACTTGGTTTTCTGTTGGATCCCCTTAACTCATACCTGGGGTTATCTCTCAGGGATTTCCCTACCACTCTGCTGAGGTGAGGGCCAAGCCACTTTCGGAGCCTGCATCACCGATCCTATGGCCTCATTCTTTGGGTACACAGTATGTTCTGGGATTGCCTTGAAGTACTGTTCACTGGTTTAAATTGGGACAAAACAGAACATTCAGTCTAAGTAGGGGGCAGGGTGTGATGTTAATATAAGAGGGCCAGCTGATCTGTTCAGGAAAGGTCAACCCTTTTTCTCTGAGATCATAATCTCCCTCCTTTCTGGTATTAAAATGCCCTTTTACAAAATGACAGTAATAGATGAGAGTTATCATCTTAAGCACTTATTGGCAAGGCAAAAGTAAAAGTTAGCAACTGTGAGTCAGTTTTTAAAAACATTTTCTTATGTCTGTGAGATCCCAAAGTCTGGGTTTGTTACTTCCTGTGGTCTCACCTTTTCCTTCATGTGACAACTAGAGTAAAAAAGTAAGGTCAACAATCCTCAGCAGTAACTTCCATATTTTCCCTGGCAAATCCTCCATGGATTTTTCTGTGCTGTGACCCACATAGAGACACAAAAATAATAGCATGGTAGAATGAAGATAATGTCTCCGCACTAACTGGGTCACTGCTTTATAGATGGATTTTGGTCTATAGTAAATGCTTGGCCTTGTTTCGCACCCCTTTGGATCATTTTCTTCCTCTGGAGTTCTCCATGGGATGTGACCTTCCTGGCTGGATGTGTCTGTGAGACTCCCCTGGGGGAAGAATTCGATTTTTGGCCGCCAAATCCTCAAGGCAATGGGGACAGGATGTGAAAGCCCAGCCCTCCTGTTTCTTCTTAAGATTTCTCAGAGGCTTATAATTCTTTCAGAAGATTTTTAAATGGAAATATGACATTTTGATATCTATTAGTCAAAAGATTCTAGTAACTGAAGTAATGAAACTGACCTTCTTCTTTATTAAGGGTTATACTTACAGAAACATGATTTTCTCCCATTATGTTTTAAAGCATTAATTCAAATAAAATTATAAAGATTAAAGAAAAAAATATAAGTGGAGCTGCTCTAATTAAGGCAGGTTTGGTATTTGGCTCTGTGGACCCTGAATTGAAAATTGCTAGTGTGTAAAAATTGAATAGAAATTTATTTTTGAGGATTATTTAGCTAAGAGGGCAGATAGTTGAGATCTGAGTAGGTGGAGCCTGGGAAAGTAAGTTTGTACAGAAGCCAGAACACATGATATCTTCATTGGAAATAGATGTTCCCAGAGAATAAACTTTTTTGTATATTTATCTGTTGATAACAACTGCTTCTGAACGAGCAAGGACTTTCAAAATTGCAGGGTATGAGTTTCCTATGGACACACACAGAGGCTTGTGACCTAGAGGCCATGTGAAGAAGGTGGAACAATCCTCCCCAGTTACATTTTCATGGGCCAGATTGTTAGAAACATGTCCAAGAAGTGATTTCATAAAACTTTTGAAAATTGGCTGAAAACCCTGGCAGATCTGTATCATCTGGTAAATATTTAGGACCTTGTGTATATTATTTTCAAGGAAAGGAAATAAACTGTAGGAAAAAATTTCTTCAGCAAAAACAAAACACTACTGGACTGTTAGCTTTGAGCTGTTAAATTAGAATTCTTTTTTTCCAAGGGTGGGGGTAGAGGAGAGGGAAAGAGGTCTTATTTCTGAAAGAATTCAGTCTCTCAGTTGTGTCCGTCTCTTTGCGACCCTGCTGCGACCCATGAATTGCAGCACGCCAGGCCTCCCTGTCCATCACCAACTCCCGGAGTTTACTCAAACTCACGTCCATCGAATTGGTGATGCCATCCAACCATCTCATCCTCTGTCATCCTCTTCTCCTCCTGCCCCCAATCCCTCCCAGCATCAGAGTCTTTTCCAATGAGTCAACTCTTCGCATGAGGTGGCCAAAGTACTAGAGTTTCAGCTTTAGCATCCGTTCTTCCAATGAACACCCAGGACTGATTTCCTTTAGAATGAACTGGTTGGATCTCCTTGCAGTCCAAGGGACTCTCAAGAGTCTTCTCCGACACCACAGTTCAAAAGCATCAATTCTTCGGCACTCAGCTTTCTTCACAGTCCAACTCTCACATCCATACATGACCACTGGAAAAACCATAGCCTTGAATAGATGGACCTTTGTTGGCAAAGTAATGTCTCTGCTTTTTAATATGTTAACTAGGTTGGTCATAACTTTCCTTCCAAGGAGTAAGCGTCTTTTAATTTCATGGCTGCAATCACCATCTGCAGTGATGTGCAAAAAATAGGTCAATTTAAATTCTCTTTTCTTTGAAAGTGACTGGATCAAAGTTTACTATGATTTACTTGTTAACTTAGCAACATCTGGACATATGATATCTTCATTTTTTATCACCTGGTAGTTTTGGGGTTTTATTTTTATCTAAAATTTTTTTCGTTGCTTGAAAGAGCTTATGAGAATTCAACATTACCTATCTCAAAATCTCAGTATATATCTCAAAGGCAGTTGAAAATGTAAATTTGCCTGTCTAATAGGAGAATTAGAAAGCAGAAAGGTAGAGTTCAGGAAGAATACTCCCAAAAGGGAACAATCAAATGTCAAGGCCATGTTCGTTTCCTCAGGACATCACCTTCTGTTAATGATACCATCTTATATTTCTTTCCCAGTGGGGTTCACATCTGTCATGTCATTTGTCTTTCACGTGTCTGTTAAGGCAAATGGCTGCAACAATCGTGCCACTATGATTCAAACTAGGAAACAGAGTCATAGAGGAGTAGTTACTTTCCTATCTCCCTTTCCCTCAATTCCTCGTACTGTTGGTAATGAGGATAACACGGATGTCAATCACTTATATATGCCAAGCACTTTGCATGTATTATCTCGTTATTTCCTATGTCATAGGTATATTTTTATTTTTATTTTCCAGATGAAGAAATAGTGGCTTATAAGAGATTAAAAAAAAACAAAAAACTTCCAGAATTTATATAGCTAGCAAGTGGCAGAATGAGAAAATGACACAGAAACCATTACACTATATGCCTTTCCAGTAATGTGCTACAGGGAAAGCAGCTTTCACAGGCCAGTTGAACCCAGCTGTTTATTCCCGAGCTCCTAGCCTGGTTACCCTCTTTCATGTCCAGCATCCAGAAAATCAGGGAGTTGATTTAGACCTCCCAGGAAAGGGGTCTGGAGAGGCCACATTGTCTAGCTCTCTAGCTGAGAGGTAGCTGTCACAGGTAAGCATTCTCTAAGATGTCTTAAAACAGCATGACAAAGATGTAAATGAGTATACACTCTATGTGATGGCGCATGAGACATCAGCTCAATAATTGCCCAAGGCCTAAGCAGGCAAGCAGAAGGCCTCAAACTGAACGTGCCTACCCACTGTGTAGGCAGGCGTCATCTCATAGGTTTTATTCACATCCTGGCCTCTTCCCTTTTCAGTTGACTTAGGGAGTCTCAACTTTTCCTTACAAAAGATCAAAACTAAGACTTCTTGGCTGCCCAAATCAGATCATCACTAAGGTTTGGCCATCTCTCAGAAAAGACAAGCTGGATTGGCCTGCACTTTCCTTCCTTGGCATTTCAGGATATTCACACTCCACTGAAGGACCTTAAAACCAGCAACTGTCTCCTTCAGACCATAAGAATGTCTTTGACTCAAAAACTGAATGTACTTGATGCCAAGTAAATAGCAACTCAGAGACTATCTAGATTCCCCAGCTTTTAATCTATTATCTTTAGAAATCTAACCCTTCTCTTCAGACCCAGGCCTGTACAAATGAAATTCTATTTGAGTATAAAGTTTATTCTAAAACAATTTTTGGGACTACTGCTGTTTTTGAATCCTAATTGCCATCTTTGTTACGTTTGTGATGATGAAATTTCTAAAAGGAATAATTATTTGTAGAGTATGTGTGTACATACTCTGGACCCTGCTTGTGCCGAATTCACTTTAAAGGAAGGTACCTCAGGTGCCTGACTATACACGATGTGAGAAGAACAACAGACATCTAAGCACTCCATTTCTTCTTTCTTCCTGGGTTCTGTGAATGTGTGAGACTTTTCAGTTTCTCCCATGCCTCAAAAATTCAAATATCTCAGCTACCTACCAAACAAAATATCACAAGTGCTTTAGTGATCAAAATATCACCCACCCTCAGAGGAGNTGCCCTGGTGGGCTAGTTGAAGCCCCTTGTGCTGCAATGGGAGTCTCACCTTTCTCCCCCTCTCTGGATGTGCTGATTCAGGGCCCTTTCTCCAGGTGCCCAGAACCCCGGGGACACTGCCTTGGAGACCAGTGGGAGCTGATGACACATTTTGTGGTTTGGGGACTTTTTAACAATATAATCTGCAGACAGCAAAGTGTAGAGTTTGATATATGTTTACAAATGCAGACACCACTCAGTGCTATGAAACCACCACTCGGGTCAAGTTCTAGAATATTCCATTCCACCAATTCACTTTACTGCTCAGTTTTCTTATTTGTAAAGTGGGATGCATGGATAAAATAACAGTTGTTAATTCTGAGTCAACATGGGGGACTCCTTTTCAATAGTTTCCAATATTTCTCAAAATTAAAAAAGAGCATACAAGGTCTCCTATTGGGATTATAAAACTACTTGGAGCAGAGGTAGAAGTTATGATTGTGCGATATTTTAAATGTATTAAATATCACTGAATTATATACTTTTAAATGGTTGATTTTATGTTATGTAAACTTTACCTCAAAAATTTAAAAAAAAATTTTTAACATTAAAAAAAGAGAGATATAAAAGATGTACGGATTAGGTGACCCAGGAATACTCCAAGCTTGACATCCAAACTCAAGTCCCCTGTTATAGGAAATAATTCCATAAAGAAACAGTAGCCGGGATAATCCAGAGCCCAGCCGTTAGCCCTGCTTGCAGAGGCCTCAGGGAGCAACTCTGGTTGTAGCTTCACCTTTCTCATGGGTGGATCCAGGCAGCCAGGACCTTGAACTGTAGGATATTTCTCCTGAGCCCCCACCCCATGGCGGAGAGGGAAACTGGGCTGAGACCAAGCTCCACCCTAGTCACAGAAGAGAGGCCTGACCTGCCACCTCATCCCCACCCCCTGGCAGGCCGCAGGTCTCGGGAGGATGAAGCCCAACATTCTGGTGGTCGGGTTCAAGAAGAACTGGCAGTCGGCTCACCCAGCCACGGTGGAAGACTACATTGGCATCCTGCAGTGAGTGAGGTCACCAGGAGGGGCAGGGCCCGAGGTCTCTTGATCTGGACCTTTGGCGTTTCCTGGGCCTTGGGAAGTAGAGGGGAAGCAGTGGGCACTGTAAGAAGCTGAGTCCACTGGTTCAAAGCTGAGGAAGAAAAAGATAGGCGGAGGGTCCCCCCTCTGCCCTGCAGGTCATAAACACCTAGACTGGCAGAGAATAGGCAAGTAGCAGAGTGAAGCGGGCCAGGTGTGGGGCATTAGGGAACAGTGGGGACTGTGGCAAATAGAGGAGAACAGATGTTCCCTGGCTCCAGCTAATTGCGCCCAGGCAGAAATGAGGACCCAGCATGGCCAGATCTCCTAGTTNCAAAAAATAGGTCAATTTAAATTCTCTTTTCTTTGAAAGTGACTGGATCAAAGTTTACTATGATTTACTTGTTAACTTAGCAACATCTGGACATATGATATCTTCATTTTTTATCACCTGGTAGTTTTGGGGTTTTATTTTTATCTAAAATTTTTTTCGTTGCTTGAAAGAGCTTATGAGAATTCAACATTACCTATCTCAAAATCTCAGTATATATCTCAAAGGCAGTTGAAAATGTAAATTTGCCTGTCTAATAGGAGAATTAGAAAGCAGAAAGGTAGAGTTCAGGAAGAATACTCCCAAAAGGGAACAATCAAATGTCAAGGCCATGTTCGTTTCCTCAGGACATCACCTTCTGTTAATGATACCATCTTATATTTCTTTCCCAGTGGGGTTCACATCTGTCATGTCATTTGTCTTTCACGTGTCTGTTAAGGCAAATGGCTGCAACAATCGTGCCACTATGATTCAAACTAGGAAACAGAGTCATAGAGGAGTAGTTACTTTCCTATCTCCCTTTCCCTCAATTCCTCGTACTGTTGGTAATGAGGATAACACGGATGTCAATCACTTATATATGCCAAGCACTTTGCATGTATTATCTCGTTATTTCCTATGTCATAGGTATATTTTTATTTTTATTTTCCAGATGAAGAAATAGTGGCTTATAAGAGATTAAAAAAAAACAAAAAACTTCCAGAATTTATATAGCTAGCAAGTGGCAGAATGAGAAAATGACACAGAAACCATTACACTATATGCCTTTCCAGTAATGTGCTACAGGGAAAGCAGCTTTCACAGGCCAGTTGAACCCAGCTGTTTATTCCCGAGCTCCTAGCCTGGTTACCCTCTTTCATGTCCAGCATCCAGAAAATCAGGGAGTTGATTTAGACCTCCCAGGAAAGGGGTCTGGAGAGGCCACATTGTCTAGCTCTCTAGCTGAGAGGTAGCTGTCACAGGTAAGCATTCTCTAAGATGTCTTAAAACAGCATGACAAAGATGTAAATGAGTATACACTCTATGTGATGGCGCATGAGACATCAGCTCAATAATTGCCCAAGGCCTAAGCAGGCAAGCAGAAGGCCTCAAACTGAACGTGCCTACCCACTGTGTAGGCAGGCGTCATCTCATAGGTTTTATTCACATCCTGGCCTCTTCCCTTTTCAGTTGACTTAGGGAGTCTCAACTTTTCCTTACAAAAGATCAAAACTAAGACTTCTTGGCTGCCCAAATCAGATCATCACTAAGGTTTGGCCATCTCTCAGAAAAGACAAGCTGGATTGGCCTGCACTTTCCTTCCTTGGCATTTCAGGATATTCACACTCCACTGAAGGACCTTAAAACCAGCAACTGTCTCCTTCAGACCATAAGAATGTCTTTGACTCAAAAACTGAATGTACTTGATGCCAAGTAAATAGCAACTCAGAGACTATCTAGATTCCCCAGCTTTTAATCTATTATCTTTAGAAATCTAACCCTTCTCTTCAGACCCAGGCCTGTACAAATGAAATTCTATTTGAGTATAAAGTTTATTCTAAAACAATTTTTGGGACTACTGCTGTTTTTGAATCCTAATTGCCATCTTTGTTACGTTTGTGATGATGAAATTTCTAAAAGGAATAATTATTTGTAGAGTATGTGTGTACATACTCTGGACCCTGCTTGTGCCGAATTCACTTTAAAGGAAGGTACCTCAGGTGCCTGACTATACACGATGTGAGAAGAACAACAGACATCTAAGCACTCCATTTCTTCTTTCTTCCTGGGTTCTGTGAATGTGTGAGACTTTTCAATTTCTCCCATGCCTCAAAAATTCAAATATCTCAGCTACCTACCAAACAAAATATCACAAGTGCTTTAGTGATCAAAATATCACCCACCCTCAGAGGAGGGAGGGTGTGGTCAGAATGCTGCCTTCTTGCTCCTAAAATAGCATCTGCTTGCTTTTTAATTCATTGCAGAAAAATAGACCTTTCATTTTAGCCTCTGCATGTTAAGAACATGATTCCTAATTTTCCATTCATTACAGCAAAATCTCATTATTTTAAATATCTGATCTCAGATGTTCATTATATTGCCCTATTTCTTCTTCTTTCATAGAGGGAGGTAGTGTCACTTATATTTGGCAGATGGGAAAGGGTCAAATAAGCTGAGACTTTTCAACTAACCCAGCCCTGACTCCAGGCAGCAGGTGGTTCTTTTGCTCTCTCACTAAAACTAGGACTTATGCAGGAAATAGCCCTTGAGGAAGGCAAGTTTAAGTAACTTAGCTGTTTGGTAAGCAGCATGCATGTAAACCAGAGGTAATCATGCTCTACACATCTTATAAAATAGTAGTGGAAAAATATACAGGGGATCCCAAACATACGGTTTCTCCACTTTAAAGTTTGTCCAGTTATCAGCTGTAGAAGTGCAGGTGGTTATGTCTTGCTTACATCTTAAATCTCAAACTGAAGAGAATGAGGGATTTCCTATTATCAGTTTACATACAATATCAAAGAAAGCTGTACACCTTGGCAAAGCACATTATCTTTGGGGATCGGGACCTTTAACCCAGAGGAATAGATTTGGGAAACACAAAGACCCCCAAGTGGGTCATTGAGAATGATGGTTAGTGGTGCTACTCTTGCTTCCATCTCTTGGTTCACAGACTTGTGAATTCTTCCTGTTGGGACACAGTGCCATATAGATTCAATACTTACATGCCATCCTTGTAGGGAATTGCTTCTGAGCTGATATTTCAGCTATACCTTCAACCGGGCATTTCAGTGCTCTATTATGCCAGTGGCTTGGCTTCTCTGTGGTGTGGTGTGTGTGATATGGCCAATATATTCCACAGTTATGGGCCTGCTGCACATGTCTTTCATTGTGCAGTAGGTTCCTGGCCATTTGCTATGTTTTGTGGCCTTCTATGTCTGTGGAATAAGCACACCATGATCCCTGTATACTGGTGCTGCTTGAGACTCTGCAGATAGTAAAGGCAACCCCCTCCTCAGAATAGGTGTCTTCTCCTATAAGAATGAATCATTGGCCTTTGAAGGAGTATAGTCAACTTGTTGCCAAGTGGTTAGTTGTTTTCTTCAAGGAATAGTGCTTAGGAGGATGTTCAATTTGATCTCTGAGGCTGGAAATCCAGAGATGGCGGTAGCTAGATTGGTAAGTGATCACACTGTTGCACCCAAATGTAACCATCATCTCTGCCATTGTGGAATGTGCTCATCTTGTTAGTTCAGGGTGGTTGGTGGCAATGGCTGACTCATGTCAGCTGGCCGAGTCATTTTGCCTATTTAATCGCTCAGTGCCTATTCTATGGTGGCACTGATGGCATTAACATGATACAAAAACCTTCACACTTCATTCTCTCAACTATATGTCCATTTACATGAATCTTCTTGACTCTGATCATCTGGTATCTTTTCTTTTTAGTTTCCTGATCAGTTAGCTGACCTTCTAGCCTTGCCATTCACTGCAGTAATTTTGTTCTCCTGGCTTCTGTGCAGCCACCTGGGCACAGCTGCTTTGGGGCCTATCAACTGTATCACTATCAATAAGCCAAGCTTTGTGACTGCCTCTCTTACTATAGGCTCCAACTTACAGAGGAGAGCCACTACTGAAGTTCTTAGTGGTGCTAGTTCTCCCCTCACTAGAAATTCCTGATGGCCTTGGTAAATAAATGAAGCATCCTGTTAGCTCTCCTAAGAAATACACTCCTCTGGTGGGTCTTTGGAATCACATAATGCACCCATTCCAGTGTACCTGCTTCCCCCAGCCTCTTTATCCTTTCTTTGGCTGTTTGCCATGGCAACTCAAGAAGTTCCACTTTCTTTAGTGTAGACCATAGTTTTCTCTGGGCTTCCCAGGTGACTCAGTGGTAAAGAATCTGCCTGCCAAGCAGGAGATGTGGGTTCGATCCCTGGGTCAGGAAGATTCCCTGGGAAAGGAAATGACAACCCACTCCAGTACTCTTGCCTGGGAAATCCCATGGACAGAAGAGTCTGGCAGGCTACAGTCCATAGCGTTACAAAGAATTGGACATGACTTAGCATGTCCAACCATGACCATCACCATAATTTTCTCTAGGCTTCTGAGAACCTCCGGACAGCAAGTTTGCTCCGTCCCTGGGGTCCTTGCCAGGATGTTAGATCCCATGTCCCAAGAGAATGCCCTAAGTCAATTTACTCTTGCTTGCTCTTGTTTAGTTGCCAAGTTGTGTCCGACTCTGTGACCTCATGGACTGCAGCATGCCAGGCTTTCCTGTCCTTCACCATCTCCCAGAGTTTGCCCAGGTTTATATCCATTAAATTGGTGATATCATCCAGCCATTCTTGCTTACACAGTCTTGTACTTCTCCTCCCTTGATTAGGCGCCATTAAAGTACAATCACAGTGGTCCTTCCCTGCACTGTCATGACATGCTAGTTCTTGAAGCTCTCTTTCCTCTTTTATCACCCTTAGCATGTTATCTTGAGCTATCATTCTGGCAGTCAGGGAACAAGAGGACCACTCCTGAAGGTGGCATATACTTCTTGTGGTGGAGAGGCCTTTGTAGTGTCTTCCTTTACGGGGATGTGCTAGCTTCTTGCCCCAAGTGATGGGTTCCCTCTGCAGACTTGCAGGGCTTGGGGGAGTATGTTGAGCCATACAATATTTGTTTTTCTCTTTCTGACTTACTTCACTCTGTATAATAAGCTCTAGGTTCATCCACCTCATTAGAACTGACTCAAATACGTTCCTTTTTATGGCTGAGTAATATTAAGTAGCACATGCAGCTCAATACCAGGAAAACAAACAGTCCAATCAAAAAGTAGGCAGAAGACCTATACAGACATTTCTCTAAATGTCTGAAGAAGATATGTTATTGTTCAGTCACTAAANACGTTCCTTTTTATGGCTGAGTAATATTAAGTAGCACATGCAGCTCAATACCAGGAAAACAAACAGTCCAATCAAAAAGTAGGCAGAAGACCTATACAGACATTTCTCTAAATGTCTGAAGAAGATATGTTATTGTTCAGTCACTAAATTGTGTCCAATTCTTTGTGACCTCATGGGCTGTATCATGCCAGGCTTCTTTGTCCTTCCCCATCTCCTGGAGTTTGCTCAAATTCATGGCCGTTTGAGTCAGTCATGCCATCTCATCCTCTGTTGCCTCCTTTTCCTCATGCCCTCAATCTTTTACAGCATCAGGGTCTTTTCCAATGAGTTGGCTCTTCACATCAGGCAGCCAAAGTATTAGATCTTTAGCTTCAGCATCAGTCTTTCCAGTGAACAGTCAGAGTTGATTTCCTTTAGAATTGACTGGTTTGATCTCCTTGCTGTCCAGGGGACTCTCAAGAGTCTTCTCCAGCACCATAATTCAAAAACATCAGTTCTTTGGCACTCAGCCTTCTTTGTGGTCCAACTCTCACATTTGTACATGACTAATGGAAAAACCATANTTTCCTTTAGAATTGACTGGTTTGATCTCCTTGCTGTCCAGGGGACTCTCAAGAGTCTTCTCCAGCACCATAATTCAAAAACATCAGTTCTTTGGCACTCAGCCTTCTTTGTGGTCCAACTCTCACATTTGTACATGACTAATGGAAAAACCATAGCTTTAACAATAAGGACCTTTGTCAGCAAATCAGCAAAGTGATGTCTCTGCCTTTTAATAACTGTCTGTATTTGTCATAGCTTTCCTTCCAAGGAGCAAGTGTCTTTTAATTTCGTGGCTGCAGTCACCATCTGCAGTAATTTTGCAGCCCAGGAAAATAAAATGTTTCTGTTTCTACTTTTCCTCCATCTGTTTGCCATGAAGTGATGGGATCAGATGTTATGATCTTAATTTTTTGAATGTTGAGTTTTAAGACAGCTTTTTCACTCTCCTTCATCCTCCTCAAAAAGGCTCTTTAGTTCCTCTTTGCTTTCTGCCATTAAAGTGGTATCATCTGCATATCTGAGACTGTTGATATTTCTCCCAGCAATCTTGATTCCAGCTTGTGAGTGTTCTGGCCCAGCATTTTGCATCATGTACTCTGAATATAGGTTAAATAAGCAGTGTGACAGTATATAGGCTTGATGTATAGTATACAGGCTCCTTTCCCAATTTTGAACCAGTCTGTTGTTCCATGTCCAGTTCTAACTGTTGCTTCTTGTCCTGCATACAGATTTCTCAGGAGGCAGGTCAGGTGGTCTGGTATTCTTATCTCTTGAGGAATTTTCCATGGTTTGTTGTGATCCACATACAGATGGTTAATAAACACATGAANCAGTTCTAACTGTTGCTTCTTGTCCTGCATACAGATTTCTCAGGAGGCAGGTCAGGTGGTCTGGTATTCTTATCTCTTGAGGAATTTTCCATGGTTTGTTGTGATCCACATACAGATGGTTAATAAACACATGAAAAGGTACTCAACATCACTCATTATTAGAGAAATACAAATCAAAACTACTATGGGATATCACCTTACCTTCTCTGCCAATCAGAATGGTCATCATCAAAACAATCTACAAGCAATAAATGCTGGAGAAGGTGTAGAGAAAAGGAACCCTCTTATATTGTTGATGGGAACATAAATTGATACAGCCTCTATGGAGAACAGTATGGAGATTCCTTAAAAAACTAGGCATAAAACTATTGTATGACCCAACAATCCCATTATTGGGCGTATACCCTCAGGAAACCATAATCAAAAAAGACACGTGTACCCCAATGTTCACTGCAGCACTGTTTACAATAGCAAGGACATGGAAGCAACCTAGATGTCCATCAGTAGATGAATTGATAAAGAAGTTGTGGTACTGTCAACTTAAAAAAATGCACAGTGCACAAGTTAAGTTTTATTTTGGGCAATATGAGGACTGCAGCCCTGGAGATAGCTCTGAGAAGCTGTTCCAAAGAGGTAGGGGGAAAGGAGAGTGTATATGTGATTTTGGTGAAGTAGGGAGTTCATGCTATTACACACATATTTTCCCCCCAAAATTTCTGCTTGTCTCATGAAACTTCTGCTAGTCATAAGAAACTGTCATCACCATGAAGGATTTTAGTGCTTTTCTAGATATGAGGAGATACAAGAATTGGCCTAATGAAATCAGCTCCTGAAAATATTTAACTATCTGAAGACCTGTCCTGCCAGTTTCACCCTGAGTACAGAGTGCCTCATTTCTGTTCTCCATCCTGAACTCCTTCAGGGGCTGTTGAAGGTCAGCAGCTGTGGCAGCACATGGTTTGATATAATCCTTGTAGAGGCAGATGGCGAGCACTCATGGCAAGTGCCAATTTGTAGTTGACAGTACATATATAAAATGGAATATTACTCACCCCCTTATCTTTCAAATGCTTGCATCTTACCAGCATTGGAATTCCCCTCCACTGGATGTGTTCCCACATCACTATCAGTAAAATCTACACCCACTGGCCCACCGCCTTGTGCCAGGGACTGTCCATGCCCCACAGACCCCTTGGGGTGTGTTCTTCTTTACCAGATGAAGGGTGGATGATTCAGTCCAAAAATCTCATCTTACTGCTTGCTTTCTCAACCCGACTCCTACTACCAATTGTGTCAGTTCACGTTCTCTGGATGTTGATGCCAAGATGGAATTAGAAGTGCAAGGAACTTATGGGGGAGACACCATAAGTGAAGGATAGAAGGAGTGAGGATGTGAAGGATAGAGAGGAGTAAGAGCCGGAGTGGAGGGAGCGCCTTTGGATGGCATTGTGAATCTGAAACCTGTGAAGGGAGGGAGGGAAGAAAGGAGAAAAGGTGGGTAAGAACCCGAGACTCCGCACAGCTCTGAGCAAATCTTAGTGGGCAAATAAGGAACCAGAGCCAAGGTTGCCCTTAGAGGCATCCTGCCCAGGCTGGAACAGTCCCGCTCTAGTGCCCCTGCTGCGCACAGCTGCTGATTGAGAGCAGTCCAGGGAGCTTGTGGCCTCGGCCTGAGTGCTGCCTCGAAGCCTAGGGGCCCACCTGCTGGAGACTGGCCGCTCACTACACCAGGCACCTGATGGCTGTCATCGCCACCTCTCTGCCGGTGGTCTTCCTCATCTTCATGCCGCATATCCCCTTCCTAGGTCAAAATCAAGGACTCATCCTTCATTCTTTTCTTTGTTTACATTCTCCACAATCTGTCAAGATAATCTATGGTCAGACTTTCGTATCTTATCTAGAATGTGACCGCCTCTCATTATCTTCCCTGCTCTCATTGATATAAAGAGACACAGGGAGACGATAGCTATCCACAAGCCAAGGAATGGCTGAAGCTACCAGAAGCTAAGAGAGAGGCCTGAAGCACATCCTTGCCTAGACCCTTCAGAGGGAGAATAGCCCTGCCCACATTTCAATCTCAGGCTTCTGGCCTCCAACACTATGAGACAGTGAATTTCTGTTAGTTAAACCACCTAGTTTGTGCTAATTTGTTTGTGGCAGCCCTAATGTACGCATACAGATGTCATCTCTCTTTTGGATTACTGCAAGGGCCTCCCCGTGAATCTGTTTCAGCTTCTTTCAACAGAGTAGTGAGAAGGGTCTTGCTTAATATGTCAGATTATGTCATTCCTCAGTTCAAAAATAATCCAGAGGATTTCTGTTTTCAAGTAAAAGCCAAAGTCTTTACACAGGCCCACATTACATGTGCTTCCCCTTGTCCACTCTGCTCGAGGTGCCTACCTTTAGTCTTCAGACAGGCCAGGCTCTCTCCCACATAAAATAGCCTTTGCTAAAGCTGTTTCCTTAGACCGACCTTCCCTCAAATACCCAGGACTCATTCTCTCACTTATTTCAAGTCTTTGTTCAGTTGTCACCATCTTTGGGAAGCCAATCCTGACCCCCTTCTTAAAATTCATAACTTCCTCTGCATGCTTGATTCTCTTTAACTGGCTCTATTTTGTTCTTCTCTGGCACTTATCACCTAACATAAGATATTGATTATTTGAATTACTTATTACCTATCTCCTATCATTAGAATATAGGCTATGAGGGATAGGAATTTTTGTTTGTATCCCAAGCAGTATAACAGTGCCTGCTTCGCTGGATAAAGGAATGGGCTTTCCAGGATAGGAAACAGAATAAAATATTAAACCCTATAGTCTGGTAGCATAACACATTCCTCTACAATTTAGTATCTGATTTGGATCTTGTGCCCAGAACTGACCAATCTTCAATCAAGATGTTATCAAAAGCCTGTGTCAGGCGCAGGATCAAAAAGCTGTAATGTTCAGTCTCTGCCTTCAAGGACTGAGTCTAGTGGTTGGAAGCAAGCAAATAAATGTGTGCCAAGATTATCTTTTTGTCATCTTTCTCATTTCTTTCTTTCTTTTTTTTTAATGTATAGTAGAAGTAAGGCAAGGTGCACTTGTGAGTGATGACAGTCAGGTAGATTTATCTTGTTGTATACAGTCCAAGCAGTCTTTCTTTGAGGGACTGTTAAATCTTATTTCAGGTATCACAGTAGCATTAAAATCTTCCCTCTCATACCCCATGTCTAACAAAACAGTATAGATTTCACTTAAAAAAGATGTCACTATCTGGAATATTTAAATATTTAAAATATTTAAAAATGCAGAGATGTTTCTATTAATGAAAAATTATGATCATTATGTAAGTTTCTGACTAAACCTAATTACTTCCAGCCAGTTTCATGAAAACTTGTAAGTAAAAAGTGCCCCTGGAAGCCTTATGCAAAAAGAAGCCTTTAAACATGACTCATTTAAGTCTGGTGAATGCAATGAAAGATGAAAATAAATTAATAATATGTTCATAATCTTAGGTAAAAAATAGGTACTTGTAGTCCTATTCAAAAGTTTGCTTCTCTAGCATGTCTTTTCATGATCTGTCAAAAGAGAAAATATTTGAAAAGCATATGTTTGATTTTTATTTATTTACTTTTTTATTGAGGTATAGTTGATTTATAGTATTATGTTGGTTTCGTGTATATAACTAGTGATTCATAATTTTAAATAACTTTTTAGAAGCAAAATTTTGTAGAAGCTTTGTTTTAATTGAATTATTTTTCCCAAAAGAAAATTTTTAATAGTTCTTGATGTTTTGTCTTTGATGTGACTTAAAACTCTTGAGTGATGCCTCAAGTAGAAAACAGCATTTCTGTGTGCATGTCTGTTTTTCTGTTCATCATTTCCTCATTTATTCAGTGTTTGCTGAGCGACTGCTCATTTTTATGATCTAGACCAGTATATGATATTCNTGATGTGACTTAAAACTCTTGAGTGATGCCTCAAGTAGAAAACAGCATTTCTGTGTGCATGTCTGTTTTTCTGTTCATCATTTCCTCATTTATTCAGTGTTTGCTGAGCGACTGCTCATTTTTATGATCTAGACCAGTATATGATATTCTCTCAGTTTTATGGAGATAAAAGTTCTCAGATCTTTCCTGAACTGGGCAGAAGTATAAAGAATTGTCTTCTTTGTATTCATTGCAGTGACTTTAAAGGACATAGTTTCTATACTTTTGGCTCAAAAGTCTTAGGCTGGTAAGAGGGAACAAGCCTTGTGTATATTCAATACATAATTGAATGAGAAAAAGAGTAAACAATGTCAAGAATTCAGAGTTTAAGGAAAACACCTATTATTTCCACCTCTAAGTGACAATTATTATTTGCTTTAAAATATCAATTTCTCTATTTTTATTCATTTCTATTTTTTCCCAAAAGAAGAATTGTTGCATTCTTCCTTAATTTGACATTTTCATTGATGATCCTTCGTTCTCTTCAAGATAATTTCTCAAAACATTTTCTTCATATGTATTTCCTTCTCTTATTTTGTGACATTTCCACTTCTCTTTTTCTAACTTTATTTTATTTTATTTTATTTTTTTTTAACTTGATATTTAAATTTTATTTAAACAATTTTGTTATGAACATTAGAAGATACTGCAGTTTTATACATGGGGACTCATTTTGGGACGGCATGATGTGGNGAAACTAGATCACTTTCTAACACCACACACAAAAATAAACTCAAAATGGATTAAAGATCTAAATGTATGCAATTTAAAGGGAAATTGGAAAGGGTAATGTAGTATTTAACCGAAGGGAGTTAAGAGTAATGCCTGGACCCAAAACAGCAACAATAAAAACCCAGCCAACCAACCGAGCTCCAAAACCCTTTTTTAGTAACTAACCACATATTTTGATTCTGAGTCAGACGAGCCTTGGATTTTGGGTAAACCCAAAGGGCAAAACAAGATGTAGGGACTGGGCCATCAAGAAATCAGCATTGTCATTTGGTTTAGTCCAGATGGCAGCCCTGAAAAGGGTCCTAACATTGAGGCAAATACAAAGATACTATTGACTGTCATCACCATCGAATACTACTTGTTAAGCAATTCATTGTTTGTCTTTACTGGAGGGTTGCATGGAATGATAAATAGCTAGAAATTATATGACCACTGGTTGGAAACCACCTGAGGAGTAAAAATAAATTCTGTTCCTCTCTGTGAATTGTGGAAAGACTAGGATGAGAAAAACAAATTGCATTATCTGGACACTGATTCTTAGTGATAATCCTTAGTCATAATTGTATTGCCAGTGTTTTCAGGCCTGTTTCTACAGGCTAGATATGCCTATCAAAGCATTTCTAACATGGACAAGCTGTGAAGTAGAAAGATTTTGCAGTCTGTGTCCTATGCCTTCACATTGAACTCACTCAGTCATTCAACAAATATTAAGTACCTCCTATGTGGTAAGCATTGTACTAGTCACTAAAACGCTCACTTAAAAATAAACCAATGAAACCTTAGATTTAGGTGGGATTTTAGAAGAGAATGAGACCCACTCTAGATGGGACTCTCTTCCGGTGACATCAAGTGCTATACATTCAGAGGCAAGACCCTCCAGCAGTGATCATCTCTAAATGATAAAAAGCTTGTCCATATATTGTGATGAAACTTCATCCGTTTCTACCCATGGATTCTAATCTGCCCCTTCAAGAACGGTCTCATTCCCACTTACACATCCCAGCCTCATAAGGTTTGTAGACTTTCTTGAAGTCTCCTCTAAGGCAACATCTTCAGGGTTCTTTGCTGTTCCTGTGATGTCACGTGAACACTCTAGTTGCAAGTGTCCGTCTTTGAACGTGATGCTCAGGACAGGACACAGCAAGTCATAAGTGCAGAGTTTACTAGGAGTGGTGCCCTGGGCTAGTAGCACCCTCTGCGTTTGCTTTAGTAATTCTTTTGAACACATGGAGTTTAAAACTCCAGGGGGAAGCCAAAGCTCTCCTACTCTCTACTCCTGCCACTGGTTTTTTGAGTTCAGGTATATTAGCATTATAGTCAGATAGGTCTCTATCAATTTCTTATTGCTGCTTATTAGCAAATATTTGTTATCTTATAGTTCCTTGGGTCACATGTCCCACATTAGTCTTNACTCTCTACTCCTGCCACTGGTTTCTTGAGTTCAGGTATATTAGCATTATAGTCAGATAGGTCTCTATCAATTTCTTATTGCTGCTTATTAGCAAATATTTGTTATCTTATAGTTCCTTGGGTCACATGTCCCACATTAGTCTTAGTTGGCTAAAATCAGGATGTAAGGCTTGATTTCATCAGGGCTTCTTTCCCAGATTCTGCAGGACTTTCTCGGACTCTGGCCCGCTTCCTCCATCTTCAGAGTCAGTAGTGTTGCATGTCTGTGCCTTTATTCCGTAGTCACATCTCATTCCAGCTCTCCTCTTCTGCCCCCTCCCCCCTTTCATTTTAAGAACTCTTGTGATTACTTTGGGCCCACCTGTATGAACTAGGATAATCTCTTTTGAGGATTAGCAACTTTAATTCTATCTGCAACCTAAATTCCCCTTTGCCACTAACCTAGCATATTTATAGGTTCTGAGGATTAAGATATGGATACACTTGGAGGGTGTTATTCTGCCTACCATAAGGGCTACAGCAGCTTCGGAAACCATGTCCCTGTAAAACAACATCCAAAGACTGTGAGAAGGGTCATCTCTGTTGCATGTTCCCTTTTAAAAAGGAGGAGGAAAATTTCCTAAAACTTCTGTGCACCCAACAGATTTCCCTCTTCAGTTAACTAGCCAGAATTGTTACATGCCCTTTCCTAACCCAGTCATTGAGAAGGAAAAGAAATTCCATGATTGGCTTGTGCTACTCAAGATGCATCCCCTGGGGCCGAGGAGGGCCCAGCCTCCTAGGAGGGAGCAGACCTCTGACACCTGAAGCATATTGGGTTTCTGCTAACAAGAGAGATGGAAAACGGCTTGGGAATTCTTTATCCTATAATGTCACCATGTAATGGCTTTTAAATGTAACCAAGTTACCTGAAGGGGAGAGAGAGAGAAAAAGATGTTTTAGTTATTTCTGCTTTTTCACTTCTATGTTGAAGAGATCAAAAAGATTTAAGATATTCAGAGAAAAACAAGAAAAGTATCAATATATTAAGTATGTAGGTGTGTATCAGTAAGGGTTCATCAGAGAGATACATATATATATATATATATATATATATATATATATATATATCCAACTTGTGATGTCTTGTGTGAGCACTCAGTAGTGTCTGACTCTTTGCAACCCCATGGTCTGCAGTCCACCAGGCTCTACTGTCAGTGGGATTTTCCAGGCAAGAATACTAGAGTGGATTGCTATTTCCTCCTCCAGGGAATCTTCCTGACCCAGGAATTGAACCCACGTCTCCTGTCTTCTGCATTAGCAGGCAGTTTCTTTACCATTGAGCCACTTGGGAATGTGATATATATCGATATATATCTGTAGGTCCCTCAGTTATATAACATCTCATCCCTGTAACAAATCCCTTCATATGTGTATTTATATATAAATGTACACACACAGACACACAGGGATTTACTGCAGGAGCATGACTTTATGTAACTGTGGGAGCTGGTCAAGCAGTATGTATAAGTCTGTCATCTTCCCATTTGATGTTGGAGCTTGTGGACACAGAACAGACAGGGAAGGAAAGATGACTATAAAGTACCAAGTGCAGGAGAGCAAGAGCGAAATGGAACCATTAACACAAGTGGGGTTCCACAAGGATGGACTGAACCCGTTGGATTCGGATCACCTCTGATCTTTCTTTAACGGGAGTTGAATCTTGTGTGCATTCCAGTATTTAGTCTATTCAGGATTTGTCCTACTCCTGACTTTCCTTCCCTACATTTGAACTTTTTCCCATTTAGGAAAACTGGCACATTTATATGTTAATATAGGTAATGTGCATTGATTGGAGGCCTGTATTTTAAAAAAAAATTATTTATTTTTTGGCTGTGCTGAGTCTTTGTTGCTGTGAGGACTTTCCTCGGTTTCGGTGAGCGTGGGCTGTGCCCGGGCTTCTCACAGCAGCGGCTTCTCGCTTTGGAGCATGGGCTGTGGGGCATGCGGGCTTGAGTTGTGGCTCCCGAGCTCTAGAGCAGGCTCAGTAGTGCTGGTGTACTGTTTTAACTGCTCCTCAGCGTGTGNGGTGAGCGTGGGCGGTGCCCGGGCTTCTCACAGCGGCGGCTTCTCGCTTTGGAGCATGGGCTGTGGGGCATGCGGGCTTGAGTTGTGGCTCCCGAGCTCTAGAGCAGGCTCAGTAGTGGTGGTGTACTGTTTTAACTGCTCCTCAGCGTGTGGCATCTTCTGGGATCAGGAGTGGAACCTGTGTCTCCTGCATTGGCAGTAGAGGCTTATACTTTAAGGGCTTTGTTTTCTGGCAGCGGAAAGGGGACAAGGGAAAGGGTTACTTTAACAATAGCTGTTATGTCGGGTGGTTCCCTTTGTTTTACCTTTCCTTTGCTGTGCTTTTGAGTGACTTGAAAACAATCTGTCTGAGACATTTGTTTTTCTTCAATAAAAGGAGCCATGCATTATCCTTTAACAATCCTGGTTATAGTCCATTTTTAGATTTGGTATTGCTTTTTGTCCACTAGCTTGAAAGATTATAGTGAAGATATCAAAACTCCTTCTCTCTAAATTCTCCCTTTTAATATATTTATTTATTTGGCTATGGTGGGTCTTAGCTGTGGCACACAGGCTCCAGAACGTGCGGGCTCAGTAGTTATGACATGTGGGCTTAGTTGCTCCAAGGCATGTGAGATTTTAGCTCCCCAACCAGGGATTGAACCCACATCCCCTGCATTGTAAGGCAGATTCTTAACCACTGGACCACCAGGGAAATCCCTCAAAATTCTCTTGGTTGGTAAATGCCAATTTCACTATATAAGACTAACTGGCTTAACTAGTAGTGATGGTGTCATAAGATAAATGTTAGCAAAAAGTGTTAAATTATGCCTTGGAACTTAAATGTTCTCATTTGTTTTCTAATAATAGTACCATGCATACCTTAGGAAGGATTTTGCATAAATCACTCACGTTTGAATTAAAGGGAAGATAACCACATTTATTGACTCCTCAGGGTTTGTCTGGCACTTGCATGCGTTCTCACCTAATTCATACTACACAGCTCTATGGTGAATACCTCCATGTGCAGCGAGGGGAACCATGCCTTAGAGTGGTCAGTTATTTGTCTCAAGTTTCTTGAATTGTAAACGGTGGAGCCAGGGTTTGAACACAGTTTTATATAATTCCAAAGCCCATTTTTGTTGTTGATTAATTTAAAAAATTAATACTGATCCTAGTAAGCTTAGGTTTCCTTAGTAAAGTTTGTTGTTGATATACCATAAAAGAATACACTTGAACACACTGATTTAAAATGAAATAAAACAGCAGGATGTCTGTGTGTGTATATACAGACACATATCCTACACATGCTCATACACTTTCCTGTTAGGTAGAGGGATTATCTAATCTGACTCTACATTAAGAATAATTCTGCATTAAAAGGGCATGGTGATAAAATGGGACTTTTCTTTCTTTCTCTTTTTTTTCCTTTTTAAAAAGGGAATTACTTATAAGATGTGTGTTTACATGCATAAACTATTATCTTGGCATTTTATGCTAATATTGTCTGATGATGGCATTATTGCAACAAACCATGATTATCAGCAATCTTAGGTAATTCTTAGTTCAACTCCACGGAGCTCTTAATCCTTTGTATCATATTTCAAATTTGAAAATGAAGAAAAGAACTGACTACCCAAATTGTAACTTTCAAAACTAGCCTGTTCACTCTTGGAAGTTTCCTTTGCTTCTTCTCCTCTTTGATTTTTCCTTCTGTTGTCTTCAGTTTACACAGGGCTTTAATACAGTCAGTAGTCAATTTTGAATCACACTTAAAAAAATTTAGCTTGTAGATAGAAGAAATAAATGTTTAAGGTCACATGAATTCATATTGCTGTTTTTCAAACCTATCTATATTACTTTATTCTGTTTTCCTCTTATTCAAGCACAAGCTATCACTACAAAGACTGAAACACGCTTGGATGAGAATGGATGTGGCCATTTCTTCTTCCATTTTGACATTTGGCTCCAGTGGCGTCTAAAACTCCCATGCTGACCTCTGCTGGTCACACATGCCGATTTGGGACTGAATCAGCCTAGTGTGTCTTGGGGAATGCGGTTCAACAGTGACCTAGGAAAGTGAGGATACAGACCTGCTTCATTGCTTATGGAGTGAGGGAAGCTGGGGACACAGAAGCAGAGGGGTTTTATGTGAGGGAAAGAATTGTGACCCCAAGAAGCAGCAGTTTGAGGGTAGCTCTCTTGGTTTCTCTTTTCCATCTGTTACATGCAAGGACAGTGGCGCTGCTGACACCCCTATCCAGTGCTCAGGGCCGGGACATCTAGCATCTGTGCGAGAGAAGCATTTGTCAGGCCGGGGACCTTCCTCACTTTCACCCCTTCATGCCTAAGGACTGTGGCACTGAATATCAGACTCTTTCCTTATAGACCCTGTTCCATCTCTGGTTTCCAAACTACTCAGGACTGACTTTCTTCTAGAAATGTAAAGAAGTAAGATTTTTACTTTAAGTTAATATTGTACAATTGTGAATAATTTGCAGGATCAGATAATGAATGTAAAATTGTTCAAATGACTTGTCTGTTCACGGCTTTGTTTATTTTGAGTGACTTCTTTGCCAGCTATTCCCAGAGCTACACTCCTAGATTTGGAAAACAGTTAATTTATCTAGGTAGGAACTTCTCTGGTGACCATGTTTCATGGGTAAATCTTTCAAACAATTCACCTTTAATTTGTTTTGGAAACTTATTTTATGATGAACAATAGCAACGAAAAGGCTACAACTTGGTAATATCTATTAAAATCTATTAAGATAAAAAACATATAGTGTAAGTTGGAATATCTAATAATCTGTATATCAGGAATTTATTCTAATAAAATACTGAAAAGTGATACTACTCAGTAAAAGATTGGCAAAATAAAAGCCTAAACTTAAAATGGAACATTATTCAGCTGTTAAAGCGAATGAGATAGATACAGTAGTTGGAAAAAGGTAAGAGGCATAGAGTGTATAATATGGTCAAATTTTTATCTTAAATATCTATGTTTATGTGTAAGTAACACAGGTATCTTTGTCTATAAAAAAGCTAAATAAAAACACTAGATTGTTATCCTTTGGGAAGGTAGGTTTATGGGACACATTTTCTTTTTTTGTTTTATATTTCAAAAGTGTCTTAATTTTTAATAATTATTGCATGGTCCTTTTGAAATAGAAAGCATACTTTAAAAATCCCCTATTTCTTTCCTCTTTGCCCCATCACAAGTCAGGAGAGAAGTCGGGGGAAGTATTGGGTCTGTGATCCTGAGGGATCTGGTGAATGAAGCCTTGGGCATCCCTGCTCAGTATGATACTTTGTCTCAAAAGTCTTATCCTGACCGAACCATCAAGCCTAATTAAAAATAGAAAATTCATGGATGGAGAGGCCTCCCTGCACACCCCAGGGGAGCTATTCTTTCCTGACTCCCACTGGATCCTTCCAGTTCATTAGCTAAGAGGGAGTTAGAGGAGATGTCTCTGGCCACAGCTGCTGCCTTCTCAAGTGTCGCTCTGATCTGGTCGGCAAAACCCCTGGTGGAAAGCAGCAGGCTTTGAGCAGTCTGCCAGCCCAGCCCACTGGCTGCCTCGAAACAGGCCTGCTGGCTAGGCGGCCCTCCCTCCTTCTCCCCACCCCCTCCCTCTTTAAGCCATTGTGGTACAGATAATTGTTAGGAAATATGAACTGAGGGGCTTTATTCTTCTGGGCAAGTGTACCAGGAGTGAGGTGCACTCACTNTAAGAGGGAGTTAGAGGAGATGTCTCTGGCCACAGCTGCTGCCTTCTCAAGTGTCGCTCTGATCTGGTCGGCAAAACCCCTGGTGGAAAGCAGCAGGCTTTGAGCAGTCTGCCAGCCCAGCCCACTGGCTGCCTCGAAACAGGCCTGCTGGCTAGGCGGCCCTCCCTCCTTCTCCCCACCCCCTCCCTCTTTAAGCCATTGTGGTACAGATAATTGTTAGGAAATATGAACTGAGGGGCTTTATTCTTCTGGGCAAGTGTACCAGGAGTGAGGTGCACTCACTGCAGTGACTTCTCTTGTTTCAGGGCATGGACTCTGGGCGCACAGGCTTCTGCAATGCTGCAAGGCTCTAGAGCGCAGGCTCAGTTGTTGTGGCACATGGGCTTAGTTGCTTCTCGGACCGGGGACTGAACCCATATTGCCTGCATTGGCAGGTGGATTCTTCACCACTGAATCACCATGGAAGACCCTATCCTAGTATACTTTTTGCTTTCATTATTTAATAAGAAATCTTGCATATCTTTTTCTTTAATTTTCTTTTTTGGCCTCACTGTGTGGCATGAGGGATTTTAGTTTCCTGACCATGTATCAGACCTGCACCCCCTGCAATCCCTGCATTGGAAGTGCAGTCTTAACCACTGGACCACTAAGGAAGTTCCCAAAACTTGCATATCTTGATTACTTAGATAATTTTAGTGCTTTTCTTGTGTCACTGTAAAACAGAATATTTAAAAAACATATCTGTGCGTGTAGCTAATTCAAGTAGGGCAGTCTCTGTATTTAGGTAGAGGTGAATTATACTCAGAATTTTTATTTTCTTTCAAGTCCGGAAATCTGCTGCTTATGGCGGTGTAAAAGTCGCTCAGTCATGTCTGACTCTGTGCGGCCCCATGGTCTGTTGCCTACCAGGCTCCTTTGTCCATGGAATTCTCCAGGCAAGAATACTGGAGTGGGTAGCCATTCCCTTCTCCAGGGGATCTTCCCAACCCAGGATTTGAACCCAGGTCTCCTGCATTGCAGGCGGATGTGAGCCACCAGGGAACCCAATGGAATTCACTAATGTATGTGTTCTTTCCTTCCTGGGCACAAAACTAGACCCCATTTCTCAACCTCTTGTGCAGCTAAGTGTGACCTTGCTAGAGTTTGGTCAGTGGAATATGAGTGAAAGTGATGTGTTCCTCCTCCAGGTCTGACCCATAAAAATCTCCTGTGGCCACGCCCCACTCTCTTCTCCATTTGACTACCACATGGAGAGATTTACAGACTAAAGGAGCTCAGAATTACAAGACAGAGAAACCTGAGACCTGATAACTTTGTGGAGCAGCGTCCCTCTAATGACCTACATTGGCCTGTGATATGAACAAGAAGTAAACTTTTAATGTTCTAAGCCACTGAGAGCCTATGGCAGTGTCTCTCCTAATACCTTATTTAAATGAGCTACTTTAAAATAGAGTTTGGAGGTAATTTCTGTCTCCTTTAACTCATTTTTGTGATAGGAAATACTACAGGAGTATCAATATTCTACATTGTTAGGTCTTCATTTATAGAGTGAGCTAGTTGGTGGCATCAATAACTCTTTAAAGCAGACTTTTGTTTTTAATAGCAATATCCTATGAAATATTTATGGGCAAGCCCACAGAGACTGTTTACACTAGCATGCTATTAGTTTCAAGGACAAAAAATTGACTTTCCATGTAGCAAGACTGAACACAAATTAAAATGCTCACTTTCTTCAATTGCAACGTACTGGCTAGAGGTAAGGGAGTGTAGTTATTAGGTCATTCTAAGATGCCTTCCAGATACAGTGTTCTGATCCTGTACGTTTGCTTGTAACAGAAACTATCTTTTACTAAAAGAAAAAAAAAACTTATTGAATAGATTTGCATAGCTCACACAGTAAGAGAAAATAAGATCTCACAAGTATAGCAGCCATGTTAGCTCCAGGGATCTTAGTTGGATTAGCTCATGGAAAGTTTCTTTAGGGGACCTCCATTTATCTTCCATCTTTAGTTCTCTTGCCCAGTATTCCATTTTCCTGGGGGAGAGGGTCAGAGGTAGATTGCTTACATTGTCTACCTCTTGGCCAGGACAGGGTGTTGAGACTGAGAGATCCAGGAATAACACAAGAAGGGTCAAAGGAGAGTGTACCTCAAAGAAAGACAGGACTCTGAAATATCCCTTTAGAAACACAAAAGGTGGTAATAGAAAATATGAAAACAGAATTAGATGGTTATCACTCTTTTTGTCTGATTGTGTCCTCTAAAGGGCCTGGATCCTCTTTCCTGTTTAATAAATATCTGAAAACATGATTCCAGATCAACACATAGAACTTCTACAACTAAGGGCATTATTTTTATAACTAAATGATTGAGTGACCAATCATTAGAATAGTAGCAGGCATTATTGGTTTCCCTGGTGGCTCAGAGGATAAAGCGTCTGCCTCCAATGCAGGAGACTCAGCTTCGATCCCTGGGTTGGGAAGATCCCCTGGAGAAGGAAATCGCAACCCACTCCAGTATTCTTGCCTGGAGAATCCCATGGACAGAGGAGCCTGGGGGGCTACAGTCCACGGGGTTGCAAAGAGTTGGGCACAACTGAGCGATTTCACACACACAGGCATTATTACTCCAAAGCCTAAAATATTTTACTTAATTTAATTGCTTATGATATGAGTGAGACTCCTAGGATATATTATGAAGATGTGAGGTATACTCATTATAAGCAGGCATCATGGTGTGTAATGGCAGTTTTAAATTCTGTGTTTAAATTAGCAATGGTAACAAGGTTAGCTGGGAAATATCTTCAGATTGACAGTAACTTTTAAAGCAATTACTTAATTTTAGTAAGAAGCAACATTTGGGCTCATTAGCATCTGAGGTCAAAGGACAGTGAGTAAATCATATGAAGCCTGGTTATTGATCCATAGAAGCACGGCTGTCTCCTTGTCTGGGTTACATGTGCTCTGTGAAATGCAGTTATATTCATTTTTTAAAGATTCTAGTTTGAAATAAAGTTAGACTTACAGGAGAGTTGCAATGATAGTACAGAGAGTTCCCATATACCCTTCACCTCGCTTCCTCTAATGTTAACATTTTATGTGTCCATAGTTACAGTAATTGTTTGTGGTAAAGAATGAACACAGTCATTTAGACTTGAGAGAGACAGAATGATGCACTGAAAAGCATGGGATTTTGAATTCTAACAAACTTGAGTTCAGGTGCTATATCATACTTACTAGATACTCAACAATGTCAGACAAGTTACTTGTCTGTAAAAATGGGGTGCCTTCTTTCTTATGGGGTCCTGATGGATGTTAAACATTCCATAAAAGTGGAGTTATCTTATAAAGGTTTGGTGCATGGTAGATACTTTATAAATGTTCATTTCTTCCTCTCTACTCCATCTCTGATCATACTTTTTATCTCCCTTCATACCTTCCTTCTCCTCTTTCTTTGTTTATATCACTGGATAATGTCAATTTTTTCCTGGCTTTTGTTTTCTGCTTCTGTGTCTTTCCCCAACCACACTGCCCTCCCAGTCCTCCAGTTCTGTCATTTTCTGGTGTTGGGGAAGGAGATGGCCTTCTTGACCTTAGTATCACTCAACCTCTTGCTGATTTAGACTTAACATTCATCAAACTGAGTTTGAAGTACAGAATGTTTTCATTTACTAACAAGGACGTGGAGAAATTATAAGGAAAAAAAAAAGAAACCAACTATCGGTTGCAAAATGTATATGAATGTGTGTCTGTGTGTGATGGGGCGTTATAGGTGTGTAGTGGGCAATCAGACAACAATATAAACTCTGAAAAACGACTCAAATCCCCACGTACTTTAACACTAGAAGGGATTCCTAATATGTGAGGTTCAATACTCTGGATCCACAGAGTCAATTTTAGCCAGGTGGGACTCAGGTCCTTGGGCTAATCTACTCATGTCATTTACCCTGATGAATGTCCACAGGGAAGGGAAACAGTACAATACTGGCATGACTTCATCTCTCAACCCAAAACTGCTTAAAACCAGATGCTTGGTAGCCATATGACAGACGCTCCACCCAGAGGAGGGGGCTCCCCTCAGGGATCCAGGAGAGGCATGGGTGATTATGCTGCATGCCTGCTTTTAAACCTAATGGGCAGGCTGGGAGGGAGAGATGGAGCCCTGAGCATCTTGGAGGTGACACCCTGTGAGCCATAAGTGTTCCAAACAGGATTTAGTCTCAGCTCAGCAGCTGTCCCACGGCAGCAGCCTTTTTTGGCGTATGGGGGAGCCATATTTGGCACAGAATTGGGATCCTCAGGCTGGTAGAAACCCCATTATCCATGTGAGAATGTGGGTCAGAGGCCTAATTTGCGAGTGAAGGAGAGAGAGAATAGGTACCGTCAATCTCTAGTTTACCCTTTAAAAAAATATATTTAAAAAATTTTAATTTCAGGACTGTTGTCTCGGTCTCCAACCCACAATAGGAGAGGGGAGCAAGTACTACTTTGTCACCATCAAGGGCTATAATAAGGAAATAAAAACCAAAACAATAACTATGGTTGGGCTGGCAAGGAGTTTCACCAAAAGGAAATGGCTACCCATGGTTGGTTTGTTTGGAAGTCTAGCAGGAGTCAGTGGAAGGATCACAAAGTGAAAAACAGGGCCATTCGGTAAAGAAAATGGAAGCCAGATGTGAGGCAAGAGCGTTTCTGTAGCAGCCACTCCCTGGGATGTGTAATAGAGCAGGAAGCTTGGAGGCTGAGGTCTGGCAGTGTTCTTGCTTGTGGCGACTGTTGTGGGGACACAAGACCAGGGTGCCTTCTTTTCCTGAATGATGTGGAAGGGTGGCCAGAAGAAGGATGATCAGGGGCTGAATTTAAGGACTGAATCATTAGCAAAAAACATATTGAATGTTTAAGCTTTGCAGAGATGGCAGAAATATAATCATTTTTGACGAAGAGTTCAGTGTTAGAAAATATATGTAGTCTTTCAGAAGAAAAACACTAACATGTCATATCAGTACAACTATATGACCTAGCGGAAAAATGGTTGACAAGCAAGGACCCTGATATATTGTCTAGGTTTTTTGCTGATTTGTGTCGGTTTCTTTATGTATCAGTGGAATGATAATAATGGTTGACACCTCATTACAGTTAGCCTTGTGCCAGGTATTGAGTTGGCCAAAAAGTTCGTTCAGGCTTTTCTGGTATGTAAGACCCTCATGAACTTTTTGGTTAACCCAGTACTTTCACTAGGGCTTCCCTGGTTGCTCGGCGGTAAAGAGCTGCCAGGAAAGCTGCCAGCACAGGAAACGCAAGTTCAGTCCCTGGGTCAGGAAGATCCCCTAGAGAAGAAAATGGCAACCCACTCCAGTATTCTTGCCTGGGAAATGCCATGGACAGAAGAACCTGGCAGGCTACAGTCCATGGGGTTGCAAAAGAGTCGGAAAGCATTTAGTGACTAAACCACAACAAATACTTTCTATACACATATAGAAACTGTTAACATCCTCTTCATTTTATCATGAAGGAGCTGTGACCTGAGTTAAATAACACAGCTAGTAACACAGAGCCACCATTTTGATCCTGTGTCTCCTGACTCCAGAGCCTGTATATACAACTCGCACAGTGTGCACTCTACTCCACAGGGTTTGGCAGGGGTATAATTAGATAACAGAAAGCAACAGAATAGTTTTGAGATGGCTGATAGAATGGAAAGAGCCTACACTTTGTTGCCTGGTAAAAGTGGATCTGAATCCTTTTATCACCTTGTGACTAGCTGCAGATTACTTAATCTTACAATTTTGGGTCTGTTATTTTAATTTGGAATGGTAACATAGTGATTTATGTAAAGTGTTTAATTTGTAGCCGAAACTCCAAGCATGGTAGCTATCATTGTTTGCTCCTACTTTTGTATATTAGTCTTGAGGACCAGGAGCATGTGTATATTTTTACATCCTGCTGTAGGTATAGTAGGCTTCCCTGGTGGCTCAGACAGTAAAGAATTTGCCCACAGTGTGGGAGACCTGGATTTGATCCCTGAGTTGGGAAGATCCTCTGGAGAAGGCAATGGCCACCCACTCCAGTATTCTTACCTGGAGCATTCCATGGACAGAAGAGCTGGCAGGCTACAGTCCATGTGGTTACAAAGAGTTGGACATAACTGAGCAACTAACAGTTTCACTTTAGTTATGATGGGGGTGGGAACAAAGTTGTCACTCAGCTGTCAGTAACAAAGGCTGACATTTACTCGGGGCTTACTATGGGCTAGGTGCTGTTCTAGGTTCTTTCTATATATTAACTCATATTACCACTATAAGGTGAAGAAGTTCTCCTTAGTGCCCCTCATCTGATTTTGCAGATGAGGAAGTACCTTGTTCAGAGTCACACAGTTTGTAAGTGACAGAGTCGGGATTTGAAACCAGGAGTCTGCTGTGCTATTAGTCATAGATTCATAAGATCGTAGAGTTGGAGGAAGAGATAGAAGTTTTACAGTCCAGCCTTGTGCCTTGTAGTGAAAATTACTTGCTTGATGTTTCTGAGAGATTCTTATTCAGTCTCTACTTGTTTATCTTCAGTAAGAAGGTGCTCCATGGCCCAAGGAAGCAATCCTTTCAATTGTTGGGCACCTCTTTGTGAGTGCTTTCTAATGTTAAACTGAAACCAGCTTTACCTTCTCTTTCTCTGTTGATCTTCTGATTTTTGAGTACCAGAACAAGGTTAGCTCACTCCTCAACATGACACCTCTTTGCTGTGTTTGAAAACCACCATATCCTCTTTTCCACGCCAGTAACCAGCTTCCCTCGATGGTGACTCATGCTGATTGCCCCTCTGTCTCTTTTTATGTGTGGTAGAATAAAACATGACACTTATTGCCCATCAATAGTATGTTAATATTTCGCATAACCTTATCACATAATTTGCTCCTACTGGCTTTAGATAACTGTAAGCTTCTGTTTATTAGTCTGTTCAGTCTGTCATAGAAAAATATCATAGATGAGGTGGCTTAAACAACAGAAATTTACTAATGTTTTCTCATGATTCTCGGGGTTAGAAGTTCAAGATCAAGGTTCTGGCTGATTTGGTTTCTGGTGAGAACTCTTTTCCTGACTTCTCACTGTGTCTTCACATGGCCTTTTCTTGCTGTTTGTGTGTGGGAGAGAGAGAGTTCAGTGTCTCTTCCTCTTTTAGAAGTCCCATTGGGTTAGGACCTGCCTTTATGACCTCTTTAACCTTAATTATCTCCTAACTCCAAATACAGTCATATTGGGAGAGGAGGAATTAGGGCTTCAACATACAGATTTTGGGGGACACGGTTCAGCCCATAGCATCCCATGACTGCAGGGTATAGCTGTGTGCTGAAGACCCGTGACAGAGAACTGAAGGGAAGGGCTATGGCCACTTAATCTTGGGCTGCAGGGCAGTATGGAAAGAGTTAGAACTACCTTTCTGTCTTCAGGGGTTGTGCTCTCTGTCTCTATAATTCCACTGAGCCACTGAGGTTTCCTTTTCTTGGTTTTGAGCAATTGTGACATGACAAAGCGGTAACAGAAAGGGAGACAGCTGAAATATGTTATTGCATCAATAACTCTGAACTTCAAGCCCAGGGATTTCCCATATATCTCATATTGGGCATTTTGCCCTCCTGCTGTAGGAAACAGATGCAGGGAGGGCAGATTGTAGGATGGAGCCCTTAATCACAGGGCAAAGGGAGCTCTCTCAGGACCATCCTTGCTGGCAAGATGACCGTGGATGACTTGGATTTCTGCCAGAGAAATCCAAGCTGCCTTCCAGAGAGGCTTAAGGTGGGCAGATTGCTCCTGTGACCCAGCCTACTTCAGCCTAGAAGACAGTGGGGACAGGGCAAGCAGGGCATATCCATTAGGATTCTTAAGTGTCTTACGTAAGATGGGGATGTATCAGTTCACGTAAAGTACACAGGCAGGCTGAGCTTCCAGTGCGGTTTGGTCCAGTGCTCACATATTATCACCATGTTCAGTCTCTAGGCTTGCTTCATTTGGGTGTCAGCTTTACCGGTTCACTTTGTGGTTTTATACACTCCCACTACCAACTCCAGAGGAAGACTAAACTTACTTCTTTGGCTCTGACTGATTTATGTGCCATTCTGGAAGTAGTCAGTGTAGCCATAGGGATGGGATATGTTGGTGTTTTAAGGCCAGTCAGGGACTCCCCTGTAGCTCAAGCTGAATTCAATTCCATGGAAACCACATGACAGGAGAATGGTGGAGGGTGGTTTCCCAAAGGAAATTTTGGATCTTCTTTCCGAAAGGAAAAGAGGCTTGAGGTAAAAGCTTTGAATCTCTTGGAACTTTTGGAAATGGCTGTTGGGCAGAAACAACAGCTGTTTATTACAGAGCATTTCTGACATGGTCCCCAAAACAAATCTTCAGTTTTACAGGAATGTCCCTGAGAATTGTAATAAAGTGTCACTTTTTCTTCATACTCTTATGACAGCAACTTTATGTTTTTATATACTGGAGGATAGGGCTATAGTCCTCTCAGGTTTTCTCCCATTTATTTCTGAGATTTTCCCCATGGTACTGTCATTTGTGCCCATCCATCTAAAAACAAATACTGTAGAGTGTCTGCAGTGTGCTAGGGTGTGTGAAATTCTGGGGATATTGTCGAGAGAGATGATTGATGCCCGGTCCTTTCATCAAGCCTGGCCATTGCCTTATGTGGTAAAGGATCTCCAATCTCCCTCAGGCCGTGGCTGCCCCCACTACCACACTAGCCTTGCCCGATTCTTGCATACAAAGATCAGGATCTCCTCTTAATTCTGCATAGCATGGCAGAGACTACTGTGTGCTCTCATATGGTAGGATGGCACTTGTTACAATTATCATGAACATATACATGTATATATTTAATATATTCCTGTCTAGTTTGATCATAAAGGTAGCAAGATACCATGTGTGTACACAGTTGCGTCTGACTCTTGGCGACTCCATGGACTGTAGGCCGCCAGGTTCCTCTGTCCATGGGATTTTCCAGGCAAGAATACTGGAGCACATTTTCAGTTCCTTCTCCAGGGGGTCTTCCTGACCCAGGGATTGAATCCTTGTCTTCTATGTCTCTTGCATTGGCAGGTGGATTCTTTACCACTGTGCTACCTGGGAAGCCCAGCAAGATACCACAGATTGGCTTAAACAACTCAAATTTGTTTTCTTACAGCTCTAGAGGCTGGGAAGTATGAGATCAAGGTGCTCAGCAATTCAGTTCCTGATGAGGGCTCTCTTCCTGACTTGTAGGTGGCTGTTTTTCTCGCTAGGTGCTCACATGGAAGAAAGAGAAAAATGTGTGCAAGTATGCATGAGAGAGAGGGAAGGAGGGAGATGGAGTGAGGGAAAAGGGGGCGGAAGAGAGACGGTGGGAGAGAGAGAAGGAGACGGAGACGAGGGAGAGGGCAGCACACACGTGCTCTCTGATTTTTCTTCTTGTTGGATTAGGGTCTGCCCATATGACTTCATTTAACTTAAATTACCTCCTTATGGGCTCTGTCTCCAAATATAGTCATGTTGAGGGTTAAGGCTTCAACGTATGAACTTTGAGGGGTACAACTCAGTTTATAGCAGTTTTGTTACCTTCAAAGTTTTACACAGCTCAAAGTTTTACATAGCTCCAGAGTATCTTTCTAGTGCCCACCTGCCTGGTTTTCTGGATGCTTCTATGTGGCAGAAGCCAGGTGACCACACACTGGAGTGCTGTACTTATAAGAATCTAAGTATACGTCTCCCAAGAACCCAGAAAGAGAACAAGGTTCCTCCCCTCTCAGTCTAAGGGTGGCTTTCTCAGTCAAAGTCTCTATCTCATCCAAAGATTGGGAATATCCACTCCCTTTAGATGAACCTTATCCTCAATCCATAGCTCCCTTCTGGGGAAAAAAAAAAAAAAGTCTCTGAAGACCACTCAAGCTCAGTCTCAAGTGAAAATCTTCTCTACCAAAAATAGTCCTTTTATTTAAAATTTTAAGCAACTATATTTATGTTATTTCACATTGTTCTTCAAGGAAAATTGGTAGATGTAACCAAGGTATACTCAGATTTTTTTTTTTTTTTTCCAAAACGAAGGTTCTGTTTTCTCTGAAGGGAATTCAGGTTCCTGTATCTGAGCAAATAGAATTGTTTTAATCACTTATATGGCAGCCCTCATCCACCACCCCTCTCCCTTCAGATTTTACCCATCAAAGTTTGGAAAATCTTAGGAGTGGCCAGAACTCACATTATAGTGCTTACATTGTCTGAGTCTGGTACTAAATCACATAGCACAATATCTTAATCTCCAAAGACAGACCTCTGTACCTCTGAACCTTGATGGCTGGAATAAAGGAAAACTCCAGTTCTAAAACTGCAAGAAAAGTGTTTTCTGTGTATGTAATGGGTAGAAGCAGGAATAATATATGGAGCATAGTTTTTCTTTGTTCCAAAAGTCTTCTCGGTCAAGTAACTATTATTAGAAAACCAATTCCTAGTTGCATGAAATAGCCTTGAATATTGGTAAAGTCAACCAAGTTGACACTGAGCAATGAGGGGGTTAGAGACACTGACACTACACAGTCAAAAATCTGCTACAGCTCCATCTCTACGGTTTCATATCAATGGATTTAATCAACTGGACAAGCAGTACTAGACTATGTATTTAGCGAAGAAATTCTGTGTAAGTGGGCCTGTGTAGTTCAAACTTATGTTGTTCAAGGATCCATAGTATTTCAGGCCAGGTAGGGTTTTCTTTAGTAACAGAAAATGATGTTTCTTGAAGGAAAGGACACATTTTTGAAAGTTTTTTCCCTCTTCTACTTTATTCTCATTGATTCATTGGTCTAGAATTTCTCTGAAGACTACCTAACATAACTTGTAAGTGCTCTAAAGTTCATTGAAGAAACCTAGACCATTAACAGTTTAAAACCAAATAAGAATAAAATACATTTTCAAATGGTAAAGTCTGGGTATTATCTTTTTGGTAATAATGTTAATAGTAAAGTCAACATTTATATAGTGCTTTAGAGTTTACAAAACACTTACTAGGTTACCATTAGGACTATTTAAGGGCTGAACAATCTGCTCAAGTCCGAATTAGTAACTCTAAATCTCATTGTTCAAATAAATAGTGGGTATTTGTGGTGGGGGTAGGGGCATAGCTTCATAGCTTTGCTTATTCCTACCCTGAGTGTTGCCTCTGCTTCGGCTAGGTCACTCCATTCTCTACCCCAAATATTTCTAGAGCTTCTGCTGCCTCTGATACCAAAAAAGACTTGGGAATCTTTGCTACCAGTGAAGAAAGAACTGACTGTGAGCTAACAGTATTACTTGGCTGAACACAAAACTGCTAATTCAGGTCCTTGTTCTATATTCATCATGGCTCACCATCAAGCACTTGGTGGATATTTGCAAGTACACACCCATTTGATGACACCAGGTTCTGTATTTTCCCATTACCTAGCTAAGGCCCACTGTTGGCAAATACTGAACTTGGCAAATTAGTAATTTAGTCAGGAAATCCATTCCTGGGTGGGTCAAGGGAAATTTCAAGGCCTATAAGCCCTGGCTGACTTTAGGGATGTGGTGATGTGACAGAGATATCAGATTTTAAACTGTGGACACTTTGCTGCAATACCATCCCCAGAGTTACTGCCTATGTGCATCCTCTGCAGAGTGAGGGAGAACCCAAACTTTCTCTTCCTTGGGCTGTCTGCTCAAAGAGCTCTGAACAAAATGGTTTCTCCCCTTGGCATTCAGCCAAATGGATCCTTCTTTGTGAACTCTGATTTCCTATCATTGAGGAAAGAGGAAAGCTATGGAGAGCTCATTAGGCCTGTACAGAAAGAGGCTCCTGACTTGTTTATTCCCAAAGAACAGATTGCTGTCTTTCATTCTCACATGAATAAAAATACTATCCAATAGTGGTGAGAGTCTTCTTGATATATCGTGTTTTAATTCCTTTGAGTTTTTCATTAAGATATTTATTTCTTGGTGTGTTGTCATGTTTATGTGTTATGTACTGAGCCTATATACATGTATTTGGATATCTATAGTGTTAGTGTCTTCATATATATATATATATATATATAATTTGCTAACCAGAGATTATGTTTCCCCCTTTGGAATTGCTCTTATTGGAAGAATGTTTCTTAATATGTGGTTCATGGTCCAGCTTTGCCACTCTTACCTCTTTGTAAGTGTTTTCTTTTAAAATATAACATGTACATATTATTAAATAAACTTAAACTTCCTCTCCCATGTTTTCCAAAGGAAGCCATGCATTAAAAACAAGTGTAAAAAGGAGGAAATTACAATGAGTCTATGCTTTGGGTTACTTTCTTAAGCAATAATTAAAATTTTCACCAGAGAAAGAAAACCTTACTTGTGAAGATTGTTGGGGAAATGCATCTGGTGTTTTACTTTATTTTCTTGGCTTCATGGTGGTTGCTTTCCCAACCTCTTTGTCCTTTGACCCTAAGTAGCTGGGAAAGATTTGGGCCTCTCTTTCAGGTAGTTATCTGAGCCTTTCTGCTCATTCACTGATACCTGAAAAATTAACTTTTAATCTGGAGGACTGGAGTCTTTTAAGATGTTGAGGTTTTGAGGGTCAGAGAAGAAAGTTCTAAGGACAGCTTCAGTTTGCGAGCAGAAGGGCCTCAGATTATTTTCTCCTTAAGTATTGAGTGAATTATGCTCACCACTGACCAGAATTCTGCCAGTTTCTTTCTTTAGCATTTTCCCCATTTAACAGTGGCATAGAGATGCTGCATCTGATAACAGATGACAATTTACAGGATTAGTAAGATGCAGCCTGTATTTAACATCCATTAGCATTTGCGCTTCCTCAGCTTGCAAGGTGTGCTCAATTTCTTATTGACCTGGTGCTTATAAATCAGTGTTTATTTGCATGGGAGACTTTATCTTCTTGATATGAGGATAGAAGATCCATAGTAGGAGAAGGCATAGGCTAGGATAGCATTGCAATTACTACTATGATTATTATTGCTGGTTTTACTGTTATACTCTTGCTCTGCTATTATTGTTGCTACTTCCTGCTAAGAGTGGTCTATTAGCTGGTGCTGCTGTGACTGATTTTGCTCCTACTAGTATTGTTTCTTCTGCTGCTGCTACTAGTCACTATTCACATATTCAGTTCTATGATAAATGCTGTAGGGATTTTAAAAAATTCATTGTCAAAGCCTTCAAGATGTTTAAGTCTATGTAAGACTAACCTGAGAAATATTGGCTGGAAAACAAGCATAATAATGACTATTTATTTAGCATTAATATGTGCTAAGTGCTTTATATAATCAGCTAATTTAGTTATTTTGACTATTCTAAGAGATAGATCTTACTAGTAACTCTTTTTAACAGATGAGGGCATTATGTTTAGAGAGGGCAGGTTACTTGCCCAAGATCACATAGCTAACGAATGGCAGACCTGGAATTTAAACCTAGGTCTGTTGGTCTCTAAAACCCTTGCCATTTTTACTGGCCTGGCCTGTAGGCTTTAAATACAGAAAGCACATTCCCTAATATTATCTCAGGGAATTTTACAATAGTCCTCAGAAATGGCAAGGCATACATCGTGACAAAAAATGAAACACAGAAAAGATAAATGACCCTCGGAGCTAGTTACCAGGACTGAGACTCAGTGCTCCCAATTCCCAGCCCTGTCTGCTTCCCTCTGGAGCCACAATGTGTTTTACTGAATCTGAAAATTAGGCCAGGGGGACAAGGGTTCTAGCAATTATTGAGATTGTACTTCCTGTACCCTTGCCATCCATGTACTTTGTGCAACCACACCCTTTGATTGGCAACACCATCTTTAAAAAAAATAATTAAACTGATTTTCGGCTGTGCTGGGTCTTTGTTGCTGTGTGAGGACTTCCTCTAGTTGTGGCAAGCAGGGACTGCTCTCTAGTTGCAGTGTGTGGGCTTCCCATTGCAGTGCCCGCTCTTGCTGTGGAACACTGGCTGCAGGAGTGTGGGCTCAGTAGTTGTGGGGCAGGGGCTCAGTTGCCCTGTAGCATGTGGGATCTTTCCAGACTAGGGATTGAACCCATGCCCACTGCATTGGCGGGTGGATTCTTAACCACTGGACCTTCAGGGACGCCTGGAAACATTATCTTTAAACATCTTTGTTCCTTGCACAGCTTAGGCCCTGCAGCATCGAAATAGATGTCTGAGCTGCTGTTATTTTTCATTTCTTCCTGGTTCAGTGTTGGGAGATGGTATTTTTCTAAGAATTTGCCATTTCTTCTAAGATTGTCCAATTTATTGGCATATAAGTGCTTGTAGTAATCTCTTATGATCCTTTGTATTTCTGTGGTATCCACTGTAACTTCTGTTTTTTTCATTTTATTGTGTTTTTAATTTTTACTCTTTAAAATTTTAATTTTATCCCTTTTTTCTTGATGAGTCTGGCTAAAGGTTTTTCAATTTTGTTTATCTTTTTAAAGAACAAGGGTTTAGTTTCATGAATCCTTTCTTTTGTCTTTTTCATCTCTTTTGTTTATTTCTGCTCTAATCATCTTGATCTCTTTCCTTTTACTAACTTTGGGTTTTGTTTTTACTTCTTCCTCTGGTTGCTTTAGGTATAAGATTAGATTGTTTATTTGAAAGTTTTCTGTTTTCTGAGATAAGATCGTATTGCTAAAAACTTCCCTCTTAGAACTGCTTTTGCTGCATCCTATAGGTTTTGAATTGTCGTGCTTTTGTTTTGTCTCTAGGTAATTTTTTATTTCCACTTTGATTTCTTCAGTGAACCCATTGGTTATTTAGTAGCTTATTTTTTACCTTCTCGGTGTGTATTTGTTTTTGTTTTTGTTTTTCCTCTTGTGTTGTTGATTATAATCTTGTAGTGTTGAGGTAGAAAAAAGACACCTGATATAATTTCAATTTTCTTAAATTTACTGAGACTTGCTTAGAATGCTCTATAAAGATCAATTAAGTACATTTGGTTTTGTGTATCATTTAAGGCCTGTGTATCCTTATTGATTTTCTGTCTGGTTGGTCTAACCATTGATGAAAATGGGGTGGTAAAGACTCCTACATAATAGTAACACACTGTTACTGTGTTGCTGTCAGTTTCTCCTTTTATGGCTGTTAGTATTTGCCTTATATATTGAGGTACTACTATGTTGAAGGCATATATATTTACAATTGTTATATCTTTTTCTTGGGTTGATCTCTTGATCGTTATATAGTGTCCTTCATTGTCTCTTGACATTGTCTTTATTTTAAAGTCTTTTTTTGTCTGATATGAGTACTGTTACTCCAGCTTTCTTTTAATTTCCATTTGTGTGGAATACCTTTTGTCATCCCTTCACTTTCATTCTATATGTGTCCCTAGATCTGAAGTAGGTTTCTTATAGACAACATATATATGGGCCTCTTTTTGTATCCATTCAGTCATCCTATGTCTTTTGGTTGGGGCATTTAAATCATTTACATTTAAGGTAATTATCTATATGCATGCTCTTATTGCTATTTTGCTAGTTGTTTTGAATTTGTTTCTATAGATCTTTTTTCTTAAAGAATAAAATTAATATTTTGCCTTATATGAAAATAGGGTTTTTGATCAATAATCACTGACAAAATATATCAACAAGAAAATGGATAAATGAAATTCAGACTTTTCACGAAGTGAAATCGTTTACAGCAGTTAAAGTGAATGTCTTAGAGCTATTTCTATCAACTGGCTAGATATAAAAAATGTAATGTTGAGGGGAAAAAACCCAGTTTATGCAGATCACTATGACATAAACTTTAAAACCAATGACATGATACTTCATAATGTATATGGATGCATCAGTATCTAGTAAACTTATGGAAACATGCATAGGAATAATAAAAAGTGAGTTTGTGATACAAAGATGCCTGGGCTGTTAGATGAATTGTTTAGATCTGGATATTGCTTTGATCAACAAGAATTTATTGAAAACTTAATATATACCCACCAGATTGGTCAGATTGTACCAACAGAATTTTGTTAGACCAGATTTTTGCAGTTGGTAGCTTATAAAATGTAAGAAATCAGTTGGGAGCTCCTTAAGACACAATCTCCTCTTCATGATCTGTACATGGCTAATTTATATTGTGGATTACCTAAGTGCACATGATTTCTTTTTTCCACTGCTGACTGAATTCTGAACTGCTGTTGGGGAACCGATGTAGTCAAGGTAAGATGCCTGGAAAGGTCTGTTAATGAGGGAGGGTCTGTGTTCCAGAGGTGAACAAACATTTTGGGGATTATATGTTGTGCCTTGGAGGGTAAGATCTGATCCAACAACCCTACTCTTGGGTGTATATCCAGAGAATACTGTAATTTGAAGATACCTACACCCCCATGTTCAAAGCAGCACTATTTAAAAGAGCCGAGACATGGAAGCAACTTAAATGTCGATTGACAGATGAATGCATAAAGAAGATGTGATATATATACATAATGGAATATTGTTCAGCCACAAAAAGGAATGAAATAAGGCCATCTGCAGCAGCATGGATAGATTATCATACTAAGTCAAATCAGACAGAGACAAATGCCTTCTGATATCACTTATATGTGGAGTCTAAAACAACACAAATGAACTTATTTATGAAATAGAAACTGATCCACAGACATAGAAAACAAACTTATGGTTACCAGAGGAGAAAGGGTTGGGAGAGGGATAAACTAGGAGTGTGCGATTAACAGATACATGCCATATAAATAAAATAAATAAACAATAAGGCTTTAGGGTATAGCAAAGGGAACTGTATTCAACATCCTGTAATAAAACATAATAGAAAAGAATATGGAAAAGAATACATATATNGTAAGCAGAGCAGTTACTTCTCGCTTTACCAACGACTACTCTAAGAGAGGTTAGTGCCCTGCCCAGTTTCCTATGGCTGTTAGTGGTGGGGCTTCAACCTATTTGTCTTCCCACTCATCTGCTTAGTGCCTGTCCCAGAGCACTCATTGCCTCGTGGGTCTCAGTGGCTGTGGATAGCAGATGGTGACACTTCTCCTCCAGAACATTCATTAGCTTCCAGCTGAGTGGAGTGGATTCTGAGGTAATTTAGGAAGCGCAGCAGGTTTGTGAAGGAGAGGATGGGGCAGGTGGGACTTGGACTCTTCTCAGACCCCACCGTCTGCATGATGGTTACTCGTAACGCTATCTCTTGTGAAGAAGGAGACTCCAGAGCTGATTTCAAAGCTACCAATACATGGGAACGCACAACATCAGAAGCAGTGACTCCAAAGGGTGCCACTTTGGTGAGGAGGGGTTATTTCCTAATTTTAAATCATCACTTGGAGTACCAGATAGACAAATGGTGCTGATTCATTTTTTATCATGGACCATCACCTTTTTCTTCAGTCTAGTTCATCTCTTGCACTATTCATGATACTCTGTAGCACACCACTAACTTTTTAAAACCTGAATGGCACGTTATTTAAGTGTTGATCAGTGACAGCAGGTACTATCTATAGTTATGCCATACTTCTTGGGTGTTTTAAGACATTAAGCCAAGGTCCTGAACTATCTTAATCTTAGATCCATAAGGAAACACTTGGTTAAATTCCACACAAGGTCTGGATGTCTTTTTTTTGTTGTTGTTGATTCTTTCTCTCTTGATCCAGCAGCTTTATGAAGGTATAATTGACAAATAAAACTGTAATATATTTAATGTATATAGTGTGATGATTTGCTGTGCATATACATTGTGAAATGATTGCCACAATTAAGTTAATTAACACATCTATCTCATGTGATTGCTGCTTTCTCTTTGTTTTTTGGTTTCTTTGGTGAGAATGCATACATTCTACATTCTCAGCAGATTTCAAATATACGAAACAGAAGTATCAACTATAGTCACCATTCTGTTCATTACATCTTTAGAACTTATTCATCATATAATTGAAAGTTTGTACCCTTTGACCAACATGTTCCTCAGAGCCCTGAAAACCACCATCCCATTCTGTTTCTATGAGTTGGACATTTTTTTCCCCCAGATTCCACATGATACCTACAGTATCTGTCTCTTTTTCAGGATATTACACTTAGCATGATGCCCTCCAGGCTCATCCATGTTGTTACAAAGGGCAGAATTTCCTTCTTTTTTATGACTGTATATATTATACATATATATATATACATACACACACACATATATATGTATAAAACTGGAAATATAAATCCCATGTAAAATGTGGGATTTCATATATAGATATCTTCCACAGATTGTATCTGTCTTCCACATCTTCTTTATCCATTCATCTGTTCATGGGCATTTAGATTGTATACTTTGGCTATTGTGAGTAATGTTACAATGAGCATGGGAGGGCAAATATCTCTTCAAGGTGATGATTTCATTTCCTTCAAATATATAATTAGAAGTAGGATTTATAGATCATATGGTAGTTCTATTTTTAATTTTTTGAAGAGTCTCCATACTGTTTTCCATATTCCAGTACCAGTTTACATTCCCACCAACAATGTATTAAGGACTCCCTTTTCTCCACCTCCTGAACAATGTTTCATTGTCTTTTTGATAATAGACGTACTAGCAGGGGTGGCTGTGGTTTTGATTTACATTTTCCTGATTAGTGATATTGAACATCTTATCATATACCTTTTGACCATTTGTATGTCTTCTTTGGAAAAATGTCTATTTAGATCCTTTGCTCATTTTAAAATTGAATTATTTGATTTTTTTTTTTTTTTTGGCTTTGAGTTGTAAGAGTTCCTTTATAGTTTGGATATTAACCCTTTATTGGATGTGTGGTTTGCAAATATTTTCTTTCTTTATTCTTTCCTTTGCTATGCAGAAACTTTTTAATGTGTCTCATTTATTTATTTTTGTTTTTGTTGTCTGTGCTTTTGCTGCTGTATCCAAAAAATTATTGCCAAGACTAATATCAAGAAGATTTTCCCCTAGATTTTCTTCTGAGAATCTTATGGTCTCAGGTCTTTTCCTTGGGTTTTCAGTTCATTTTGAGTTTATTTTTGTGTATGATATAAGATAAGGGCTCAATTTCATTCTTCTACATATAATTACCCAGTTTTCCCAACCCCATTTATTGAAGAGGCCATCTTTTCCCATTTTGTGTTTTGGTGCCATTGTTGAAAGTTAGTCAACCATATATGCATGGGTTTATTTTTGGGTTCTCTATTCTGTTCCATTGATCTATGTGTTTATTTTTATGGTAGTACCAGATTGTTTTGCTCACTTATATAACCTTGTATGATAGTTTGAAATCACAAAGTGTGATGATGCTTCAGCTTTGCTCTTCGTACTCAAGGCTGCCTTACTTGTGGTCTTTTGTGATTCCATGCAAAACTTAGGATAGTTTTTTTCTATTTCTGTAAATGGAGCACTAGCATTTTGATAGGCTGATAAACTGAATCTGAAAATTATTTTCTGTAGTATGGACATTTTAACAGTATTGTTTATTCTAATCCACAAATATGAGCTGTCTTTTCATTTATGTGTGTCTTCTTTAATTTTTTTCATTAGTGTTTTATAAATTTTCAGTGTACTGATCTTGCACTTTCTTGGGTTAAATTACTGCCAAGTATTATATTCTTTTTGATTCCATTGTAAATGGGGCTGTTTTCTTGATTTATCTTTTGTTGTAGGTATGTAGAAACACAGCTTAAAAAAAAAAAAAAGAAACACAACTTAGTTTTGAGGAGCTAGAATCTTAATCTGTTTGGGCTGCTATAACAGGAATACCATAGACTGGGTAGTTTATAAAAGACAGACATTTATTTCTCACAGTTGTAGAGTCTGGAAAGTCCAAGATCGAGGGGCTGGAAGATTCTGTGTCTAGTGAGAATCCATTCTCTGGTTCACAGACAATGACCCTTCACCTTGTCCTCACATTGTAAAAGGGGTCCACGGAATTTGGGGGGGCCTCTTTTGTAAGGGCACTAATCCCATTTATGCGCAATCCACCTTCATGACTTGGTCACCTTTCAAAAGTTCCATCTCCTAATACTGTTACCTTTGGGGTTAGGATTTCAGTGTATGTATTCTGAAAGGATACAAATATTCAGTCCATAGCACTGAGTAAGCACTGTAAACACAGAGATAGGTAAAGCAGTACTTTTATTATTTGATTTATTTTTTTGTTTGTTATCTCAATGTATTTATTATGGTATATGTTCATTTTGTGACATGTGTACTTATGACTATTTTAGGTTTACTTTTATGTTTGTGGCTGTGTAATCCTTTTCAAAAGAATTCCATGAAGCAATAATATTTTGTATTATAGTAAAATATTTTCACAGTAAACACGTTGATGGAGTGTTTAGATCAGCAGTAAATTAGTACATTTAAAAGTAAAATGTTGTTATTGACTAAAGTAGGAGGGAAATATTGGTATTATGTGCCAAAATTCATTCTCACCTATGTTTTTAAGTCTGTTAGTGTATGTGTTTATATGCATATATATTTATGTCTGACTGGTAGCTTGGGAGTATTTAATTGTATGTCTTGAGCTGACCAGAATTGTGTCTCTGAGTTTGACAAACTCATGTAAAGAAGCATTTACTAGGCAAGGTACACAACAAGTATTTGGTACATAGCCTACTCTGCTCTGGTAGATTTAGTCTTTGCCCTGAAGATGCTTGAAGTTGTTTCCATGACAGAGATGCATCCAGTCAATGGAATATAAGTCAGGCCAGTGTAACAACTCAGTTAGAGGTAAAACAAAATGGATGCTTATGATAGGTTGCAACATTTCGACTCTCTCATTTGTTTCATNGACCTATGGATTTTAGTCCAATGAGGGATCCTCTTCCTTTGGTCTATATTTTGCATATCGTCTGTTTCTTACAGGGCTTCCGTATTGTCTCAGGCTCCACTGGAAATGCAGCAAGGATTCCTACTGTCTCTTATACACATCTCTCATTTGTTTCATGACACCCTAGCAAATGAAGATTACTTTACCGATGATAAAGATGTGTGATTCTATTCTTTATATAGAGCTGATTATTGGATTATTCACTAAAAAATATGTTTGTACCCTGTAAAACAAAACTCTTTTATCAGACCTGCTTGTGACTTTGATTTAGTCAAACTTTTACTGTATTATTTACTGGAATTTTACATATGAAGGTATGATGTAATTTGTTTCTTCTCAACAGAAACAAAGAATCGTTTTTTCTAACTAAAGTTATCTTGGGAAACCCTATCTTTCAAGAATGTATTTTGCTTTTGCTGGGAGAAGAATTTGTATAAATGAGGGTTAGTTATTTTATTCATAAGTTTGTTCGGATAAGGGGAAGAATCTAGTCTGAAAGACTATGTGAGCTGAAAATGCTATGTTAATTAAAAGATACAGTTGTAAATAACTTGAAACAGGTATCATGATCACTGTTCTTCTGTCTCTGATGACAAATTGAAAATGTTTGTTTTCTGGATTGCTTTATCATTTTTGGTCAGATCTTCTTAGTAGCAAATTACTTTTTGTTATTTTGGTAGCAAAGAAAGGGAAAAAGGATTTGCACATATAAGCCTTAGTAAAATCTTGTAACATTTCAAACTCTGGAGTGATAAGAAAAGCTATTAGGAAATTTTCCCTTGGTTGGAATGTAAACAATATTACTTTAACAAAAAATAAATAAATAATTAAGAAGGAGTTGTTAGGGGGTTACTTATGCCTAGGAATGTGCTAAAGGTTATGAGGAAATCAAAAGTCTCACAAGACATTGGTAATACCCTAAAGTGTTGTCCACTTGAGTGGATAAGATTAAGACCTATGAAAAAACTAAATATGAAAACAGGAAAGCCCCAGAAATACCAATGCAGAATTTAAACAGCTCATAAACCCCTGTGTCATATGTTGGTCCTGACATATATAGGTATTTACCTCTGTAACACAACACAGCTAGACTTCAGCCAGTTGGTTTTATGTCAGATGTTTGTGTTTGGAGTTAAGTCTAGTGAAACAGAAAACCATATTAATTCTGAAGCTGGACAAGAGAAGATCTTAAATTCAGATGATGCCAGGGAGATTTTTGAATAGGTTGGGGTCAGTTTCTTCGGGGAAAGTCACCCCAAGGTTCACTTCAGGCTCCAAATCTAGGTGTTCATTCAGGAGCAAATCCACCTTCCTTGGATTTTTGGATGTTTTTTGGCCTTTGGTGATGGGAATTTTGCCTGGGAAAGAACAGAGGAATAGGACTTAAGCTGACGGGGGTATGTGATCACTGTCAAGTCCAGGAATGTCCAAGAGAAAAGGTGGAGAACACCTTGCACCTTCCTGTGAGGAGGTCTTGCCAGCTCTGGCCCTGGCCCTAGCCTTTTGAGGTGTGTCATTATTGAGTCTCATGAACCATTTCAGAGCCCAGGCTTTTTTTTCCCTTCTACATAAGCTTCATGCTAATGGTGCCTATTTATGCCTTACACAGTTTCTTCAGTGATTGGATCGATTAAGGCTCTGTTTACTGTGCCTGAAATCCCCAAACATACTTTCTGAAGCAGAAAAAGGGACTTTGGGCTCTTGGAAGTCAGAGTAGGGCTGATTTCTGGTCCAAGCTGTAGCATCAGTACTTAGTTTCTTGTCTCTCAGCTTTGCCCTCCCTCTATTGGCTTTATTCTTAGGTAGGTTTTTGACTCATGACTGCAGAATGGACAAGCAGCTTCAGATCTGATGTCCTTTTAAAACTAGGAGCCAATAGTCGTTTCCTTACAATATCTCATTGTGTCTCATTGGCTTCTGTGGGGTTCCACATCATCTCTCAAGTAATTTCTTTACCTCTGGGGGACGTAATGAGCTGATTGGCTTAAGACAGAGAGTGGCGTTCTGCATTCCTTTGTTGGATTCTCACCCAAAGCATGTCATTTAGAATGTGGAAGAAGTGATTTCTGAGAGGAAATAATAAATCCAAACATCAAGTAACAACAATAACTGAGCTTATATATTAATATTATGGTTGCAAATTCTGTTCACTCGTGATTAATAATCTTCAGGGAGTAATATCTGCTTTGCATGGTTATCTAAGAAATATAGAAGGGCTGCTGTGCATTTGACAACAGTAAGAGCCATAAATACTACTGTAATTTGGTGCCCAAGTTTTTGGCCTCCAGATGTTCTCAAAAAGTGTATAGTGTACTGATAGAACAGCTTCTACAGCCAGCATGTGTATATGGTCATGTAGGCCTATGGTTAGAGTGCTTGAGTATTTGTATATTTTGTGAACAAAGGTCAGTTTTGCAGCCAGAATTAAAGAATTGGGCATTGTTGGTAAAAGATTAACTAAACCTTTTCTCCTTCCACATAACATTGCCTAGGATAAAAATGACCCTTGCTTAGTAAAATGGCTACCTGGAAATAAGAGTTTTCTTAGGCTGGCTCTGACTGTTCTCCAAGAGGAAGTGCTTAGCCATTCTGCCCTGGTCCTGGCTCTGGCCTCTAGGAGGATCCCTTGCCCATTACCTTCCCTGACTTCATCTGCCCTCTTTGGTAGCTGTGCAGACTTTGTGAGCCATTTCCTAACCATCTTATTCCAGAGTCTTGCTGGTCCTACAGGCGAGAGCTAAAGAGCCTCCCCTGATTGGGCTGAGTAGGCTGTTAATGACAAAATATTGAACAAGGTTCAGTGTTTCAATGATGATTCTTGGTATCAACATTAGTGCATGCAGTTCTCAAAACAGCAGCACAGGCTGAGGATTTGGGAGCAGTGAGAAAAGCCACTGGGCAGTTCAAGATGAATTACTGTAGTCCTGTTCACATGGCAAGAAAACACTTCATGATTTATTTCTGCTTTATGGGTCCCCATTTTAAGCCAGTCCAGGCCATTTTGGGGGCCAGTTATTCAGCCACTTCAGATTGTTAAAAGTCTGACTTGGCCTCAGATTTGATGAAGCATTCATCTCTTCCCACCAAACAAGTGACTTGCTTCTGGCAAAGCAAATTCATCCTGAGAAGCCATATTCAAGTCTGGAACACCTGATCCTACCCTTCTCTCTCCCTTCTATAGAACCATGGATTTCAGCTAGGGAAAGGCTCATAATGTTGTTATAGACCCATGACTTTCACTCTCTTCCCTAGCTGAGGGTTTCATCAGAGGTGCCTTCAGGGGTCAGATCATAGGCAGATGAGGTGAGGTGGGCTCGAGAAGAGCTTGCCAACTTTGACTCTGGGCTTCTCCCCTCTCAACCAGGGCAGCCCAGCTTTGGTCTATATCATTAGAAGAAAGGCTTCCACTACTAACAAAAACCTTGAAAACCGTGGTTATTAGGTAAATCTATCATCTCTGCAGATGGAAAATCTTGAGGACCAGAGAGGTTAATTGATTGACCTGATGTTACACAGATGCTCACCGGAGGAACTGGCATTAACCACTTGGGTTTCCTGAATCCCAGATCAGTGCTCTTTGCGCTAGAGTAGCTGCTTGTTACTTCCTGTGGTGTGGCATGTGGTCTAAGATAAAGGGGGGGAGTCAGGCTCGGCCTATGACTGAGAGCATGGATGACTTGGGCAGGCAGCTTCACGTCTTGCTCTTGGCCTCCCAATTCCTCATTAAGTGAAGCAAGAATAGTCTTGGCTTTCCATCAGGGAGGAAATGCTCTGTGCATGGCTGATGGCGCACCCTGCTAGGATCTTGGCACCTTTCAGACATTTTATCAGCCCCCATTTACCAAGCCACTGCCTGAATTCCTTCTGCTGTTTCATCCCCCCATCCCCAATTCTGTTGGTTAACAATGGCATTTAAAATCTCAAGTAGGAAGGGACAATGCAATTGTCTTATTAGACTTGGGGTTTTAGAATGTGGTTCTTCCCCAGAGTTGTGCAGATAGAGTGGATGTAGGTCAGCTTGATTCTCTCTCTATCCGTGGTCTGAAAATATTAAATATGCAAGAGATGGTTGCTTTTGCATATATCTCCTTCCCCCCAGTTCACATCATATAATGTTTGTTTCTGCTCAGGACTGGAAAGAAATGATTGCTTTAGATTTGCTTTTCTTTTCCTAACTGGAGAAATAACCTCACTGTGTCTTATATAAAGGTGGCTTTTCATGCAGTTTCAGCTTTTGTTGGGGGAGGGCTGTGAGTAATTTTCTCGTTTGTGTCTTATTGCCTCATAGAGACCCAATGTTAGGAATGCAAATGATTTAGGAACTTTCTAGCAGGTTACCATTTGTTCCAACTACCAGGTTTGGTCCCAGAAGAGACTCTCTTGCATTTTGGCTCTGAATGGTAGGAGCTCTCTGCAGATCAAGGGAAGGGACCTCAGAAATTGAAGGTGAAATTGTGTGGCCCCTAGATTCTAAACCTCCTTCCATGTGCCTATCCAATGCTCAAGTGAGAGCTGGGGCTAGTCTGTGTGAGAAGGTTCTGTGGGTTGTTGTTCATCAGTAGAAATGATTAGGACAGACTTCATTGGTAGGAGTTTGTCTGTGTTCTGTAGAACTAAAACCTATTTACTTCAGAATAACAGTCACTTTCTCAGCTGTTTATATTCCATTTATAATTATTTTTCTGTTTCTTGCTTTTCTTCTGGTCTTTGACAAATGAGAAAAATTCTTTTTAGTAACTTTTTAAAAAGGTAATTAATTGTAATGCTGTCCAGAGAGGAAAAAGTAATCAAATTGCCTAACAGAGAAACATTGTCCATTTGAGTTTTTAATTTGTTTAACACTAAATCTCATTCTTCCCTCTCTCCTTCCTAAATGTGTGACAACAAAGTAGGAGATAATTTTTATTTTTTTCCAAAGTGACTTCAGGGAAATCCCTTTTAGACCTATGGATTTTAGTCCAATGAGGGATCCTCTTCCTTTGGTCTATATTTTGCATATCGTCTGTTTCTTACAGGGCTTCCGTATTGTCTCAGGCTCCACTGGAAATGCAGCAAGGATTCCTAGCACATCCCAGTTGCCATAGCAACAGCAGTCTTTCCCATAATGAGCTGCATCATCTGAACTGATGTCACAGCATCATGCAGCAGGTCAAACAAGGCATCTCCTAGTATTGCATCCTACAGATGTGCTGTAAACATCAAAAGAAGACGGTGGGAGCAGGAGATGGTGAGTGTTAAATGTCTAGGCCTTAATTGCTCGGCTGTTTTCTTGGTTAGTCGGTGTCTGCTAAGACAGTGATGGGGGGATGTTGTCTGCTTAAAATGGACTAGGGAAAGAAGAGCTGTTTTACCTAAATCTGTTTTCAGGCTGCTGGGTTAAGACAAAGCCCTGTAAGAGTCATAGAGAAATAAAAATGTGTGGAATTATTCTTGTTTCATCTCTGCCTGTTATTTTTACTGTTCTCATGGAATTTTTCATAAACATAAGATATTTTTCTATCGCAAAGCCCCAAATAGGCTCTAAGTACACAGTATTTAAAGATTGTAAAGATATGCTTCTTTTTTATAGGGAAAGCTCATTGGTCCCCTATTTGCTCTTGTGATTTATGAAATATTAAGTGGTTTACAATATGAAATTCAGTATTTACCTCGTTTGGGTTTCAGTTTCTTCATGGCAAGAAATGAATGCTGAATAAGCATTTGACATAACCCTGATGTGAAAGAGGACCTCTTGCATGTTCAAGACAGAATTTATTAAAAATATAGAGACCTAAACAGAATGAAATTACTTAAGCCTTTTGATTTATGTGCTATTCCTTCAGTCTATGGCCTTCATAGTTAGTTGAAAGACTGCCACGATATTTTTTCATCTCTTGCTAGTCTCCAAAATAGCTGGAGTTATTTGCAGGCTGACTTGTACCAAGTCTCCTCTCTGCGGCAGTTGCAGTGAAGGGTAACCCTGTGGAGAGCCTCTGGAAGTGACAGTGGTGTTGCTTAACTTTAACCAGAATCTGGTAAGACGAATAAATAGCTGAATCCTCAGCGACTGTGGTGAATACAGATCTCTGGGCTTGGTCATAACCTCAACTCAATTCTGAAACTCTACGATAAACACGTATGGGGCTTATTTAAACTCCTATCTCTGTCTTTAGGCCTCATCATCACCATTATTATTATTTTAAAAAAAATACATGACTTGGCATTGTCAGATTAGGAGCAGTGAGTTGCCTTTTGTTTTGGGAAATGGATTTCCCTGGTGCAGCTGATTGTTACTAAGGGAGAGAAAGGAGGAGGCACATGTCAGTTCAATTGATCAATATGTCCACTTGGAATCAGGGAGTGGTCTTTTGGCTCAGTGCTGCCAAGCTGATAGTTCTTATTTGAAAAGTCTTACAGGAATGAATGGCAACCCTTGAGTTCCTCTTCTTTTAGGCTGTTTATTGAGCCTGAAAGAGATGTTTCACAGGGAGCAGGAAAAGGAATACCCCTTGCCAGCTTGGAGTGATTTTTTTTTTTTTTTTTTTGCACAGAGTCAAGCATATTGGTCCCATTATTAGGCACTAGCTAGAATGAAAGAGCTTGGGTTTTAATTAGTTTGTTTATATATATCACACACAGGCTGCTCTCGGTTCTTTTAGGTTTATGTGCCTGATATGCAGCTCTGTGGGATGGGAGAGGTCAGCTCAGTCTGGCTTTATCGCAAGCATTTAAGAGCATGGGTTGGTTGTTCATTGCCTGCTTTTTTGTGTTGTATAATATGAGCAGAAAGCTCTCCTGGGACTTCTGGGTGTGAACACAGCTAAGTCAGAGGCTCTAGGGTGACAAGGAGGAGTGCTGGATGGTGGGGGGTGGGGAGGGGAAGTGCATATCATGGCTGGATTATGTGGGTCTGGAGAAAATCACTCAGTGGCCATTGAAATTCATTTGAAGTGCTACTTTCAGGGAAAAGCAATGAAGAAAGATTTGTTTGATAACATAAATTTCTAGGAATAAAAGTAACCAAAGGCAGCATTTTAATGAGTTTCCTATTTGCTTAATGTTTGTTTCTTTTGTCTAACGCAGCCCTTAGCTGCTTTATCATGGGTGATTTGTACAATTACTGGAAGTCGCAGAAGCCAGATTCCTTAAGGATAGTGTTAGAAACAGTGGAGTCATGCTTCGGGGGTGGGGAGTGCGCTGGTGGGTGTGGGCTGACGCAGTTAATCTGGTGGAATATCCTTCTAGTTTAGAGGTGCCTGTGATCTCTCTACCTCTGCACATAAATCAAAAAACAGTTGCAGCTCCCCAACTTGATGCTTTTGTGCTCTTTTTGCTCCAGGAGAACAAAGCCCTAATAATGGGAACTGTTATCCTGAGTGCTCGGTTTCTTTGCAGAGCCCATGCTGCTCTCTGATTAGCTGTGTGTCTTAATTATTGGCTAAGGCTATTTCAGTTGTCTTAGTTTTAATATATCCCCGAGGGGAAGATGGGGTGTGTGTGTGTGTACCAGGGAAGGAAGAGATTGCTCTATGGCTGTATTTTGTGGTGTTTCATTGAAAGTTTCTAGAACGTAGAGAATTTTCTTTCTCAGTGATAAGAGAAAAATCATTATGATCATATTTATCGTGTGGCCAAGTTTAGACCATGGAAGCCTCATGAGAAACTAACCTCCTCTATGCTTTTGGTTATAGCTTTCTTCATTGAATTATAAAGTTACAAATAAGTTAATTCTTTGGATAATTAGGCCATGGTGGGGTGATAAAGATAAAAATCATAATAACAACCAAGCTCTTATTTATTCAGTTTTTATTGTGTGACACTGAACTAAACATTGAACCTAACTTATTCGGCCCGTATAATGACATTATGAAATAGAGAGTAACAGTCTCATTTTATAGGATTAGATATTATTATTTACATTTTACAGAAACCAAGTCTTCTCCAGGTTACCAAATTTGGCTAAGGTCATATAGTTAATAAGTAACTGGACCAGGATTCCAAATAAGTGTGCTTTGACTGTGATACCCACCTGCTTACCCAGTCATCTTAGTTTTATGACATCTTAACTGTGTATACCATAAAAGCAGTCACCTTTACTCTTATCAACTCACCCCACCCTTCTCATTCTGATTGGAAAATCAGATTTCACTCATAGACTGAAATCTCATTTAAAATACTATGATCAGTTTTACTACAGGGATGAGCATCAATCTTGGTCGAATCCTACTCTGATCCTATAGATTAAAGCAATGCACAATGGATACTCAGACCTTTTGCCAGTACCCTTGCTCCACATACCTTTCTAGCAGGATCTGTATATGGGAAATGCTACATGAATGAGTGTGGGCATGATGGAGCTGTACTTGAAAGCAGGTCTTACATGAGTCAGTAATGATTCAAGTTTGTTGTACCTGTCTTATCAGCTGCATTATGCAGTGCTCTGCTAACTTTAAGGCATTTGAATTCCCTGCCAACACCAGACAAGGAATAAAGGAGTAAATTTCTCTTATAGCCAGGAAGGTATACTTTGAATCCATCTCCTGGATTAAGAAGTTAAAAGAGAGTTATTTTTCTGAATATTATCAGTGGCTGAATCTAAATGCTTCCTATTTCTGACAGAGTACAAGAATGACAGTCTTGTGCAACATCCTGGAAGCCTTGTGTGTGAGGAGAGCTGACACAGTCATCTCTGCATCATCTTGCCCATCCCCAGTTATCCGCACCCAGTGTCAGTATTAGGCCGTAAGGGCTGTTCTTTGTTTGACTGTGGGGCTAATGCACACACTGATAGCACATTGATATTGATTCTGGTCTGGTGAATACTTAGAAATATTATTCCTCAGAGCTCATTAGCTGTTTCTAGGTTCTGGGAAGAAGTTAATGTTTCTCCCATGCTGTCTCAAGGAGGACCAAGCTCATATCTGTGTGAGTGACAGGAATTAGAGGCTAACAGAAAGCAACAAATTGCTGGGTACAGTGACTATAGGAGTTAGGTTCTATTTGGGGAATAGAAAAGCCAGTGGAATTTAGGGAAATTGGTAATTCTGACACATGTCTCTATTTAAAAAATCCTAGAATCAGGGACTGATAACTTGTTTTGATCCTATGTATTCAAGTAAATTTAACAACTTTTTATTGAGCATCTACTATGTGCCAAGAGATGTTGGAGAACATAGCAGTGGGACAAGATAGATGCAGATTTCTTCCCCACTACATTCTATCAGGAATGGGGATGGAGAGACCAAATAAAACAGGTAAACTTATAGTGGAATAATTTATTCTTCTTAATACTATTTCTGTTTACTTATGTTTCAGAGATACACCAATTATCTGTGCACACATACATATATGGCCTACACATGGAGATAAAATCGCTGCACTGAAGAATAGCTTTGNATGGGGATGGAGAGACCAAATAAAACAGGTAAACTTATAGTGGAATAATTTATTCTTCTTAATACTATTTCTGTTTACTTATGTTTCAGAGATACACCAATTATCTGTGCACACATACATATATGGCCTACACATGGAGATAAAATCGCTGCACTGAAGAATAGCTTTGATTTCTTTCTTCTTGAGTTTGGATTAGAATCTTGCTGGATGTGACCATAGTCAATATGGCAATAAGCATTTTGTTGGTATTAAGCTGTTGTGAAGAGTGTAATTGTAATTGTTTTACATGTCTATCTCAATTGATGTAAACGTGATGTATGGAAATATGAAATGTATATGACAGATCAGTTTAAAGTTTTTTTTCATTTTAATGAAAGATAGTTCTCATCTTTAAAAATTCTCTAGTGAGCCCTCTAAATGGCACGTTCCAGCCAGCATGCTGGTGGAGGTATGTGCCAGTCACCTCTAGCTACAAGCAACCTGTTCATTCACCCTAGTATGCCTTACAAACATCACTTTAAATGGGAAGCATTTGTCTAAACAATCCTATTAACTAATGTATGCAAAACTTTGATTGTATTTTTATAAATTTTCATGAAGTTTTCATGTTCATGCATGTGTGAAGGATATCGAACTTGTGACTGTCACTTGCAGATTAACTGTTCCTCTTTGATGGCGGTCTGATATTCCCAGCTCTATAGATGGGCCATGAGTGGGAAGGCTTTTCCAGGGAGTATCATTTTTTATAGGACTTTAGCTATGGCAACAAACTTTTGTGTATTTTGGATTAGTAAGGCCTAAGATTTCTTCACTACAAGCACACACCTATCAACATCTGAATCCCCCAGTTGGTTTTAAGACTTGGTGAAAACAAGAGATACTTTGTTCCTCTTGTCAAGCCACCAGCCATGTTTGTCTCAGTTCTTTCACTATAGGGCATACTCCAAACTCTTCCAGCCCTGTTACTTTGAGTCCCAAGGGGAAATAAGGAGAGAATGTAGAAGCTTTAGAATAGGTCTCACACTAGGTGATTCCTGAGTTTATTTTATATAGCTGCAGGACAGGCTTCATAGGCAGGCAACCTGTGCTGCAACATAGGGCTCTGTGCTGAGAGAGGTCCACACTTGGTTTAATGCTATTGCCAGCTTGAAATTTTCAACCATTTTAGGGGTGAGGAGTTCAGCATTTTTATTTTACACTGGACCTTGCAAATTACCTAGCCATCTGTATGGCCCCTTTGATATAAAAAAAACACACACAATTCTGGGTTTTGTCTAAGAATTAGATGATGTGACTCACTTGGCAAGAGTTGACTGCCTTAGATGGAGCAGTATCCTCCAATTCATCATGGTCTGCCCCTGCTCCTGTCCATTTACCCCTACTGCTGCTGCCTGGGCCCTTTTAGTTTGAAACTTCTATTCTGGAATAATTCAAATAGCAGTTGTAGAGTTTAAAAAACAGAACCATTGTCAGACAACCCAGAGCAAAGACACCATGCATGGTAATTTAGAAGTATCCATGATAATTCAGCACCATACACCTGTAATTCAATGGCATTTCTTTTATAGGCAATAAGGGACCTATTACATTATACCTGAAGATATTTCCTAGGTCAGGCTTATTTGTCACTACTGCTGTTTTCAGGGGAGAAATCAAATGTTCTTTGCAAAGCAAGCTGATTAATCATCCTATTGGCTCATGGTTTGAATTAATTCTCCCAGCCTTTGTTACTACTTGATTACTTTTTAACACCTGCTTTGTTTAACTCTCATTTAAATTACACAACATTTTTATGCTGGTTGGATATTTGTTTAGCACTATTTTATTTTTCTATTCTCTCTTTCTAGGAGGCTGGGTGCCTATAATTTGAGGTTATATTACTGTAGGAAGAGTTCACTTTTTCTAATTAAAAAGGGAATTACAGTCAATATTTATAATGAACTCTTTTTCAGCAAGGTAGTTCCAGCCATGCTAATGTACATAAGTCCAGATCTGCCATTACTATTTACAATAATGAGATGGTGACAAATTCTTGGACCTTAGAGTAGGTGACACATTCTCTCCTGTCATGTCACAATGAGAAGATCCTGTACTAATTTGCAGATGAGCAGAGAAACATTAGAGAACTGACATGAATGATTTTTTGTGTGTGTGGCCGTGTGACAGTAAACAAGGATCTGACAAATCCATAAGGGGCTTTTGTCATGTCTTAGAGATGGAGTCTTCTCTAAGGATCAAGTTCCAAGGACTCACAGCCTTACTCCGTACCCTATGTAACTATCCTAATGCCCACCACGTCCACCACTGTACAAGCTGTAGAGCCAGTTGTTTTAGATAATTTCATCAGCAGTCAACAATCAACAAGTATGTCAAATGTCTACCATGTGCAAGATCATGTGTTGAAGAAACACTTTCCAAATTAGGACAGCCAAAGGCAAGCACATGTATATTAGTTGGAGAGCCTGTCACAGGTTTAATACCACGCTGTCTGAGCTGTGCTTGTAGACATTCTGATTTGTTCTTCCCTTACTCTAGAGATAACTCTGAGATAGGGCTTCAGGTGTAGCTGGGGCTGCCATCTCATCTTCCGTTCTTTTCATTCAATTCTTTGATTTAAATGTGTTTTCTTCTTTAAAAAAATCATACTCAGACTTTATTTATTTTACTTTGGTATATAGCCAATTAACAATGTTGTAATAGTTTCAGGTAAACAGCAAAGGGACTCAGCCACATAAATGTGTCTTCCTAAACAACTCATTGCTTTTTCTGGCCCACTCAAAGTCTGTTTGCCACATGCTCTCAGCTTTTTCAGTTCTTAGTGCTCATCCTTTGTTTATACCCCTGCAGTCTCCCATCACTGTTCCTGTGGGATAGCTATCAACCCACCATCATTCTCCCCACCAGCAGCCCCCTAGGCACCCAACTTCCCTGCTTCTGTTTATTCACATTATATTAGCATAAAAATAGCCCATCTAAAACCAAATAACATTTCAGCTCCCCTTGTGACGCCGTCTGCTTACATTTAGCTTTCAATAGTTAATTGTGATATTCCACTCTATTTAACTTGCTTTTTGCTTTTGTGTGATTTAAAAGAGAATGTGTCTGGAATGCATATTAATCGCTCTTGCAGGCAGTCTATGTGGGGCATTGACCAGAAATTACCAAAAGAGCAGGGCCTTAGGTAGTAGAAGGTTATGTGCTAAGTGAAAACAGGTATATGAACATAGTTAAAAAATTGTGCATTTTCAATTTTTTGTTATTCAGTCACTAAAGTGTGTCAGACTCTTTGTGACCTTTACTAACTAATAAAAATGGGGAGAGGGGATGGTGAGAGAGTAGCCATCATGGAAGGTTCCAGCCTTGAGTAGGAGTGGTGTGCAGCTTCTAGAACACTGAGAATATGTGTCTCAGAAGAGCAGCTGCTTAAAAAGAAAGGACAGACCTGAAAATAAAGGTCAGAAATAAAAACAACCGCAAAATAGGCATGACTGATTAGTTCAGTTCAGTTTAGTCACTCAGTCATGTCCGACTCTTTGGGACCCCATGGACTGCAGCACACCAGGCCTCCCTGTCCATCACCAACTCCTGGAGTTTACTCAGACTCATGTCCATTGAGTCAGTGATGCCATCCAACCATCTCATCCTCTGTTGTCCCCTTCTCCTCCTGCCTTCAGTCTTTCCCAGCATCAGGGTCTTTTCCAATGAGTCAGTTCTTCACATCAGGTGGTGAAAATATTAGAGTTTCAGCATCAGTCCTTCCAATGAATATTCAGGACTGATTTCCTTTA
>SJYV01007556.1:409560-448402 GCA_006410875.1 Neotragus pygmaeus
CAAAATCACTGCAGATGGGGACTGCAGCCATGAAATTAAAAGATGCTTACTCCTTGGAAGGAAAGTTATGACCAACCTAGATAGCATATTGAAAAGCACAGACATTTTTTTGTCAACAAACGTCTGTCTAGTCAAGGCTATGCTTTATCCAGTGGTCACTGTATGGATGTGAGAGTTGGAGTATAAAGAAAACTGAGCACTGAATAATTGATGCTTTTGAACTGTGGTGTTGGAGAAGACTCTTGAGAGTCCCTTGAACTGCAAGGAGATCCAACCAGTCCATCCTAAAGGAGATCAGTCCTGGGTGTTCATAGGAAGGACTGATGTTGAAGCTGAAACTCCAATACTTTGACCACCTCATGCGAAGAACTGACTCATTTGAAAAGACCCTGATGCTAGGAAAGATTGAGAGCAGGAGAAGGAGATGACGGAGGATAAGATGGTTGGATGGTATCACCGACTCAATGGACGTGGATTTGGTGGAGTTGGTGACAGACAGGGAAGCCTGGCGTAGTTCGGTTCATGAGGTCACAGAATCGGACACGACTGAGCTACTGAACTGAACTGTCTTTCACAACAAACTTAAATTTTTTTCCAGTTTTTATTGTGAAATAATTGATATACATCTCTGTATCAGCTTAAGGCATAGAACCTGATGGTTTGGTTTGTATATGCTGTGAAATAATTACCACACTAGATTCAGCTAACATCCGTCTTCTCATATAGACACAGTAAAAAGAAAGAAGAAAAGAATAAAGGAAAAAAATTTCTCCTTGTGATGAGAACTCTTAGGGTTTACTCTCTTAACTTTTCTAAATACCATACAGCAGTGTTAGTTATAGATGTCATGTTACCCATGACATTCCTAGCACTTAATTTGTTTTATAACTGGACGTTTGTATCTTCCTCCAATTCTCTCTCCTCTTACCACCCCCCCCCCCCAGCAAACTTTTAAACAGTTCCCCTCTCTTGCAATCAAGTATTTTCTATATGTTCTTTCTCTTTTTAGCCATAACATGAATTTTCTATTAATGAGCTGAGTGAAATGCTGGGTTCTCCTCTACCCTTCCTGTTGGGTATGGAATTTCTTTAGAAACTCACACTGCTGCTCTAGAAACCCCCCAAAATACCTGTAAATGCTTTTAGAAAGTCATACTGTGTGGAATTCCCAGTTTTGTAGATCAAAAATGGCCAAATAGCATCAGTTTCATGTGGTTCAACCTAATAATTTATTATCATAATAATGTCTTTACTATTTTTATAATGCAGTGATGAAAGTCAGTCCTTAAATGAGTTAAAGAAGTAGTGCAAACAGCATGCAGGGGCTTTAATGAAAGACTGATCTGGGATCGAATTCTGCTTTTCTGGAACCAGAAATGTGCCTTGGGCACATTGCTCAACTTGCAGAGCTTTGTTTTCATGTGTAAAATGGAAATGCTGTTGCCTTCCTCAAGGATTTGCTGGGCACAATCCTTATGACTCTTAGAATGGTGCCTGATTTTATATTCAAACTCTGTAACAGTCATGATGTTGTTTCAAGTAACCATTCTTATACTCCCTCATTCATAATTATCTAAATATTTAGCTAGAAGAACAAAGGGCCCTAAATAGATTAAACGAGAAATAGTTACAAGGAGCAGATTCCTGGGAAGAAGCGTCCTATCTTCCAGGGCTGTGTAGATTTTTAATAAGATCTCCAAAGGACATTTTGGGGGAGAATAAGGGAATTGTCTTTCATGTCATCTGGAAATTTACTTCAACTGTTTTCCCTTTTATATTTTGTTTTTTGAAAGCAACAGCAACAAACCTCTCATGAAAACTGTTGACTTTTAAATTGTATTTATTTATAGCAGATAGATTAAAATTTTTATTTGTAAAATTGTTTGCACCAAAAAAGAGTCATAGATGTTAAAGGTTCACAACAAGTATTCCATATGTTTTAATACCCACTAGTAAATGAGTTTAATGTTTTAGGTAGCCCTAAAATAACTCCTGTGAGACTGTGTCTCTTTCCTAGACCAGAAGGGACAAGTCTTTAACTCTTCTCCATTTCTCAGAATGATCCTGTGCTTGTTGATGGCTTCTCCTGTAACCCTGTGCTGATGACTCATGAGTTCAGATTTTTACCCTCTGATTATTTATCCTGAGATACAGACTTAATATTTTTCCTACCTTCTGTCTGTATTCTCCAGAATCTTTCTTGAATACCTTTACTCTGCACGTCTAAAATTATCTCAGCCTCTTCCCCATTCCAAACTTGCTCTCCTTTTTGAATTGTTTGTCTGGAATAAAGCCTTGTCTTTGGTTCCATCCCTCAGGGCAGAGAGTATGCGTCATCGTTAGTCTTCTGTTTCACCTCTTTCCTCACCCAGGTCCTGCTGAGTCACCAAAACTTGTAGTGTTTCTAACTCTTTGGGATGGTGAAAATGAGCTTAGGGTCACATCACCCCAAATAATTTTTTATTGAGTAGTAGATTTAGGTCATGCTTCCCTACCTCCTGGTGTCCTCTTACCTAAACTATAGACCTGATATTATTAGACTTTCTTTTCAAGGCCCTTCCATCCCCATAATCTTTCTAGCTGTACTCTGAATTTTTTCCAGCTCTGTTAAAGCCTGTGTCTAGGACAAGCCTGAGGTGTTCAGTGTGGTGGTCTGCTGTGGTGAAGACAGGGGGAAAAATGCACAGTGTGAGCACTGATAGGGATTCCAACAAACAAGAGATGTGTTATCCTAGATGGAAAGAGTGTGTTATTATTTTTTTTACTTTGAAATAAAAATTAGTCAGATCAGAGAGTTTCAAAAGTTGATATATAAATTTACTACACCCTAACTCAAGAGGATTACACACTGCTGACTTCAGCACCAGAATGTATTTCCTTTTTTGCAGGCATTATTCTCATTTGTCTTTTGAATTAATTCCAGTGGACAGGGGCCAGTTTTAACTCTGTGGTCCATGACACTGGCATTGTTCACAGTAATGTTCACAAGAGAGCAAATCAGCAACCATTTTTTTTCCCCTTAAAGGATTCAGATGCCTGGCTCCTATGAGGAAGGTGATGTCTGTTGGTAAGCTGTGCTTGGTGTCAGTTAGATCTTTTGAGTTCAGAATACAGTCACATACCTTAGCTCTGTGCCTTAGCTCTGTGCCTAAGGAAAGTTGCCCTTCTGGGCTCTGCTTTTCTTCTTAGTACCTCACCTGTCAAGTATTCTGTAGTTTGGACATGATATAAATATATATATAATATAGTACCTAGGGCTTCACTCCTAGTGCAGTTGGTAAAGAATCTGCCTGCAATGAAGGAGACATGTGTTCAGTTCCTGGGTCGGGAAGATCCCTTGGAGAAGGAAATGGCAACCCACTCCAGTATTCTTGCCTGGAGAATCCCATGGACAGAGGAACCTGGTGGGCTACAGTCCATGAAGTCGCAAGAGTCGGACACGACTAAGTGACTTTCACTACAGTACTTAGGATAAATTCTCAGGAGTGGTCAGTGGAGGNCAACCCACTCCAGTATTCTTGCCTGGAGAATCCCATGGACAGAGGAACCTGGTGGGCTACAGTCCATGAAGTCGCAAGAGTCGGACACGACTAAGTGACTTTCACTACAGTACTTAGGATAAATTCTCAGGAGTGGTCAGTGGAGGCTGGGGATATTCATAGTGTAAAATATTGACTAACTGGTGGCCAGCCTGGCAGCCTGACCTTGTTTTAGTAGGATTTCTATTCCAATCCCAGACCTGTGAGATCTCAGGGATCAAAGGAGTCTTGCGTCAGCATCTTGTCCAACTTCAACTTTTTCCCTAAATTGAGCAGGAATAACCACATTTTGTTGTTGCTGTTGAGTCATTAAATCGTGTGTGACTCTGTGACCCCATGGACTAGACACACCAGGCTTCCCTGTCCTTCACCATCTCCCAGAGTTTGCTTAAGCTCATGTCCATCATGCCACCCAACCATCTCATCCTCTATTATCCCCTTCTCCTCTTACCTTCAATCTTTCTTAGCATCAGGATCTTTTCCAGTGAGTCGACTCTTTGCCAAAGTATTGGAGCTTCAGTTTCAGCATCAGTCCTTCCAATGAATATTCAGGGTTGATGTCCTTTAGGATTGACTGGTTTGATCTCTTTGCTGTCCAAGGGACTCTCAAGAGTCTTCTCCATGATCACAATTAAAAATCATCAATTCTTCAGTGCTGACCAATGTTTATACAGATCTCCCTTGACTGCATGTGGGGTTATCCAACATCAGTTGAAAATATTGTGAATCAAAAATGTAATTAAAAATGTAATTAATACATATAACCTAATGAACATGGTAGCTTGGCCTATTCTACCTTAATGTTCTCAGAACACTTACATTAGCCTACAGTTGGGAAAAATCTTATAATGCATTACCAACTTAATAATGAAGTGTTGAATAGCTCATGTAACCTCTTGAATATTGTACTAAAATTGAAAAATGGAATGGTTGTATGAGTACAGAATGATTGTAATTTTATCAGTTATTTATCCTCTTGACAGTGTGGATGATGAAACTCCCGCTGCCCAGTATAAGAAAGATACTGTATATCACTAGCCAAGAGAAAGATAAAAATTAAAATTCAAAGTATAGTTTCTATTGAATGAAATGCTTTTGTACCATTATAAAGTTGAAATATAGTAGTTGAACCATCATAAGCTGGGGATAGGCTGTATCAGTTTAGTCATTCAGTCATGTCTGACTCTGTGATCCCAAGGACTGCAGCACATGAGGCTTCCCTGTCCATCACCAGCTGCCAGAGCTTGCTCAAACTAGCATGTCCATTGAGTTGGTGATGCCATCCAACAATCTCATCCTCTGTCATCCCCTTCTCTTCCCAGCTTCAAACTTTTCCAGCATCAGGGTCTTTCCANACATGAGGCTTCCCTGTCCATCACCAGCTGCCAGAGCTTGCTCAAACTAGCATGTCCATTGAGTTGGTGATGCCATCCAACAATCTCATCCTCTGTCATCCCCTTCTCTTCCCAGCTTCAAACTTTTCCAGCATCAGGGTCTTTCCAATGAGTCAGTTCTTCACATCAGGTGGCCAAAGTATTAGAGTTTCAGCTTCAACATCAGTCCTCCTAATGAATATTCAGGACTGATTTCCTTTAGGATGGACTGGTTGGATCTCCTTGCAGTCCAAGGGACTCTCAAGAGTCTTCTCCAACACCACAGTTCAAAAGCATCAGTTCTTCAGGGCTCAACTTTCTTTATAGTCCAACTCTTACATCCATACCTGACTACTGGAAAAACCATAGCTTTGACTAGACAGACCTTTGTTGACACAGTAATGTCTATGTTTTTTAATATGCTGTCTAGATTGGTCATAGCTTTTCATCCAAGGAACAAGCATCTTTTAATTTCATGGCTGCAAGTCCCCATCTGCAATGATTTTGGAGCCCCAAAATAAAGTCTCCATTGTTTCCCATCTATTTCCCATGAAGTGATGGGACCAGATGCCATGATCTTAGTATTCTGAACGTTGAGCTTTAAGCCAACTTTTTCACTTTCCTCTTTCACTTTCATCAAGAGGTTCTTTAGTTTTTCTTTGCTTTCTGTCATATGGGTGGTGCCATCTGTGTATCTGAGGTTATTAATATTTCTCCCAGAAATCTTGATTCCAGTTTATGCTTCATCCACCCCAGCATTTCACATGATGTACTCTGCATGGAAGTTAAATAAGCAGAGTGACAATATACAGCCTTCATGTACTCCTCTCCCGATTCAGAACCATTCTATTGTTTCATGTCCAGTTCTAACTGTTGCTTCTTGACTTGCATACAGATTTCTCAAAAGGCAGGTCAGGTGGTCTGATATTCCCCTCTCTTTCAGAATTTTCCACAGTTTGTTGTGATCCACACAGTCAAAGGCTTTGGCGTGGTCAATAAAGCAGAAGTAGAGGTTTTTCTGAAACTCTCTTGCTCTTTTGATGATCCAATAGATGTTGACAATGTGATCTCTGGTTCCTCTGCCTTTTCTAAATCCAGCTTAAACATCTGGATGTTCATGATTCAGGCACTATTGAAGCCTGGCTTGGAGAATTTTAAGCATTACTTTGCTAATGTGTGAGATGAGTGTGATTGTATGGTAGTTTGAACATTCTTTGGTCTGTATATCAAATTTCATTTTCCTTATGCTTCCTTTCTAATTTGGGGAAAAGGTTTCCATAGAAAATTGTTTTAAGCCCAGTGAATAACATTTACTATTAAACTCTCATAGTCTTGTCAAGGGAAATTCCACACTTTAACACGTGCATTTATTTCTCTAATTCAGATTCAGTTCAATAGTATGTTGCACCTTCAGGTATTAAAATATTGTGAATAGTTGATTTCATTCCCCCCCACCACCCACAGATATTGAATAAGTTGGAGACACAGAGGTTATGCATCTACTCTCAGGAGACAAGATTACCTAGAGAGATTTTCCTAGTACAGGTAGTCCTTTACCTTGGAAATGATTATGTGATTTAGCATTGAGGGGTAATATTCTTTACACTGTCAGATGTGGTGTAGGCTGGAGGCTCTCAGCTTGAGTTGTGTCCATCAGTGAGCTACAGACATGTCTGGCTATGTCTACTGAATGTCTGCCCTGTGTTGGTGATAAGTGGGTGGTCTGTTCCCTTCAAGGGACAGAGTGTATTGGCATCAGGGACAGAAGAGATTTCTGAAGAGAACTCATTCCAAGGGAAGTGAAGTCAGCCATGATAAACTCTAATTTCCAAAAGGTGAAGTGATTCTGAGCTCAGTTGGAACTGAGACACAAATTATCCTCTCTTGGTCATTTCCTGAACTCACGGCTGAGACCTATGAAACTTAGGGAGAGGCAAGTGTACTGTGCATAAGAGCTATTCAGTTAAAGAATCTGTACCTGATTTGGGTACAAGACCACTGCTTTAGCAGCCTTGAAAATGAAAGTGTTCATAGCTCAGTCATGCCTGACTCTCTGTGACCCCATGGACTGTAGCCTGCCAGGCTCTTCTGTCCATGGGATTTCCCAGGCAAGCATCCTGGAGTGGGTTGCCATTTCTTTCTCCAGGGCATCTTCCCAACCCAGGGTTCAAACCCAGTTTTCTGGCATTGCAGGCAGATTCTTCACCATCTGAGCCACCAGGGAAGCCTATTATTACAAGCTTTAGACAGTGTATTAAATAGGAGAGAGAAAGGTATGTTCCCCTCTCTCTACAGGTGCTGTAACCAGAGGTTTCTGAATTCTTTTGATTGACAGTCTTATCTGTTAAAAAAAAATGTATGTGCCCTCACTTGTATTAATATATATTTTATAAAATGCACACAAAAGTAAAAATAAAAAAGAATGAAATAAAAATTAAGCAGAAACGAATATTTCCCTACATTACTAAAGGTTTGCCTTACATCTCCCATGGGGTAAGCACCAGCCTGCAGACCTCTGCCCAGAGAGCATCAGTGAGAGGGGCCTGCTGGTGCCTGGAAATAACAGCTCTTCCCGGTGAAGGTGCCCATGCTGTAATGAGTGTGCATACACATTTAGTGTTGAAACATCATGAAATTCTACCCTGGGCCCTCTTTTCAGGGAACTAGACTCTGGTGAGCCTGGTAAAAGAAAGAAACTGGTAAATGCAGGACATTGCCAATAGTGTGACTACATTTATATCCCCTAAGCTGGTAAACCCTGGGGAAGATTGAGTTGTACAAATCAAAAACAGCTCTGAGACATGTTTGTACTGGAGTTTTAGAGTTTACAGTAGCTTTTTACAACAACAGAGTTATCCTCGAAAACTCTGTAGGATATAAAGGATGGAAATTGAGAATTTCCTTAACCCAGTTTGAGAACCACACCAAATTCTCAGGTTATTTTTGGAAATCGTAGTAGCTACCTGAGAAGTTTGAATTGATAATAATTAACTACTCTTCCACAGCCTTGTTAACAAGTTGTAATGAACAAAAGCCTTGAAACAGAATTTACCACACATACAGGTACTTATTAGACAAACATTCATTAGCAAAGTAGGCACACGATATTTCATATAGTCTGCTTGATAGGTTTAATGATGTTCCAGCTCTGTTTCTTCTTAGGTACTCCAACTGTACAATATGAAGTAAAAGCTTTATTCTAGGTAGAATTCTGTACCCTTTAGTAAGCATCACACAATCAAGTTCTTCTACACCAGTGGTTGAAGACAAGGACGCATTAGGGACTGAGCCTTAGATAATATCACTAAGGGGCACATTTGAGGATCCTTATTCTTTCTTCCTGAAAGTGTTTCTACAGTATTTTAACTAGCTCACATGTCTTGAATACATTTACTCTTTCCAGGGGAAATCCGTTTCTAATTTTTGTCTTTCTAAGTGACAAAGCAATGATTATTTATGGAGGTAGGAGAGAGGTTACCCCCTTTTTGATATAATGCTTCTTGGCACATTAATCACCCCCCCTTCTGGACCATACTTATCAGATATAACTTTTGCTGACTATATCTATAATGAAGCTTAAATTAATTGTCATATATATCCACATTTTATACTGAAGTACTTTGAAGTAAATTACAGATTTTGTAACATTAGGTTACCATTTTACAATGAAACTTATAGTCTATCATTTGCTCAGAGTCTCTTTGCTCATGAATGTAATTCAGAAACTGAACCCAGGTATAAATAATTCTCTATCCCGCACTTTCTTTGTAATACCAGTACACTTGACTGCATGCACTTCTAGTGCTGGCCGCCTGGGATTGAAACCATCTGCCGCTTGGCTACTTTTCAGTCAAGTCTAAAGTTTAGTTAGTAGTGATAGGCCAATGTTAAAGAGTGTTAGTTAGGTCCATTAACCTGGAAAGTTAGGTCCATGAAACAAGGTCAATTGGAAGTGATCAAAAAGGAGATGGAAAGAGTGAACATTGACATTTTAGGAATCAGTGAACTAAAATGGGAATGGGCGAATTTAACTCAGATGACCATTATATTTACTACTGTGCGCAAGAATCCCTTAGATGAAATGGAGTAGCCCTCATAGTCAACAAAAGAGTCTGAAATGCGGTACTTGGATGCAATTTCAAAAGCAACAGAATGATCTCTGTTCATTTCCAAGGCAAACTATTCAAGATCACAGAAATCCAAGTCTATACTCCAACTAGTAATGCTGAAGAAGCTGAAGTTAAACGGTTCTATGAAGACCTACAAGACCTTCTAGAACTAACACCCCAAAAGGTGTCCTTTTCACTCTGGGGGACTGGAATGCAAAAGTAGGAAGTCAGGAGATATCTGGAGTAACAGGCAAAGTTGGTCTTGCAGTACAGAATGAAGCAGGTCAAAGGCTAACAGAGTTTTGCCAAGAGGACACACTGGTCACAGCAAACACCCTCTTCCAACAACACAAGAGAAGACATGGACATCACCAGATGGTCAATACCAAAATCAGATTGATTATATTCTTTGCAGCCAAAGATGGAGAAACTCTATACAGTCAGCAAACACAAGACCAGGAGCTGACTGTGGCTCAGATCATGAACTCCTTATTGCCAATTCAGACTTAAATTAAAGAAAGCAGGGAANGTAAAATCAAAAGACTACTGTAGGAAAAGATGTCCTTTGATTTTTAAGTTTAAATGAAATATCTGAAAGGCATTTTAAAAGAATCACTCCCATATACAAGTCAAACTCAGTTTGAATCTATAGAGTACAGTTCTGAATTCTTGCCCCCCAAAATTGTTTAGAAATACCACAATGTCACTGGGATGGAAATGGCTATTGTCCAACAGATCTGTAAAAATTCCTTTGAGTAGCTTCCATTGTGTCAACCACCAATGCCATGATTCTTACTGAGTAATAGGTACTAGAGAGTCCCTTTTATGAATTAGATAGTGAGAGTCCTAAAGGGATGACTTAAAGGGGACCTTACCTTAAGTACTCTGGCCAGTTAAGAGAGGAGCATGAGAATCAGAGGGGTGTCCTGAGAGACAGATCCTCCGAAGATCTTGGGGAGGACCCTAGACCAAAAGGCAGGCTCTGGACACAGGAACAGGAATGACTTAAAAATACAGGGTCACTTGCAACTTTCAGGGCATGATCTGGGCCCAGCAGAGTTGCTAGGTGGGAAGTACTGTGCTGTGGAATATTCACCTTGGTTATGATATATCTGAAGCCCAAAGAGTCCAGGGGAAAAGTACTGCAGGAGGAATGCCAGGAAATGAAAGGAAGCAGAAATTCTCCAATAACGACAGAACTCTTTGGAGTTTTTCAGCATCCGCATTCTTCTTCCTAAACTTTTTGGGTTTCTATTAGCTTCTGGAAAACTGCTTTTGCTCTTGATATCTCAGAATGTACTAATTTAATTTTTTGTTTGTCTTGCTCTGACTTCAGCCTATATTCTTCTGAGCCAGGCTAACTGATCCCTACTATAAGCTGTGAATGTGTGTGTGTGTGTGTGTGTGTGTGTGTGAGCACACATTCAGTCATGTCCAGCTCTTTTGCAACCCCAGTAGCTCATCAGGCTCCACTGTCCATGAAATTTTCCAAGTAAGAATACTGGAGTGGGTTGCCATTTACTGCTCTAGGGGTTTCTAATCCCAGCCCAGCGATGAACCTGTCTCTCTCGTGTCTCCTGCATTGGCAGGCAGTTCTGTACCACTGTGCTACTTGGGAAGTCTGTAACCTCTAAAATCCCCTGGCCCCTGTCTAGAATATTTCTGGTCCAGCCTACCTTGAACTTCTTGCTTTTGCTGCCAGAATGATCCTATCCAGCTCTGTCCTTCAGGTCCTTGACTTGCCCAGTCTTTCATCTCTATCTCACTGTCCAGAGCAGTCTCTGCCCTTGGGTCATGGCCATCAGGTACCATGCGGCTTCATAAATATGTCCTCCAAGGCCTGGAAAATGTATCCCAATATCCTTGAGGAAAAGAGTTACAAGAACCAGAGCAATTAAAGCCACATTTTGGGAATGGAAGTAAAACCTCATAATTCTGGTAAGGATTATCTTTCCTCTGCTCAGGAAGAAGTGCAGGAGAAACCAGGTCAGCAGAGGAGCCAATTCCTCACTCTTTAACATTCAGTTCATTACAGTCACTCAGTCATGTCCAACTCTTTGCAACTCCATGGACTGCATCATTCTAAGGGGCATGAATATCCCTGTCCATCTCCAACTCCCAGAACTTGCTCAGACTCATGTCCATCGAGTCAGTGATGCCATCTAATCATCTCATCCTGTGTCATCCCTTTCTCCTGCCTTCAATCTTTCCCAGCATCGGGTCTTTTCAAATGAGTCAGTTCTTTGCATCAAGTGGCCAAAGTATTGGAGTTTCAGCTTCAGCATCAGTCCTCCTAATGAATATTCAGGACTGATTTCCTTTAGGATGGACTGGTTGGCTCTCTTTGAAGTCCAAGGGACTCTCAAGAGTCTTCTCCAACACCACAGTTCAAAAGCATCAGTTCTTCAGCACTCAGCTTTCTTTATAGTCCAACTCTCACATCCAATGACTAGTGGAAAAACCATAACTTTGACTAGATGGAACTTTGTTGGCAAAGTAATGTCTCTGCTTTTTAATATGCTGTCTAGATTGGTCATAGCTTTTCTTCCAAGGGACAAGAGTCTTTTAATTTCATGGCTGCAGTCACCATCTGCAGTATNATGTTAACTCTGCATCTGCTCTCACCCTGTCTCATGAAGAGGAAGAGAACCTTAAAGCTACATCCTCCACCCATCCACCCCTGGAATAAGGAAATGAGATGGAGACTTCTCAGGCACCTCCTAGAGATCATTTCAGAACTTTAGAGAAAGTCTTATGGAAAAGTCACTTTTGAAACATGAGGCTTTAGTGACATTTGTCCATCTCTTTAGTAAGCTTCATCCTTACATGGTTTTAGAAGGAGGCTCTGTTGAGTCCGGTCATCTCTCTACCCACTGCCCCTTCCTTTAGGCCAGCTGTGCCATCACTGGCAGACAATGATACACATTGTCGGTACAACCTCGGCTCCCTCTCTGCCTCTTCCTTCCTCATTGTGCTCAATTCCCCTGAGTCTTTTCTTTTTCCACAGCCAGTGATGATTGTAGGTTGCTTTTTTCCGTGGACAGTTCTGAAAACAAAGCCCCAAAGAATTTGAATCAAAATGTCACTCTTTGTGGGGGAAAAAAAAATCTTTTTGAATCAGAGACCTAGAGATTTCTTGGAGGTAATGTGTAAGCTTATTTATCCTCCTTTTCAAAAAAAAGATTTTTGTTTTTGCTGTTGATTTATTTATCATGTCTCACAGTCACTTAACAGACCGAGGTTCAGCTTACCTTACTCTATATTTAATTCCTTAAGATTTGTCAACTTTTTAAATTCCATTCTGTTCCTTCCACATCATTTGTGCTGGCATGTTTATCTTTTTCTTATATTCAGTCCCTGATTTGTTAGTCCTCAAGCTCTCTTAGGAGATTTATATAAATATAGATTTTATATTTTAAAAAGATTAGAAGAAATAAATTCTCTGGAAACCACTGCATTGGGAGTTCTTTTTGATTCAGCTAGCTTCTCTTCTTTTTGATTTTATAAAGGATAGAGATGTGGGTAATATCTTAAACTCCTAAATAAGCAAAAAAGAGAACAATTGCTTAGTCAATGATGAAAACAGTGATCTTGGATCCAGATCAGCTCAAATAGGGGTTCACAGCCTCCGACCAGCTACTCCATCATATCTCAAGTCCACCTGAATCATTTTGCCTTCTCCCGTATCCCCAGAGTATCAAAGAGACACTAGAAGTGGTTTTAAATCGTAAGCCAAAGACTTTCTGAGAAGGACCACTGGATAGAAAACATGCCCTGGGGGCATCAGGGGAGGACATTTATAATTAAGAAGCTCGATCAGGGGAGGGGAAGGCAAGTAACATTGATTGGCCACTTGGTGCAAGTTGCATCATTCTTTAATTCTTCTCAGGAGCCCTGTAAGGCACAAGATATTATTATTGCTATTATCATTTTCAAGATGTGGGACTGAAGCTTAGAGTGACTGAGTAACCTGCTCAGGGATGATCAGCTGGTAAGCAGCAGAGCTGAGACTCAGTCCTAAGCCACTCTTTTCCTGAGTCTGTTCCAGACCATCCACGGCTCTTTTCCTTTTACTGTGGCTCCAGTGGGGTCTAGGATACCAACCACCCTTGCGATCCAGCTGCAAGCTATGGGCCCCAAGGAAAAAAANACTTTAACAGCATCATCTTTTAGGATTTGAAATAGCTCAGCTGGAATTCCATCACCTCCACTAGCTTTGTTCGTAGTGATGCTTCCTAAGACTCACTTGACTTCACATTCCAGGATGTCTGGCTATAGTCCAGTGATCACATCATCATGGTTATCTGGGTCATGAAGATCTTTTTTGTATAGTTCTTCTGTGTATTCTCACCACCACTTCTTAATATCTTCTGCTTCTGTTAGGTCCATACTATTTCCATCCTTTATTGAGCCCATTTTTGCATGAAATGTTCCCTTGGTATCTCTAATTTTCTTGAAGAGATCTCTAGTCTTTCCCATTGTATTGTTTTCCTCTATTTTTTTGCACTGATCATTGAGGAAGGCTCTCTCATCTCTCCTTGCTATTCTTTGGAACTCTGCATTCAAATGGGTATATCTTTCCTTTTCTCCTTTGCCTTTTGCTTTTCTTCTTTTCATAGCTGTTTGTAAGGCCTCCTTAGACAACCATTTTGCCTTTCTTTTCTTGGGGATGATCTTGATCACTGCCTCCTGTACAATGTCATGAAGCTCCATCCATAGCTCTTTAGGCACTCTGTCTGTCAGATCTAATCCCTTGAATCTATTTGTCACTTCTATTGTATAATCGCCAGGGATTTGATTTAGGTCAGACCTGAATGGTCTAGTGGTTTTCCCTACTTTCTTCAATTAAATCTGAATTTGGCAATAAGGAGTTCATGATCTGAGCCACAGTCAGCTCCTGGTCTTGTGTTTGCTGACTGTATAGAGCTTCTCCATTTTTGACTGCAAAGGATATAATCAATCTGATTTCAGTATTGACCCCCTGGTGATGCCCATGTGTAGAGTCTTCTCTTGTGTTGTTGGAAGAGGGTGTTTGCTATGACTAGTGAGTTCTCTTGGCAAAACTCTTGTTAGCCTTTGACCTACTTGTTTTGTACTGCAAGGCCAAATTTGCCTGTTACTCCAAGTATTTCTTGACTTCCTGTTTTTGCATTCCTGTACCCTACAATGAAGGACATCTTTTTGGGGTTTTAGCTCTAGAAGGTCTTGTAGGTCTTCATAGAACCATTTAACTTCAGCTTATTCAGCATTACTGGTCGGGGCATAGATTTGGATTACTGTGATATGCTTTGCTTTGGAAATGAACAGAGATCATTCTCTTGTTTTTGAGACTGCATCCAAGTACTGCATTTTGGACTCTTTTGTTGACTATGAGGGCTACTCCATTTCTTCTAAGGGATTCTTGCCCACAGTAGTAGATAATATGGTCATCTGAGTTAAATTCACCCATACCAGTCCATTTTAGTTCACTGATTCCTAAAACATCAGTGTTCACTCTTGCCATCTCCTGTTTGACCACTTCCAATTTGCCTTGATTCATGGACCTAACATTCTAGGTTCCCATGCAATATTGCTCTTTATAGCATCAGATTTTACTTCCATCACCAGTTACATCCACAACTGGGTGTTGTTTTTGCTTTGGCTCCATCTTCTTGTTCTTTCTAGAGTTATTTCTCCACTGATGATCTATAGCATATTGGGTACCTACCAACCTGGGGAGTTCATCTTTAGTGTCCTATCTTTTTGCCTTTTCATGCTATTAATGGTGTTCTCAAGGCAAGAATACTGAAGTGGTTTGCCATTCCCTTCTCCAGTGGACCACGTTTTGTCAGAACTCTCCACCATGACCTGTCCATCTTGGGTGGCCCTTCACAGCATGGCTCATAGTTTCATTGAGTTAGACAAGGCTGTGGCCAGGGGTGGTAGAGATGAATTATCCTGGAACCGAATGGTTCCAGAGTGCTGCTTTAATGTGCCTGCTGAGGCCCCAGGTGCAGAGGTCTAGAAAAACCGCAGCTGGCAGGCCAGTCTCAAAGGGAGATTGGCTCAGGGCCTGTCCCTGGACTGACAGTCTTCCTTACTACCAGTAGCTCAGCTTACACTCATTGGATTCTCTGTGCTACGTAGGATTAAAAAGGCCTTTGCATCCATAAAGCTGCAGAGAGGAGAGACACATAACTGTAAAATAAAGAAGAATGAACTGAATGCTGCAACAGTCTTTGAGCAGACAGAATCCTGAAGAATGCAGTTGTTTAGTCGCTCAGTTGTGTCTGACTCCATGGACTGACTGTAGCCTGCCAGGCTCCTCTGTCCATGGGATTCCCCAGGCAAGAATACTGGAGTGGGTTGCCATTTCCTTCTCCAGGGTGTCTTCCTGATTCAGGAATTGAACTCATCTCCTGCACGCAGCATGAGGAGCAATTTACTCTCCTGAGAGAAGCCTTTGCCAAGGAAGTTTGTCTTTAAAAATGAATATCTTTCTGTTTGTTTCTGATTTTTCAAGGAAAACATGTTTGTTTTAGAAAAGTGAAAATATACATACATAAAAAAGCAAAAAAAAGAGAAAAGGTGTACTTTAAAAAACATTTAATTTTTGAAATAAACTTAGATTTATAAGACTAGCAAGGATAGTACGAAAGTCTCCATATATCCTTTGCCCAGCTTCCTCTAATATTACCAGCTGACATCACCATGATATATTCATCAAGACCAAGAAATTAGCAACGATACACTACTAAAAACCAAACACTTATTTCCCTCCAGATTTTCCTTTCCTTTTTTTTTTTTTTTAAATCAAAGCCCCCTTTCTATTCCAGGATCCCATCCAAGATATCCCACAGTGCATTTAGTAATCACATCTCTTTAGTCTCTTCCAATCTGTGACAGTCCCTCTGTCTTTGCTTGTCTTTTGTAATCCTGATACTTTTGAAGACTAGTCATTTGCTACTGCTAAGTCACTTCAGTCGTGTCCGACTCTGTGCAACCCCATAGACGGTAGCCCATGAGGCTCCGCTATCCCTGGGATTCTCCAGGCAAGAACACTGGAGTGGGTTGCCATTTCTTTCTCCAATGCATGAAAGTGAAAAGTGAAAGGGAAGTCGCTCAGTCATGTCCGACTTTTCGCAACCCCATGGACTGCAGCCCACCAGGCTCCTCCGTCCATGGGATTTTCCAGGCAAGAGTACCAGAGTGGGGTGCCATCGCCTTCTCCAGGTATTTTCTAAAATGGCCCTCAATTTTAGTCTGGCTGGTGTTTTCACCTGAATCAACTAAGATTATGGATTTTGGGGAGAGCACCACAGACGTGATGTGCTTTTCTTGTCATATAAATGAGAGGGCTCGTGCTGATGGCTGGTAATTTAACCTTGATCATGTGGTTAGTAACATGTGTTTTTCCCTTTCCATGCTCTGTTCCTCAGAAGCAAATCTCTAAGTTCAGTGTCACTTAAGGTGAGGGGGCTTGAGCTTCATCTCCTGGAGGGAGGTCTGTCAAAGGATCTGTGTGCATATATTAAAAGCAACACAGTCCTTAGTAAATTGGGGAGGTAGTACTTTGAGGCAGTGCTAATACCATCTTTCTCCTGAACATTTTCTCCACTGATTTTAGCATTCATCAATGGATCTTGCCTGTAGCAATTATTACTGTGGTGTTATAGCGGTGCTTTTCTATTTCCCTCATTTCCCTACATTTATTAATTCAAATTTTTGGTAAGGAATGTCACTCCTACCCTTATTTCTTTATTCAATCATTTATTGATATAAGTGTACATTATTGGATATTTATTTTATACTTTAGGTTGTAATTCAGTACTGTGGTTATTTGTTACATTGCTCAAATTGTGTCACCTTTAGCCATTGATGTATTTTAGAGAGGCTGAGGATGGTCATCTCAGGCTGAGAACAGTTTGAGCAATGATCTGGTAGGAAGAACACTGGTGGGATCAGGGAATCGGCAAGGTTGGGCTCTGCTATAAATGGCAAAGGATGAAGGGAATAGGGGTGAGAAGCACCAGCCAGGAGGCCAGTGAGGCCAGCGCTGGAAAGAAGGCAGGAAACAGCCTAATTGGCAGCTGTTTCAAAGTCCAGTAACTAACGAACCGCTGGACCTTTTAAAGGGACGCCATCTAGAGTTTTGTTTTGGATTCTCCTGGGTGGGTTAAGTGTGATGTGAGGGACTAATTAGAGTTTTCTTCATTGCTTCTGAAATCTTTCTCTTTCCCATAGGGAATATTTCCAGCTGCACTTATATGGATTGGCTCCTCATTGATTTTTATTAAGCTTTACTGTCAGGGGCTTCCCTGATAGCTCAGTTGGTAAAGAATCCGCCTGAAATTCAGGAGACCCTGGTTTGATTCTTGGGTTGGGAAGATCCACTGGAGAAGGGATAGGCTACCCATTCAAATATTCTGGGCTTCCCTTGTGTCTCAGCTGGTAGAGAATCTGCCCACAAGGTGGGAGACCTGGGTTCAAACCCTGAGTTGGGAAGATCCCCTGGAGAATGGAAAGGCTACCCACTCCAGTATTCTGGCCGGAGAATTCCATGGACTTTATAGTCCATGGGGTCGCAAAGAGTCAGGCATGACTGAGCAACTTTCACTTNTATCTAACTAACTACTCATCTCTTTACCTAAGGTAAATAGCCCTGATTTCTTTTGATCTCTCACACTAGTGGTATTTTCAACCTTTTAGTCATTTGGACTATGACCCCTCCCACAAATAGTTCCCGTTTCCTGTCTCACTCTCACCTCTCAGTGAAGTGTAGAAATTTCAAGGAAAAAGAAAGAAGATTTTTACTTCAAAGAAAAAGTGAAAAGGAAGCTTTTTGAATCATTTCCTTCAATTTATATTTCAGAAGTCCCAGTTGAGAAAACTACTTTTCTAGATGAAAATCAGTGACACAAGTAACAAATTATGACAGCCACATTGGTCTCCCAGATTGTTTCCCTTTTATTTGTTGCTAGGTGGTAGATTTAGGTTGCCAGCGATGCTCGGACTCTGGAATAAATAGAATTAATGATAGAGTTATAAAGAATAATAGAACCAGGGAATGGCTTAGAAATCCTCTAGATTCTAGGACAAACTCCATACTTCACAGATGTAGACACAGAGTCCAAGCCATGTACTCATGTTATCACAGGAGCCAAGCTAGGCTTTCCCTGAGTCCACAGGCCTGAGCACTGTCCACGTGGCACATGGCTGAGCTGTAGACCACAGACACAACACTACATCCCCATTCTCTGACTGCTGTCAGCTGCTCTGATTTCTGCCTTGATTGCAGAAGCTGCAGGGTGGTAGTACCTATGGCAAATGAGTCATCTCAGCACAGGACAGCTGCTTCTCTAATGATGGAGTCATGGAACAGAAGGGAGAGAGATTCCCTTGGTGGGAGTCTTCTGCAGCTCAATTCCACACTACTCTTTGGTCCTGAGACCTAGTCTGTCCCTTTTGTGATATTCTCACACAGACATTGCCATCAAGAGGGTCTAATGTCTCACTAGGACTTACTGATGACCCCAGGAGCCATTGAGCCTTCTTTTGAAACACACCAGATAATGTGTACCTTGTGTGGTCAGTTAATGACCACATGACTACCGATTCTAGACCTTTCCCACCTCCTCTGAACAGCTTCCTTCAGCTGCCCTGGCCTTCTGGGACTCCACTCTCCTCTGTGATCTCCCATGGGAGCTATTCTTGGGGTGCCTGTATCCAGGCTGGTGGTCAGAAGGGCCTCTGGACCATCTGGTAATCCTCCCGGTCAGCCTTTCCTTGGTCTTCTCAGAATCACTACAGACTTTTGTCTCCTGCCCCCAACTTCACCAAGAAATAGTTGATCATAGGATGAGAACTTCTCAGTTCCCACACCCGCCTTGCTGACCATCATTGCACTCGCTGCTTTCCCTTTCCTCAGGGGAGAAGTGTCCCTGCCCTGTCTGCAGTTATTCACCCTCCCCTTCCCCCTCCCCCTCCCTAGGGCACTTACTTACTAATCCTCCGCACTCTATTTCCTGTATCTTCAAACTTTTCTTTCTTTGTTGACTCTTTCCCTTAGGATATAAGTACCCTCAAAATTCTCTCCCATTAAAAAAAACAGACATGAGCAAAACCACACTCATCAAACAATAGTTCATTGGTCCTTGCCTCCCCCTGTCATTCTACCCTTCCTTGGTTGCCCCCACCTCTGCCCTGCCTTTATGCCATCGCTCCCATCCTGCTCCTGCCCGTTTGCAGTGGCCTGCTGCCTGATTGCCAGACTTCATTATTTTACTTGCTAACAAATCTTTTTTCAGATGCCAGGGATCCTCAGGAGTTAATTCTTTGTGGGGCAGCCCCTTCTGGGGTCAGAGTCCTCTCCGGATGAGTTGTCAGACTGTGGCTTGATAGTCTGTCTCTGACACCACCCAGTGGCCTGTTGTAACTATGGGTGGAGTAGGGGGGTGGCTGTGATCCTTGGCAGATACTCTCTGACTTTGGTCCAAGGTCTTTAGAAAACCATTGTGAGAGCAAGACAATCTGTCCTGAGAACTAGGCCCTTTAATTTTTAGAATGTTGACTTTAACTGGCATTGCATATTTTACCTCTTGCTGTGTTTCTTTTCTAACTAGAGAGTGATCTCTTTCTCCCTTTACATTTGGATTAGAAAATGCTGTGTGTGTGTGGGAAGGGGATGGGGTAGGGAGTCGTGGTGACAAAGCTGTAGCAAGCATTTCTGTTGTTAGTCAAAATGTGAAATATGAAAACTGAGGTGTTTAAATCTCTAATTTGTCCCCCAGGAGAAAGAAAGGCTTTTGCAAGGTCATAGCACAGCTCAGAGGAGGCTAGGGGAAATAATTTGGATACACACCAGAGTGCTTTACAAACCACCCTGACCCCCCCTGAGCTCTGGAATAGATCCTTGAAATGGGCCTGTGTGGTAGCCAGAAATAGGAGTATTTGAAAATTCCCTGTAGTGGACTGCTCCAACTCACACCATGAATAATTCAGTAGATCTTTTGGAAGCCCTCTTGGGAGCAACGATCCCACTCTCCTGGGATAGGCTCTTTTGAATGAGAGAGGCATAGCCACTTCTTCAGATTTGCTGTTGGGAGTTTCTTTCCCGTCCTACCAAGTCCAGTCTTCCTAAGATCGGAGATCCAGAAATAAGTCCTCCAAAACAGAGATCAATGTCATTAGTTTGTCACCTGGAGTCTTAACCTCAGAGCCTGATGAGACATCGATGTTTGCACTAGTAACTTGAAGGATGGGTTAAGGATATGAAGTGGTCAAAAGTATTATGGTTATGAAATTAAGTAGTCTAAAACTCCATCTCTTTGCTTGTTTGTTTTTTAAATTATTAATTGCTCAGGAGCTAAGATTATGAACACAAGTGTTATTAGATATTATTTATTATGAAAAAAGATCAGACCTTTTTTCTCTTTATCTTGAACTAAAGTGAACTGATTTTTCTTTTTCTTTGGATTTATTAAAAGTTGACTACTGAATCCATTATCTTCTTGTATATTTTTATTGTATTTTAAAGAGGAATGGATTACCATCAGTAATTTAATTTTCTCCTTAATGACTGCTCACCTCTAGTATCCTACTCCTTAAAATTTGCTTCTTCTGCTACTTGACCAAGCCTATTTCTCTTCATAGGTGTGTAGAGTGGAGACAGGGATGAATTCCCAGCCAGCTCAGTGAGGTATGCGTGAGAGTCTTGCAAACTTCCCTTCTCATCTGACCAACCTGCTTTAGCCACCTTAATCTCTACTATGGTTTCTTTGCCACTTACGACTAAAAATATTTTAGTCCATCCTCATTCCCCCACCAAGTCACCATTTGCTATAAGGAATGCCTCACAGACAACACATTTATATTTTGGTAGCTTTGACTGGTAAAAAGCCCAAACCTGTTGTCCTCTAATTCCGTCCATTGACCCTAGAAGGGAAACATAGACTTCTTCTTTCTTCTAGAAATATGAAGGCAGTTCTCATTTCTTTGGTTCCTCCTTCCTCTTCTTTTCCAGGCTGCACTGTCTCAGTTCCTGTGTTGTAGTCTGTTAACCTCCCTGACTGCTTTCCTCTGAGCAGGCAGGGCTGTGTTTTTATTAACAAATGGTACACAGGGCCGAACATCATCCACTGAAGAGTTAGGCAGGACTGTCATCTCATTTTATCTTTATACTGTACCTTTAAGATCACATTGGCTTATTTTCATTAATTGAACAGTAATTTATTAGTTTCCTCCCATGTGGTAGACACTGTGTAGATACCTGGGTGCTGGGAATATGTATAAGTGCTATCAGGAAGCAGACATACTAGAAAAGAAGGAGAGAGGGAGAGAGTAAGCAAAAATAGGTAACTAGAAAGCAAGTATGATGAATATTAGGCTAGAAGTACAGGGTGGTGTGTGCATAAGTAGTTGGGGGACATTTCCTAACTGGAGGGTTAGGAAAGGCCTCTGAAAGGAAGGACTTTAAAGCAGGACCATGAAACAATTGGACAGATTAGGTGTAAGAGAAAGGGAGAGCTGGGGGAAGGGATGGACTGTACCAGGCAGAACAAAGAACACATGCAAAGGCCTAGAGGTAAGAAGCAACTCAATGTAGCACAATCTATCTGAAGATTAGACTATAAAGAAGAGAAGGCACAGATGAAGTAGGAGATACAGGAAGTGTCCACACTGTGGGTTCCTTAAAAGCTAATTATTCAACACATGTTTGAGCACTCTTCTGGGCCCTAGAGTCATGCCAGTTAAGAAAACAGACCAAGAAAAAAAATCCCTGCCCTCATAGTACATAGAGTTTAGTGGAATTAAGTTAAAAAACCTTGTCAAAGAATTTGGATTTTACTCTAAGAGCAGGTGGAACCCACTGAAAGGGTTAAATGGAAGAGTAATGTGGTTAGAATTATACTGTTTTAAAGTTAGGCAGATGATTTCACCCACTGGGAATACTTTTGACAATGAAAGTAATTATGAATAATTGTGATAGAACAATAGAACTTTGGCCAGTTCTAAAGATAGGCAAAAGCAAGAAAGATAGGCAACCTTTTAAAATATGGGCAAAAGACCAGAAAGAAGCAAGACTACAGGCAGAGATTGGCCACTGCGGGGCCCATGGGAAAGATAGCCAGGCCTGGTACCGAGACGTTCAGTGAGGTGGAAGGAAGTGGATGGATTTGAGAAGCACTTAGAGGGAGAGACCTATTGTCCAAGACAGGCAAAGGATAAGAAATGCAGAGTGGCACCAAAAGCCTTCTTCCAGACTGATCAGGACTTGGAAACCACTAACCATTCGCTGAGTTCATTGGATTTGCTGAGTTAATTGGATTTGTTACTGGTTTCCTGCTTTCCTGTTACCTTCTCTACATCTTGACCGACTAAGTCAGAGTTCTTGATGGAACCTATACAGGTATGTATACCCATCTATTAGGTTTTTCTGAATTGTTTGTCCAGTAAAGCAAATGTTTAAAAACAAATAATTAAGGGATGATTAGCCTCATAAGTGGAGAAGGAAATGGCAACCCACTCCAGAATTCTTGCCTGGAAAATTCCATGCACGGAGGAGTCTGGTGGGCGGCTACAGTCCATGTGGTTGCAAAGAGTCGGACACAACTGAGCTACTTCACTTTCACTAGCCTCATAAGACTTGTTCATAATGGCCTCTTGATCCCGAGATTGCTGCTTCCTTTCAAGTGTTGGCTTACAGTCACTATATCAAGTTAGTCAGGGTTCTCCAAAGACGTGTGTGCGCGCACACACACACACATACATATATATATGTGTGTATCCATATATATATATATATATATATATATATGGATATTTCTTATAGGAATTGGCTCACACAGTTACAGAAACTGACAAGTCCCATGCTCCGGTATGTCTACAAGCAAGAGAATTAGCGAAGCTGGTGGTGTGACTCAGTCCAGATCCCATGGCTTGAGAACTAGGGAGTCAGTGGTGTAAGTGGCACTTTCTGTCCCAATGTCCTAGAAACAGGAATGCTGATGTCCGAGAGCAGGAGAATGAATGTCCCAGCTCAAGCAGAAAGAGCAAACTCATCTTCCCCCTGCCTTTCTGTTCTATTTAGTCCCTCAACAGATTGGATGGTGTCCACCCATGCTGGTAAGGACAGTCTTTTTCACTCGGTCTACTGATTCAAATGCTAATATCTTCCAGACACGCTCTCACAGATATACCTGGCAAAAATGTTTTACTAGTTATCTAAGCATTTCTTAGCCAGATGGTTGACACATAAAATTGACCACCACATGTACAGTACATGTCTAAGGTTAAATTATTTTCCAGGAGAACAATCCATTTTAAGTGCTGAGTTTATCCTTTCAGTGGTTGGCTTGTTCCAAATAGAAACAGCAGTTCTCTCAGTTGTTCTCAGTCTTTTTCTTTAAGTGTGTAAGTTCACTTTAACTTACACAACTTCCTCGAGCAGCGTAACATCAGGCCATTATATGACCATTATTTCTGAGCCAGACTGTTTTGTTCCACTTTGGCCACAGAGTATGTGATGTATGGCATTTTCAGGACAGGGTCAGAAGTTTTGAAATACCGTCATCCATTAGGAGAGGACCTAGTAAAAGACTGAAGAACTGTGGACAAATCAGCACAAGCCAGAAATTGCTGTTAGAGAAACAGCTTGGTTCTTACCCTCAGAGGAGAAGCATCTCTTTCATGCCGGAGGAGGGGACTTTCTTGGTCCCTGACCACCCTAACTTTGTGACTTATAAGGACAATACTGTTGATCTGAGGGTGATGTTTTAGGTTCTTAGGAAGAATATTTATCAAAATTGTTGCTGAACATGCTTGATGTGCAGAATGCTATTTAAATGCTTAATTATCAGAAGTGAACCCAAATAATGACTGAGTTTGATTCCCTATGGACTAGAACTGCTGTTCCTGATGAATGACCATTAGTAGAGTTTTCCAGTGTCTCTAATTGCACAGTTCTGAGACTTAGTCATTGATAACTTACTGATTGATTGAGGAGGAAACCAGAGGCCCTGTTGGTGCTGGTGAAATGCTAGGTGCCTGAAAAAAATCTTTTACTTCACTGTTAAGTGATGGGGGGAAAGGAGGATAGTCTCTTAAAGCTAAAAGGTATTACTCTTATAAAGGCTCTCAAAATGTAAACAGACGAGTAAGTGTTAAAGACCTGTTTGGGATTTGCATTTTCTAGGTTCACTGGCATGCAGAGACTGGGGCAGGTTTTAGTACTGGGGGGACCTGCTTTATTCTTTGTATGTTCCATTCCATGATTGCATCTCCTTTCCTTGTGCAAGAGGAAGAAGAGTGACTCATGATGACTCCTGGTTTTAGTTTCAGTGAATTCCTGAAGGTGCAAACTGAATCAACAAATCATCTCGTTTAGCTTCACTCTGGCTTATTTCTTTTGAGGGGAGATATTTGCTAGTTTAGATAGTAATTTGAGAAGTAGATTATATATTAAACTGTGGCCAGAGAACTCCAGAAACATGAAAATTAACTAAGCCCTATAAGTAAATGCTCATCTTGTTTTCTGTGACCGAAAAGATGTCCCTAAGCTAGACACATGAGCCACAATCACTGCCTCTCCTTCCCTCCTGTCAACATAGAGTTTATGGAGCGCCAACTTTATCCCTGGCACTATCCTATGTCCTGGGGATATAGAATGCACCTTTCACCCCATGTTGTTGCCTCTCATCAAAGAGGAGACCAACAAACAAATTGCCATACAGGAGGATGCATGTGGTCCTGAGGATGCCGGGCTGAGAAAGTGGCTAACAGTCTGGAAGTTGGGAGGCTTGTTATGCAATCAAAACTGTGAGCATTTTGTAAAAGCTGTTTGTTAAGTTAACATTTTTCTTTTGTTTTTGTTGGGTCCTTTGTGGATTTCTCTTGACTGTAGAGGAGTTCTGAGTCACTGTTGAAGATCTTTGTGAAGAAATACATCTTTTATTGCTAGGCAGAGGAGGAGTTATTTTAATTCAGTGAACCTTGGAGCAATGCAAATTTAGTGGATCAGAAACGGTGTTTGTAGTGGGTACGAAATACTGCTGCTGCTGCTAAGTCGCTTCAGTTGTGTCTGACTCTGTGTGACCCCATAGACGGCAGCCCACCAGGCTCCCCCGTCCTTGGGATTCTCTGGTCAAGAACACTGGAGTGGGTTGCCATTTCCTTCCCCAGTGCATGAAAGTGAAAAATGAAAGTGAAGTCACTCAGTCGTGTCCGACTCTTAGCAACCCCATGGATTTCAGCTTACCAGGCTTCTCCGTCCATGGGGTTTTCCAGNTTGGGATTCTCTGGTCAAGAACATTGGAGTGGGTTGCCGTTTCCTTCCCCAGTGCATGAAAGTGAAAAATGAAAGTGAAGTCACTCAGTCGTGTCCGACTCTTAGCAACCCCATGGATTTCAGCTTACCAGGCTTCTCCGTCCATGGGGTTTTCCAGGCAAGAGTACTGGAGTGGGGTGTCGTTGCCTTTTCCAATGAATCACCCAAATCAAATGCCATCACAATGAACCTGGAAAGAGTCACTATTTTTCCAACTGGAATAAAACTTCTTTATAATAAATGCATTTGTTAAAAATCACATTTTTGGTTTTTGGACACTGGAGACAAAGTAGAGGGAATGGCAAGACTCAGCTTTTTGGAATCAAACATTTACTTGTTCAGTTGACAAGAATTTTCCTGAACAAGTGGAAGAAGCAGTTAGAAGTGCCCCAAACAAGATTTTGTGTAGTTCACAGGCTGTTTCTTATGAGAATACAGAATGATGAGGGGAAGTGAAATGAGTGGTTAAAGTGTTATTGCTGATTGTTGCCTGTTAAGTTTTAGGGGAAGATAAAGAATGTTAAGTGCAAGTTTTCGTAAAAATTCTGAGGGACTTTTCAGTGTTATAGTTTCTGATGGTTCTATTTCTTTATAATGCAGAATTTCATTTTAAAACTTAAGAGATTTTTGTTGTTAGCACTTTTAGAAACAGACCAAACATCAGCTAGTCATAAGTGACCTTCTCCTCTCTTACATGATGATGTAAAAGTCTTTACAGGAAGAAAAACTCTTACTCCTTAATTATAGAAAATACACTTGAAATGTGTGCAACCCATTTGGATTAATATAGAACAGCTATATAGCCTGGGATCACAATTATGCATGGTTAAAGATGAGGGGTGATGAAAACAACTGTTACATGGAAGAGAGGACATAGAGATTGCTTCTGAATGAGGTGAAAGGCTGAGAGATAGCAACTTACAACTCTGTGTAAGAAATAGCACACTTAATATGGTGTACAGTTTAACTCAGAGATATGTTTTAATGGCCTAGAATGTGTCCACACTATTCTAAGTATTGTGTATACAAGAATTGAGAGACATAATTCATCAAGAAGCTCCTAGTAAGTGGTCCAATGGTTAAGACTCTGTAATTCCAGTGCAGGGAGTATGGGTTTGATCCCTGGTTGGGGAACTAAGATCCCACTGGCCATGTGGTGCAGCCAAAATAATTATTAGAAAAAGTTTTTAGTACAAGTAGGAAAAACTAACAGTAACTTATTGATACAGCAATAGTTAATTTTGCTCAGGAGGTCATCTAAGAGGGGATGCTGCTGCTGAGAACAGATAGACATTTTCTAGATAGAGAAATAATGGAAGAATCTTCTAGACAAAGAGGAAAGGCTGGTAAAACCTTGGCCACATAAGAGTCTACAAGGTACTAAGGCATTTGACTCATTTGACTAGAGCATAGGGTCTGTAAATGAGAGTTGAACTGTAAAGAAGGCAGAGCTCTGAAGAATTGATGCTTTTGAACTGTAGTGCTAGAGAAGACTTTTAGGAGTCCCTTAGACAGCAAGGATTTCAAACCAGTCAATCTTAAAGGAAAGCAACCCTAAATATTCATTGGAAGGACTGCTGCTGAAGCTGAAACTCCAGTCCTTTGGTCAGCTGAAATGAAGAGCTGACTCACTGGAAAAGACCCTGATGCTGGGAATGATGGAGGGCAGGAGAAGAAGGGGTGACAGGAGATGAGATGATTGGATGCTATCACCAACTCAGTGGACATGAATTTGAGAAAATTCCAGGAGATAGTGAAGAACAGGGAAGCCGAGCATGCTGCAGTCCTTGGGGTTGCAAAGAGTCAGAAGTGACTTAGCGACTAAACACCAAAATAGGGTATAAAATCAGGGGGAAGAATGGGAGCCAAACTGTGATGGGCCCACCTAAGATGTTTGGATGCTTTCCTTTAGATGACAGGGAGCCAGCATGATCCTCCATCCACCAACATTTTATTATAAACAGTTTCAAAACAGATAGCAAAGCTGAAAGAATTCTACATGAACACCTGTACAACTATCATTCAGTTTGTGTTTTACTATAAACATTTTATTATACTTGTTTAATCACCTGTCTATCCAACCTTCCATCCCTTTGTAATCCATCAATCCATTTTATTTTTTTTGCCTTTCAAAACAAATCACAGATTTCAGAACATTACTCTTTAAATATTTCAACATGAATATCATTAACTGGAATTTATTGTTTAAACCATTTAATGTAAAATTATAACCTTCATAGATTTTAAATGAGAATAAGATAATCAATTTTATATTTATGAAATATAATGTGAAGAACCTATTGAAATAGGGAAACAAATTAGAAACTTGCTTCAAAAATCTAAGTGAGAGATGCTAAGAATATGATGAAAGCCTGCAGTAGGAACGGAGAAGTGAAGTGAAGTGAAGTGAAGTGAAAGTCGCTCAATCGTATCCAACTCTTTGTGACTCCATAAGTCCATGGAATTCTCCAGGCCAGAATATTGGAATGGGTTGCCTTTCTCTTCTCCAGAGGATCTTCCCAACCCAGGAATCGAACAGGGGTCTCCTGCATTGCAGGTGGATTCTTTACCAACTGAGCTATCAGGGAAGCCCCAGGAATGAAGAGGTACCAGTTAATTCAAGAACCATCCCAGAAGTGGAGTCAATGAATCAGTTGACAAGCTGAATGTAGGGAGGGGAGCAGTGGAGGACAAAGGCAGGATGGTGGGAGTATAAAAAGGGAAGGATAGATCCAAGGCTTTCTATTCTGGACAACTGGATGTTTGATGATGTGATATGCAATACAGAGCAGGAAAGAAGTTTGGAAGTAGAGCAAAAAATAAGTTGAGGCCATCTCTCAAGGAAAGCATTCAGAGTAAGCAGAGAATAGGGGCTAAGGGGACCACTCTGGGGAAAGCCAGTGTTTAAGGAACAAGAGGGAAATGCTGAACCAACATGGGAAGCACAGATTAATAGTCAAAAGGCTAGGAATTTAAAATGCTCAACTGGTCAATTTGCAATGCTCCCTGTCTTCTACACAAGCTCATACTTTTCCAGGGCTTCCCAAAGTGTTTTGTGGGCCACTAGTTCCACGAGTTGGTCTGTGAAAAATAGTATCCTGTGGTCAAACAAGTTTGAGAAATGCTGCCAGCTCAATTCTCTTGGAAATTTGTGATGTATGTATTAGGAAGTGCAGTAAAGAACCTACTCTAACTTTGTCTGTCAAATGTCTCCCAGATGTAGTTGAACTTACTTGACCTTGGGACCCATCCCTCTTTTACTTGTAGAAAATCTGTAACTGCTAAGTCACTTCAGTCGTGTCTGACTCTGTGCAACCCCATAGACGGTAGCCCACCAGGCTCCCCTGTTCCTGGGATTCTCCAGGCAAGAACACTGGAGTGGGTTGCCATTTCCTTCTCCAATGCATGAAAGTGAAAAGTGAAAGTGAAGTTGCTCAGTCGTGTCCGACTCTTCGCAACCCCACGGACTGCAGCCTACCAGGCTCCTCCACCCATGGGATTTCCCAGGAAAGAATACTGGAGTGGGGTGCCATTGCCATAAGTAGAATTCTGCAACACTCCTAGTGAACCTTGACGTTTCGTTAGGTGATTTTAAGTGAGATACATGGCATAGCTTTATTTGCCTCTCATTCTTCATGGCCATGGGACACATTCTCTCCTGGACCATCATTATTTGTGCCTTGCTTTCCTCCCAGTGCCCTGGTCTTACATGGGACCTAGCACAGTGCCTCTCTTATAGTCATTGTTTCATCTATCTGTGCATAAGTAACATTAATAGAACACAGAGGAAATTCGTACTTTTTCTTTTGAAATGAAACATTTCTCTTAAAAGGACTTTTCTGGTTCAAAATGTGGATGTAAATTTAGACTCAAACCAGGCTTTTTTTTGAGAATAAGAAGAATGTAAGTTTCCAGTTTTAATTTTCATTTGAACTGTTTGTTCTTGGGGTCAGTTGAGGAATAAACTTAGAAAAGTAACATTTTGGTCACTTCTGTTCTAACTGTTTAACAGGATATATACCATGAGGTCTTGGAAACATCACTTTTCTTGAGCAGTATCTGGCCTTGTCATATCATTTAAAGCCAGACTTGGATTTCTTAGCTAAATCAGTGCATACTTATACCTTGAAATTCCTTACCAGTTTATTGTAATTATTTCTCTTGCTTATTCTGACTTACGGTTGGTGGTAGTCCCACTGGTTTCATTATTTCATTTGTGAATCCATATATGGAACTTAATCAAATGTGAGGTTGTGTCTGATCTTCCTCTCCTTTGAACTGTATAACGCATTCAGCCATGCCCTCCTCTGTTTTCCCCATGGAGAGAGAGGAGAGCCTTCTCTGATTCCCTCCTACTCTCTTTCCTGCATCATACAGCTCATGACTCCCAAGTGTGGTTATCCTATAGAAAGTGTGTTTGTTTGTCTATGAGAGAGAGAGAGTGTGTGTGTGTACAGGGCAGGGGAGTCATGTGAAGAGAGACAGGGCAGTCATGAACACAGGCAGTCTTGGGAGCATGGAGATCCCTAGGAAAGGCCTGAGCATTAGGGTAAAAATGACTGCTTTCCTCCTCCACATTAACCACACCTGCACGCAAGTTTTGTTTATTCCTTAGCTGGATGTCTTGCCACTGGATCAGGACACTAGTGAGTTCAGTGGGCCCTGGTGGCTCAGATGGTAAAGCATCTGCCTACAATGAGGGAGACCTGTGTTCGATTCCTGGGTCAGGAAGATCTCCTGGAGAAGGAAATGGCAACCCACTCCAGTATTATTGCCTGGAAAATTCCATGGATGGAGGAGGCTGGTAGGCTACAGTCCATTGGGGTCTCAAAGAGTCGGACATGACTGAGCGACTTCAATGTCAGTGTAGGAGTTTTATTAGATCACATGTTTGTTTACAAGCCCCTGATTAATCATAATTATTGTTTTAGAATGAGTCGGAGATTTTTTTATGGAGAAGATAAACCCTCCTTGAAATATATTTTTATTTTCAGAGTCTTTTTAATGCCACAAAGAGTTAAGTGTTTTGAATTTTGCTTATGTGAATGTGGTGATGGTACATTAATAATCATCCTTCAGAGAAACAACAGGCCTGGTGGCCACTTACACAGAAAGTTCAAAGTTTATTATAGTAAATGATTTGAAATTTAAGAGGAAGAGAGACCTAAGAATCAGATCTGGCTATGTATAATGGAAGAACATTGTGCTATCAAGAATAAGTCTCATCATTTTCCATAGTGACATTATGGTATGCAGTTAAAATGGCAATATTTTACATGGTGTGACAAAATTGTATTGTCATGGCCACCATATCATTAAGATAGAAAATTAACATTTAGCTTCACTGTTAATAAATAATACTGAAATGTTTAGAGAAAGCATTAGAATTTTTTTAAGAATGAACAACTAGTATGATGTCATCAAAATGGAAAATGTTGCAAAGGGAAGAAAACCCTTTTGGCTGAATGCACAGTGGATACTGATGGTATTCATTAAGCATGAAACAATAAGAGGAACAAAATTTTCATCTCCGTCCCTTCCCCTATGAAATATCTTCTGTGTTTTCAGTGCTTCCTTTGAAGTCAGTATATGATCTTTGCTTTAATCCATTTTTAAAGCTTCCTTTGAAGTCAGTGGGAGCTCATGCCTGAAAGAGAGGAAAGTGTCTGAGGACTGGATGCCTGCTGGGGAAGAGGGACCAGCCTAATCATCACTGGAAAATAACATTTATTGATTGTCCTCATGTGCATGGTCCATTAGACTCCACACTAAAGTGACTTTTATACTGGTTTGATTCATTTCTAGTATTACATAGAAGATGGCCCAAACCAGTTACTTCTTTTTAGGGCAGAGGTTTTTATTTCAAATGATTGGAGAAAAATGAATATTTTAAATGGAAATAATTATTTTGTCTTGACACTCTCACAAACCCTGTTTCACCTAAGTGAATTTTCCAAATAGCTGAAACTAGTAATTTTCTAATAGAGTAATTCTTTCAAGGACAATGGAAGAATGTAGGATTATTTTCTCCTGTATGAAATTACTTTAGACTGCTTGGCTTTAAAAAAAAATTCTCATTAAACACTTTGGAGCAAAGTAAAAGTAATTTATTTCTCATTCCTCCCACCTCTTCCTTTACTACTGCAACTTGTCCTCTGTAATACAGATCGTGTGTTATCTGTTTCTATTCTGCTTTCTTACTTTACAGAGTTGCCTGAAGAAGGGGCCAGAGGTCTGAGGCATCTCTATACCTTTCCTACAGGGTGAAATATAAAGATGGTCCCTTATTTCATTTCCTTTTTCTCTCCCCTTGTCTTGTCCTGTTCTTCATTTTCTATCTCTACTCTCCTTGGACCACCTGCTTCTTTTCCTTTTGTTGTGGCCTACCTTCATGGTGTCAGCCCCACCTGTGAACAGAGAGGGCCTCCATCAATATCTGTCCCCGTACTTTGGTTGCAGGCTTGAGCTCTGCATCTCTGGTTAGATCCTGACTTGGATTCCTCTTGGGGCCTCAAACACAATACTTCAAAGCTGAGCTCAGCAACTCTTGTCAAGATCTTCATTTTTAAGTACTGCGAATGGTATCACCTTCCAGCTAGCCTCTGCCTAGCCTGAAAATCTGTGAATTGCCCTTGACAATGATGTCTCCTCCCTATCACACCACCTCTGGTCATTTAGCAAATCCTGTCATGTCTATCTCAGAAACTCAGGATTTGCTCCTTCTCCCCTCCTCTCTGCCACTATCTCATCTAGTCCCTCATCCCACCTTGCCAATGGCCACAAGTGCCTTCTCTCTGGTTACTTTCTCACACAAACTTGTCTTCACAAGGTTGCAACTTTGCTTCCTAAAATTTGATGCTGGCCATGTCATTCTCAAACTTAAGAGCACTCCCCACCCCTTTGCCTCAGCTGAGCATGTAAAGTCTTTTGTAATCTGACCTAACTCTCCAGCTTCTTTTCTATGTAGTAAGCCCATGGCTCCTGCCACTGAAAATGCTCCCTGATTCATTTGGCAAATGTCTGAATATCCTTCAAGACCAGTTGGAGTGTCTTTTCTCTGAAGCCTTCTCCAGAGTCTTCAGGCAGGCCTCTGCCCCTTTTTTGGGTTCCCACTCTCTTCTTTCAAGGAGACATTATTGATGGTCTGTTTTTATGTGTCACCTATATCAGAATGAAAGCTCCTGGAGAGTGCAGTTTATAATTTGTTTCTCTCATCCTGGGGCCTACCTCAAATAAGATACAAACTAACAGATGTTTGATGAGTGAAGATTTTGAGAAGTCTTTTTCACTTACATTTAGGCTTGAAGTTGTATTCTGTTATTGAAGATGCTGGTTCAGACATTAAAATAATAAAACATTTTAACAGATTCTCCCTTCAAGAGGCATATATTAGAAAATATTTAAGATTTTTGTCTCTTTGAAGAGAATACAATGCCTATACACTGAGGCTAGTCTAGCAGAAGGACAGAAAGTTCCATCCATAGGGATGTCCTTAAACCCTTGCATCATCTCCAGAATCATCTGCTGCTAGAGTCCTTGTTACATGAGGAAAGTAAACCCCTGTCATTAAAACTACAGTAATCAGGTACAGGGAACAGCTATCTGCTTCAGAGCTTTTACTCTCAAGATTTCTGAGAAGATTTCGGCTGAGAGCCTCTAATTAAAATCTTTTCTCTGTGTTTTCAGCAAGATCTATAAATCAAACATACAAATCCTCAAAGTCTTATTTTATTTTTAAAATCTTTATTGAATTTATTACAGTATCACTTCTATTTTATGTTTTGGTTTTTTGGTAGTGCGGCATGTAGGATCTTAGCTCCCCAACCAGGAATAGAACTCATAGCCCCCTGCGTTGGAAGGCACAGTCTTAACCGCTGGACCACCATGGAAGTCCCAAAGTCTTATTTTAAAAAATGATAACACAGTAGGAGAAACATCCAGCCAAAGTACATAATTTATGGTAAAAATGGGAAACCTTTTTTTCTTTTAAAGAAATGTAGAAAATATCAGTAAGATGCCAGTACATGGAGAAGCTTGGTTTTAATTTCAGTGAAGTTTCTGAGCAATGGTAGAGACAGAAAATTGTCTGTTTAACTAATTTCAAAGTTGAACGAGAGCATCTGACTATTAAATTCATAAAATAAAAGTCAGTTTCAGCTTCATTGTTTGGGCAATTAAAGGAGAGGGAGTAAATAAGTGTTATCTGGAGGCAGAGAAGTGGGTGGGGTGGGGAGTTGGAGGCAGAGCACAGCTTGCCTTAAAGGGAAGGCTGGGAGGGCAGAGCGAGAGTTCCTCGCATAACCTTGTCTTCAAGGTCTCTGCTTTCATCGGCCCTGCTTCCTTTCTAACTTACCTCATCTGGCTGAAAACCTCCTCCAACAGCATGTCTACCCAAGACACTTCAGGTTTTCTCTCGCTTTCTCATCAGTCTGCCTCCCCAGCCTCTGCCTCTAGACCTCACCTGCTCAGGGTCCAGGGTCCCACTTGCTGTGGGATATCATCTCTTCCCTCTCTTTCCCTAGAAGGATGAAACTTCTACCTGCTTATCTGTAGCTCAGCAGGGTCCTAACTTACTATTGGTGTGTGATTTAACCCTCTGGGCCTCAGTATGCTCATCTGTGGAAAGAACGTTAATAGCACATGCCTCTCAAGATTGTGAGTTGCCCAGCAGGTCCTCAACAAGCATTCATTTCCCTTCCCTTCTCTGCTTTTTCCTGCTGTTCCCACTGACTCACTTCCACTCTGCTGATACCAGTGCTCTTCCAGGCTTCTCAGCATCTAAGCCATCTGCTGGAAATTTGCCTCTGGAATTACACCTGGAGTCCATGCCTGTGTCTGAGAGTAGGGTTTCAGAGGGAGGCTCTGTGGTGCAGACCTCTCTGCAGCAGCTGCAGAATCAGACATCGCAGGTTCAGCTCCTTGTCCCACCATGTGCTCCTGTGTGAGCTTCAGGTAGGCTGCATATTCTCTTGATGGGCTAGTTTCCTCATTTATAATTTGAGAATAATAATTATTTGTGGTTCTAGGGTCATAGAAAAGATTAGATGAAAGTATTGTGTGTAATACCCAACACATTGTAAGTGCTCAGTAAATGTTATCAGTTCAGTTCAGTTCAGTTCAGTTGCTCAGTCGTGTCCAACTCTGCGACCCCATGAATTGCAGCACGCCAGGCCTCCCTGTCNCTGGCTCCGTCTCCAAGAAGTCCTGCCGATGAGCCCAAGCGGAAGGCACTCTAGTGGTGTCATAGTGCTCCTCCCAGAAGAGCCCTGGGAAGGCGGCTCCCGGGGACTCTCCTCACACGCAGGCTTCCCACGCGGGGCCAGCTGTGGCTCCGGGTCTCATCATGGCTGTGTCTTCTCTCTCCTAGGCTGAGTGGGGAAGGCGTTGGACAAGTCAACATCTGTAAGTACCTTCACCTGCCCCCATCCCTTCCCTCGTGTCCCTCTGACTGGGCTCTGTGTAGCAGAGTGAGCTCACCACTTGTCCTGACCTTGTCCCTTTGCTTTCACAGCTGTGGTGCAGTCCACTGTCTCTGGTGGCTATGGTGGTGCCAGCGGTCTCGGCAGTGGCTTAGGCGTAGGCGGAGGAAGTGGCTACTCCTACAGCCTTGGAGGTGGCTTCAGTTCTGGCAGTGGCAGAGCCATAGGGGGTGGCTTCAGCTCCTCTGGAGGCAGCAGTTCCACCATCAAATACACCACCACCTCCTCCTCCTCCAGCAGGAAGAGCTACAAGCTCTGAAGTCCTGTCATGGGCTCAAGCTCCCACAGTGTCTCGGGCTCCCTCTGTTGTTTTGCTCTCTCCTCCAGTTACTTTATTTTTCCTGCTTCCTTTTCTTACTTCTTGAATTAAAACTGGAGTTGCTGAGTGTCCTCATCTCCTCTCTCCCAAAACCTGTTGCAACTGAGCTTCCATTGTTCACCATTGGAAGGTCGCTACTTGGGTTCTAGTCCAGACAGGGTAATCCCACTTACTTTCCACTGGCCCAGGAAATCCCATCTCAGAGATGTTGTGTTCCTCCCTTGCAGTGATTATGAAAGCACAGGTGACTAGTTCTACGATGTACAGGATTTGTATCCCTGTGTTGCTTCCTCTGCTCTTTGCTCTTTGCTAAATAAAGCAGATTTATCATATAATTTGTGGTTTCACATAGCCTTTCTTTGTCACGAATGGTTCTTGAGGTTTTCATGTGACAAATGAAGCATATTTCTCAGGCATGAAGCACACTCCCCACCCCCATGAGCCTCACTCGCTTCCTGTAGAGAACTTCAACAAACAGCAGCTTGGGATACTGATAATCAGCTTTCTCTCACAGATACAATTTAATTCAAATGTTTGGCAAGTGTAATGGGAGGACTCTGGTCCAGCATCACGTATACTCTGCTTTTCATTGTTGGGCCCAAGTGTAATCAATTAGTTTCTCCTCCTAAGACCACTCAACCCACACTCAAGGAGTCAAGTCTTAATGTTCATTACAGGAATCATGTTTCTGGTCCATCAGAGCAGAACAACATTTAGCAATTAAATAGCATATTTGATTTTTACTTAGAGTTGACTTCCTGACCAACAAACTTGCCTGAGAAAGTATATCAAGGATAATCAAAGTGTATATACGTTTGAACCAAAATGTATACGTATCTTGAAGAAATATTACAAACACAGGAAGAAGTATACACACGGATGTGAATGGATGTGAATTCCAGCTGTCTTCCCAGCATGGAAAAACTGAAAGTGGGAGAGTTGGTCGCATTCAGCAGAAAACGCGGATGCTGGCTTCTCAAAGTGTGAAGGCAAGATGAGAATGGCAATTTCCACCTTCTCACAGCCTAACCCTCTCTGGGAGATGGGCGACCTGCGTCTTTCATCATTCCGGTGTGCCCTGGCTGCTGTGACTTCCCAGAATGGGGATAATTTAAACTCAGGATATCGTGCAAGTCTCCTCATTCATTGGTGCTGTCTTTTGGCCATACCCAGTCCCTATTTCCTCATGAGTGACCATTATCTCCTTTGCCCCAAGGCTCTTACATCACTAGAGAAAGTTTCTTGGTTTCAGTAGCATGGAGACGGTGCCTCTGGATCCTCATATCAGTATACTGCTGTGTTCACCTATAACCATCCCCCCAGCGAGGTGGGCAGCCTCTCACATTGGTACCTTCTCACTCTTCCCAGAACTTCCCCAACAGCATGTGATGACTGGGTTCCAAAATCCATGCCCACTTAGTGTCTGTATTATTATGTACCTATGAGAAGTAATGGAAAGAAAATACTGACTAGGAAACATAGAATACAACAATGAATAATAAGCAGATTGCAAAATAATATGTAGACATGGATTTATCTAATGAAAATCTTAAGGTGCAGGTGTTGATGGCAAAATAGCACACTGGAAAGCACCAAACTCTCCTTTTGCTAAAGAAACATTGAGAAAACAACCAGAAGCTGTCTGAACATTGTAGGAGCTCTGGAAAACACTTAAAATTTGCAATAGCCAAGTTTGCAATAGCCAAGTAAATGCCCTCTCAAGAAATTCCATCTTCCATATTACAGCAAAATGTCATCACAATGTTCCTAGCACTTTCCCTCCCCTATATGCGGTGCAGTTGTGATCTTGAGCAGACAGCAACCTTGTTCGTAAACTTTTTTTCCAATCTCCCTCCCACACTCCAGTCGCCCCTCAAACCCATTTGATCCTCTTGGTCACCCGCCACCCCCCAGCACATGCATCTTGAATCAAAGATGCAGATACAGACTATTTGCAAATTGTTATGCAAGTCTCTTCAAACACATCTGGGGGGCATTCCTGAAGAAATGTGCAAGGTTCTCATCTTCATTTCCCATAAATTCAGATGCAGATGAGAAGTAGCAGGAACACTCAGTAAAAACTACAGGGCAAACTACAAACAAATCAACACCTGGGGCAAAAGACTATGGGAGAAGACACACAATAGACCCTCTGACCATCCAAGGTCCAGAGGCTAAGCTGCAGTGAGACTCTTTGGGAAATGAGGACGTTCAAAGGCAGCTGTGGATAGGAGAACATTTAGAAAACTGTGCCTAGGTCCAGACAAAACACATGTTCAGAAATGTCTTGAGAAGTCTTAAGCATTCACCTGGGACTGCTCTCTAGGTTCAGAGCAAGCCCTGTTATGTGGTAAAGGAGTGTCCCATCACAGGGAGAGATGGTTGTTCTCAGTCTGCTGTTTCGGCTTTTTATTGTTATTGTTTTTCAGCACCTGGTATACAAAAACATCTTCATCAAAAACAGTAGCTGAACACAAGCTATAGGAGCAGCATGCCAGGCACTGTTGACTCATTTAACACTACCAGTCAATGTGAAGCATAGGTCCTCAGGCACAAATCCAAGAATCTCTTGTTTGCAAAAGTCATGGGGTGCATGCATGACCTGAGTCAGGACCCTGTTAGTCATGAACTTTCTAGAAACTGGGAAGTAGAACTGGATAACAAACCAGAGACATTTGATTGCCTGTTGGCAGCATTTTGTTAAACAAGAGGGAAAAAAGCAGACTGTGAATTGTTAAGTTATTCTGCAGTGATTCATTGGGCAAGGTTTTTTTTTTAATTTTTAATTTAAATCTATTTATTTTAATTGGAGGCTAATTACTTTACAATATTGTATTGGTTTTGCCATACATCAACATGAATCCACCACAGGTGTACACGTGTTCCCCATCCTGAACCCCCCTCCCACCTCCCTCCCCATACCATCCCTCTGGGTCATCCCAGTGCACCAACCCCAAGAATCCTGTATCCTGCATCGAACTTGGCCTGGTGATTCATTTCTTATATGATATTATACATCTTTCAATGCTATTCTCCCAAATCATCCTACCCTCTCCCTCTCCCACAGAGTCCAAAAGACTGTTCTATACATCTGTGTCTCTTTTGCTCTCTCGCATACAGGGTTATCGTTACCATCTTTCTAAATTCCATATATATGCGTTAGAATACTGTATTGGTGTTTTTCTTTCCGGCTTACTTCACTCTGTATAATAGGCTCCAGTTTCATCCACCTCATTAGAACTGATTCAAATGTATTATTTTTAATGGCTGAATAATACTCCATTGTGTATATGTACCACTGCTTTCTTATCCATTCATCTGCTGATGGACATCTAGGTTGCTTCCATGTCCTGGCTATTATAAACAGTCCTGTGATGAACATTAGGGTACACGTGTCTCTTTCAATTCTGGTTTCCTCGGTGTGTATGCCCAGCAGTGGGATTGCTGGGTCATAAGGCAGTTCTATTTGGAATTTTTAAAGGAATCTCCACACTGTTTTCCATAGTGGCTGCACCAGTTTGCATTCCCACCAACAGTGTAAGAGGATTCCCCTCTCTCCACATCCTCTCCAGCATTCATTGCTTGCAGACTTTTGGATCGCAGCCATTCTGACTGGTGTGAAATGGTACCTATTGTGGTCTTGATTTGTATTTCTCTGATAATGAGTGATGTTGAGCATCTTTTCATGTGTTTGTTAGCCATCCGTATATCTTCTTTAGA
>SJYV01007556.1:451229-467237 GCA_006410875.1 Neotragus pygmaeus
TGTTTCCTTAATTTCTCTTTCTATTTTCTCATTATTAGTGTATAGGAATGCAAGGGATTTTTGTGTGTTGATTTTATATCCTGCAACTGTACTATATTCATTGATTAGCTCTAGTAATTTTCTGGTGGAGTCTTTAGGGTTTTCTACGTAGAGGATCATGTCATCTGCAAACAGTGAGAGTTTTACTTCTTCTTTTCCCATTTGGATTCCTTTTATTTCTTTTTCTGCTCTTATTGCTGTGGCCAAAACTTCCAAAACTATGTTGACTAGTAGCGGTGAAAGTGGGCACCCTGGTCTTGTTCCTGACTTTAGGGGAAATGCTTTCAATTTTTCACCATTGAGGATAATGTTTGCTGTGGGTTTGTCATATTTAACTTTTATTATGTTGAGGTTATTCACATAGTCTGTTAGCCTGAATATGCCCTCAGCTCACTCCCCATAATATTTTCTGCCAACAACCCATCTAGAAGGAGTTCACCTCTTTCAAAGATGAGCACTAGTCAGAAGGGAACCATTCCAGGATCAACAAAAGAGATACACATTCAAAAATGAAATGAATGGGAAAATAAAAAGGCAGATAATGAGCACTCATCAGAACAAAGTCATCATAAAATATTCCCCAAATAAAATAAACCCTCTATAAAATTCAAGGAAAAAAGCAAATAATGAGAGAGTAAGATATAAAACATTACTTAGAGAAGTCAGATATGATGCAGAGAGAAAAATAAAACTAGCAGGGAGATGAAGGTCAAGCTGACGTCAGTACAAAGGGCAATACACATGCTGAATGCACAGCAAAGAGCATATGGGAGAATATTGAGAAAAGAGAATCAGGGGTCTTAGTGGGAGTTAATAAGAGGTTAAAGAAAGGTCAAGAGGATATAGGATAGACAAAGAATACAAAGGAGATTCAACACAAGCATAATTTGAACACTTAATGGAAAAGAGTGTACACACACATACACAACCTCACAAACACAAATGGTCTCTCCCAAAGCACAGAAACATCTTCAATTAAGTGGTCAGGGATTTGCGCTGAGGGTCATTCTGACAAATAAATATAGGCAAATGTGTGTAATTTAGTCATTTTAAAATATGTAAAACCTTTCTTGCCTGGAGAATCCCAGGGATGGGGTCGCACATAGTCAGACATGACTGAAGCGACTTGACAGCAGCAGACAGCATATTAAAAAGCAAAGACATCATTTTGCCAACAAAGATCCATCTAGTCAAATGGTTTTTCCAGTAGTCATATACAGATGAGAGTTGGACCATAAGGAAAGCTGAGCACCAAAGAACTGATGTTTTTGAATTGTGGACTCCTTAGAATCCCTTGGACTGCAAGGAGTTCAAACTAGTCAATCGTGAAGGAAATTAGTCCTGAATATTCATTGGAAGGACTGATGCTGAAACTCCATACTACCTGATGCAAAAAGCCAACTCATTGGAAAAGACCCTGATGCTGGAAAAGATTGAGGGCAGGAGGAGAAGGGGAAGACAGAGGTTGAGATGGTTGAATGGCATCACCGACTCAATGGACATGAGCTTGAGCAAACTTCAGGTGAGAGTGAAGGACAGGGAAGCCTGGCATGCTTCAGTCCATGGAGTTGCAAAGAGTTGGCCATGACTTAGTAACTGAACAACAACAACAAATATCATATATGGGTATAAAGAATGAAGTCTTGCAGCTTGTGACAACATGGATGTATCTCTAGGGCTTTACGCTAAGTGACATAAGTCAGACAGAGAAAGACAAGTATTGCAAATCTCTCATATGTGAAATCCGAAAAGCAAATGCATTTTCAAAAATTTAAAAATTAAACTCATAGATGCAGAGACCAGATTGGTGGTTACCAGAGGTGGGGAGATGTGGGAGAGGTGAGAGAAATGGGTGAAATGTTTTTGCAGGTTTTAAGTTTAAATAAATTAAAATTTAAAAAAAAAACCACAGAGATACAATCATATATTCTTAGAATGTGATGGCTAACCTCACAATAATTGAGGATACCAAGGCAACAATGTGGAGCAACTGGAACACTCATACACTGCTGTGGAAATACAAAATGATGCAAGCATTCTGTAAATATATATACATATATATTTATATATTTGCCTATACCTATATATCTATATAGGGCTTTCTTGGTGGCTTAGAAGATAAAGAGTCTGCCTGCAATGCAGGAGACCCGGGTTCCATAAGGAATGATATCAGAGAATGCAATCACAAAAGCCAAAGAGTGGAAAACTATAAGATAGGTTGTTGTTGCTTGGTCACTAAGTTATGTCTGACTCTTTGAAACCCCATGGACTAAAGCATGCCAGGCTTCCCTGTCCTTCACTCTCTCCTAGAGTTTTTCAATCATGTCCATTGACTTGGTGATGCTATCTAACCACCTCATCATCTATTGTGCTCTTCTCCTTCTGCCTTCAATCTTTCCCAGCATCAGGGTCTTTTCTAATGAGTCAGCTCCTCACATCAGGTGGCCAAAGTATTGGAGTTTCAGCTTTGTCATCAGTCCTTCCAATGATTATTCAGGGTTGATTTCCATTAGGATTGACTGATTTGATCTCCTTGCTGTCCAAGGGACTCTCAAGAGTCTTCTCCAGAACCACAATTCAAAGGCATCAGTTCTTTGGTGCTCAGCTTTCTTTATGGTCCAACNAGGGTTGATTTCCATTAGGATTGACTGATTTGATCTCCTTGCTGTCCAAGGGACTCTCAAGAGTCTTCTCCAGAACCACAATTCAAAGGCATCAGTTCTTTGGTGCTCAGCTTTCTTTATGGTCCAACTCTCACATCCATATGTGACTATTGGAAAAACCATATGTTTGACTATACGGACCTTTGTAAACAGGCAACCTAGTTTATTTAACAAATAAATGGCAAAAAAATTAAGATCGAAATGATATGAAGGATATATTATTTAAAGGATGTATCACCCAAATAAACATGCATGGACATTATTTAGACCCTGAATTGAACAAATTATAAAAATAAATAAAAATAAAGGGAAATTTGAATGTTCACTAAACTCCTTGATGTTAAAGAATTACTGTTAACTTTTTAAGGTATAAAAATAGCATTTTGGCCATTTTCTAAAGGGTCTATCATTTAGACATAAACGCTGAATTGAATATGAAACTCTGTGAACTTTCTTCTGGAATTTCCTTTCAAATAATTTAAGATGGATGAAGAAAGTGGGTGGAGTTATAGATGAAATAAAGTTGACCTTGAGATAATAATCACAAAATCTTGGTAATGGGCAAAGAACATATTATGTTGCTCTTATACTTTTCTATTTGTTAATTTTTACAGAATGGGAAGAGCAAATCAAATTTAACGTATTTATAATGACTGGAAAAATGGTAATCTTTCTGTTAGAGCATAAACAATAGACTGCTCTTAGATTTCCAAGTTCTCAGCTATTACAAAGATCAGATTGGAATTACGGATGAAGCAAAGCTAGCCTTGACATAATAATTGCAAAATCAAGGTAATGGGCATGTACATTCTGATACATAAGCATATTGAATGCATAAATTAATAAAATTCATAAAATCCATAGTTCAATGCATATTGAACCTTTGTTTGAGACAAAGTCTAACTCCGAGCCTCAGTTAATTGAGAATAGTCTCGTACTGATATCAAAGATCAAAGGCAGGAGAATTTTTTCCTTTGTTAAAGGAAGCCAAAAAGCAGCCTTCTTATTTCTTATCCTTTCTAATAACCAAAGTATCATCTCATTGTTTATAAAGCCCAGCCCTTCCCTATCTCAGGCTCACCTTCCAGGGCTGAGCCCAGCCCATTCTTGCTTTTACACTAGCTACTGGAAGCCCATCTCATACTTTTCCTCTCATGTCTTTCTTAAGCTCTTCTTCAGGAACCATGTCTTGCAAATCCAGAGTGAAGACCCAAAGCATCAGCCGCAGGGGCTTCAGTGCTGGCTCAGCCAGAGGCCCTGGGGTATGTCGCTCTGGCTTCAGCAGTGTGTCCCTGTCCCGCTCCAGGGGCAGTGGTGGCCTCTCTGGAGTGTGTGGAGGAGCTGGCTTTGGCAGCCGCAGCCTCTATGGCCTGGGGGCTCCAAGAGGATCTCCATCGCAGGGGGCAGCTGTGCCATCGGTGGCGGCTATGGCGGCAGAATTGGAGTTGGCTATGGCTTCGGAGGTGGAGCTGGGAGTGGATTTGGCTTTGGTGCTGGGGCTGGTGGTGGCTTTGGGCTCGGTGGTGGAGCTGGCTTTGGAGTTTGGCTTCGGTCCTGGCTTCTCTGTGTTCCCCACTGGAGGCATCCAAGAGGTCACCATCAACCAGAGTCTCCTGACTCCCCTCAACCTGCAAATTGACCCCACCATCCAGCAGGTGAGGACTGAGGAGCAGGAGTAGATCAAGACCCTCAACAACAAGTTTGCCATCTTCATCGACAAGGTGAGTTGGGAGCATCTGCCTCCAATGGGGATTGCAGAGTGCCCAAGAGAGACCCAACCAATGTCCTACCAGAGGGAGCCTCGGGATATTCAAGAGAGAAGGGACTCAGAGGAGCTCTCTACTGGCGTGCAAGACAGGTTCCATGTGTATCACAGGCAGGAGACGATGGAAATCATTTAGATCCTGCAAATTTCTCTCATTCCTGCCTAGGAAACATTGTCAACTCTTGATAACCCTGAAGCAGAGAAAAAGAAAGGAAAGAATGAAATAGATTAACACTTACCACTAACAGGTCTACAATGGGATACAAAGAAAAGGCCAGTCACTACGTACTCTGAGGTTCTGGCCCACCATTCTAGTAGGAAGAAAAAAAAGAGAGAAGAAAAGTAAAAAAAAAAAAAATTTCCATGCAGATGAGAAAAAGAAATGTTTGAGATGTGTAAATATTTATAATTTGCTTTTGAAAAGAAGTTTTTCTAGAAACAGAGCATGGCCACCTATAACAATGCTTTAGAAGAGATACAAGCACTAAATGTGAGTTTAGATTAGTATTTAATCATTAGACAACATTTAACATCCCTTTTACTGAAATCCACGAGAAAATAAAAGCTTTGTATATTATACCAGATAAAAACCATTTTGAACTGAAATTTTGATTCTGCTTGCCAAAATAAAGAGAGGAAATGATGAAAATTCACTGATATAGGCACACTTACTTATAGGGCAGGAACAGCTCAAAAATCCATGGGGGAATTTCATCAGCGAGATCTGTCAGTTTAGAAGGAAGATTAGGGGAGCATACCTCCCAATTTGAGTCTCTGTATTCTCTTAGTAGCCCAGCACCATGGACATCACTCCAGTCTTCTTGGAAACCTAGTAACACGGACACTTGTTGCTCTCTATCTCCAACAAATGACTCGCTTGCCTTCTTCCAGATGTAGTTCCTGGAGAAACAAGCGCCCTTCAGGAGCAGGGATCCAAGCCCGTGAGGTTGACCCTAGTGACTATGTTTGAGCAGTACATCAACAACCTCAAGGAGTGGAAGGATTATCTTCTCTTTTTTTAGTGACTGCCCAGATTCAGAGCTCATGCAGGATCTGGTGGAGAACTTCAAGAACAAGTAGACTACAGGAGAGAAATCGTTCAGCTTTCTGAAACCCACACTTAGTCTACTGAGTGACTAGGTTCAGTTGTGGGCATGATTGCTTAAGAAAAATATCCAGTGGGAATGAAAATTGTAACTCGTTGTCTAAACAGGAACAGACTCACAAACTTAGAGAAGGAAATTATGGTTCCCGGGATTGGGGAGGAAGATGGGGGAAGGGACAGTAAGAAAGTTTGGGAAGGTCATATTGTAATCCTGCTGCATTTAAAATGGATAACTGACAAGGACCTACTGCATAGCACATGTAGCTCTGCTCAATGTTATGTGGCAACCCGGATAGGAGGGGAGTTTGGGGGAGAATGGATATATGTATATGCATGGCTAAGTCCCTTCATTGCTCACCTGAAATTATCACAACATTGTCAATCAGCTATACTCCAATACAAAATAAAAAGTTTTTTTTTAAATAGATATCTAATGGGAACCTACAGTGCAGCACAGGGAACTCTACTCACTGCTCTGTAGTGACCTAAATGGGAGAGAAATCCAGAAAAGAGGGGATGTATGTACACATACAACTGATTCACTTTGCAGCAGTAGAAACTAACACAACATTGTAAAGCAACTTTATTCCCATAAAAATTAAAAATAAATACATTGCCTAAGAAAAATATGAATGAACAAAATGGGCAATAGATTTCATTATCAAGTACATATCCCCAATACTAGGGGAAAAGATGAGAGAATAGTCACTTCTTAGGCTCCTTGGTTCCGTTCAATAATTATCCATTTAATGAAAAATGTTGGATCAGGACAGGCTCTTTCACAATCCTTTATGAATTGGCTCAAGCATCTCTCCTCATCCTCTCTGGAAATGAAGAAATAAATAAGCACCAAATCAATTTGTAACACTGAAGAAAGTGAGCTTAGCAAGGTAAGTGTCCCCATCCCTTTGTTGAAGGCTAGAAGAGCCCACATCTGGGAAGAGAAGATGTTGGGTGGGCTGGGAGTGGAGGTCAGCTGAGTCTGAGTTGTTCCTCATCTCCCAGGAGGTAGATGCTGCATGAACGAGGCTGACCTGCATACCAATATAAGTACCTTTAGCGATCAAGTTGTTCTCTTACATTCCTACTTTGAGATGATGAGCTCCTCACCCTGTTTGTTTTTCTCCTTAAGGGTCTGAGTGCATGGAATGCTGGGCAGGGGGGGGGGTGGATCTCATAGATGTATCACTGGAAGCAGAGGTACTGACAATCCATATCTCGTAGGAGTGCCCTCAGATGCAGTCTCAGAGCTTAGACATTTTCATGGTCCTCTTCATGGACAACAGCCATAATCTGGACCCAGATAGCATCATCTCTGAGGGCGAAGGCCTATAGGGAAGATTGTTCAAATGAGGCCAAGTCCTTATACCAAACAAATGTGAGCAGTTTCCAGCAATGGGAGAGGAATTCTGTGCCCCCCACTCCCTGCTCACAGTTGGTTACATTCAGCTGCACCAGCTTAACTGCAGTTTTTTGTGTGGAGTCTGAAATACAAAGACACTGGGTGATCTCACAGGATGTCTGTCATTGCTCCGTTCACTTAGACAGCTAAAGAATTTGCAATGAGGCCCATGATCAAAAAGAAAAAAGTTTAATGACATTGCCCTACTGAGTTTTGCCTTCAACCTCTTTCTGGTTATGAAATCCCTTAGATATCACAAAGAACATCACAGGTAATTGAAAAGCTAGATGCTCAGTGATCAAACAGAACCATTCAATTGTGCAGCAGCAAATAATCTTGTGCCACCTCCTTTTTTTCTAGAGAAGAAGTCACATCATTTGGTATGAGTTTATTAGAGGACTGGGAATTGAAAGCCCCTGTTGGCACATGAAAGGCCAGAAACACTGCATCTCCCGCCATGCACACGGCTTCTCTGTCCTTCTGAACTACAGTATAAGTAGCTGCAGGTCAAGATAGACAGACAAAGGGATGAACTGCACAAAGCCAAGCAGGAGACTGCTGAGCTCAACCCGCGTGATCCGGAGACGGATCTGAGATAGACAATGGCCATCTCCAGGGGCTGTGGCAGCGTCAGTGGTGTCAGCGGTGGCTGCGGCCTGCGCAGCGGCAGTGCAACCCTTACAGCAGCACTCACAGCCTCGGAGGTGGCTGCAGTTCTGGCGGTGGCAGAGCCACAGGGGGCTGGTTTCAGCTCCTCTGCGGGCAGCTGTTCCACCATCAAATATACCACCACCTCCTCCTCCTCCAGCAGGAAGTTCTAAAAGCATCGAAGTCATCCTCTTGGTATTTGGTCCCACATTGTCTCAGGTTCCCTGTCCAGCTGCATTGCCCATTCCTTAGGATGCCGCCTCTCTCCTGCCTCCGACTTCTCTTGGTCTATGAGTTAGAGCTGAAATTGCAAATTTCTCATTTCCTCTGTCTATACCAGCTTCACCTGAGTTTCCCTTATTCACTATCAGAAGGTCAACAGTCAGTGTCACGGAGATATGTGGACATCCTATTGATGTTCCCATCTTATCATCATTTTCACCAGTCTACCATGATTCTGGGAAGAAAATGACTTACGCCCGCCTTCAAAACTGAAACTCAATCCACATCTATTAGAGCAGGGACTCTTCCCTTTAATTTTAATTATCCTATCCATTCTAACAAGACTCAAGAGTTCCTCACAGAATGAAGAAGTTATTTTCTTCTGCAGTGTCCCTAAATGGTATTGACGCCACCCTCTCAGATATCCCTGCGATGCTTTGCTCTCTTTGCTTTCTTTTGTTGTGCTGAAGAAAGCAGATTTTTAATAGAAAGATTCTGTGTTAGATTGTATTATTGATCATGTACTGGTCCTGAAATTTTGTTATCCCACACAGAGATCTTCATCTTTGTAGAATCACCTCTTAGCCCCATTGATGACTAACCTGTCTCATATCCGACTCTATTGGTTAACATCATGTGATACTCAGTCCTGTGGGTGGATGACTATCAACTGCTATTTGGCTCTCTGCCACCTGGCTTTTTCTCAAAATGGAGTCTTTGAAGCAGTCTCTTCAGCAAGTGATGTTGGGAAAGTTGGACACCTATGTGTAAATCAATGAATTTAGAACATGCCCTCTCACCATACACAAAATAAACTCAAAATAGCTTGAAGACTGAAACATAGGACGTGACACCATAAAGCCCCTAAAAGAGAACACAGGCAAAACATCCTCTGACATAAATAGTACTAATATTTTCTTGGGTCAGTCTCCCAAGGCAAGAGAAACAACAAAAGGAAATTAATCAGACTTACAAGCTTTTGTACAGCAAAGGAAACCATAAACAAACCATAAAGAAAATCTACCAAATGGGAGAAAATATTTGCAAACGCTGTGACTGACAAGGGCTTAGTTTTCAAAATATGCAAGCAGCTCATACAAAAAAACAACAAAAACAGTCCAATCGGAAAATGAGAGAAGACCTAAAGAAACATTTCTCCAAAGAAGAAATAGAGATGGCCAATAGGCAAATGAAAAGATCAGCATCACTAAGAGAAATGCAAACCAAAGTTATCAGTACAGTGAGGTACCACCTCATAATGGTCTGAATGGTTATCATTCAAAAGTCTATAAATAACACATCCTGGAGAAGGAGTGGAAAAAGCGAACCCTCCCTACACTGTTGGTGGTTTAACCACTGTGGAAACAGTACGGAGGTTCCTCAGAAAACTAAAAATAGAATTACCATATGACTCAGCAATCCAACTCCTGGGCATATATCCAGACAAAGCTATACTTTAAAAAGATATGTACATCCCTACGTTCATAGTGGCACTATTCACAATAGCCAAAACATGGAAGCAGTCTCAATGACCATCAACAAATGATTGGATAAAGAAGATGTGGTACATATATATAATGGAATATCACTCAGCCACAAAAAATAGTAAAATAATGCCATTTGCAGCAACGTGCATGCAACTAGAGCTTATCATACTGAGTGGAACAAGTCAGAAAGATAAAGCCAAATCCCATATGATGTCACTTGTATGTGGAATCTAAAATATGACACAAATGAACTTATCTTTGAAGCAGAAGCAAAATCAGAGACATACAGGATAGACTGGTGGTTGCCAAGAGGGTGGGTGGGTGGTGGCAGAGGTGGGAGTGGGAGTTTGGGATTAGCAGATGCAAACTGGTATAAAGAGCCTCTTGATGAAGATGAAAAGGAAGAATAAAAAAGCTGGCTTAAAACTCAACAATCAAAAAACGAAGACCATGGCATCCAGTTCCATCACTTCATGGCAAATAGATGGGGAAACAATGGAAACAATGACAGATTTTATTTTCTTGGGCTCCAAAATCACTGCAGATGGTGACTGCAGCCATGAAATTAAAAGATGCTTGTTCCTTGGAAGAAAAACTATGACAAACCTAGACAGCAGTCCTAAAAATCAGAGACATTACTTTGCCAACAAAGGCCCATATAGTCAAAGCTATGGTTTTGCCATTAGTCACGTATAGATGTGAGAGTTGGACCATGAAGAAGCCTGAGCACCAAATAATTAATGCTTTTGAACTGTGGTGTTGAAGAAGACTCTTGAAAATCTCTTGGACTGTAAGAAGATCAAACCAGTCAATCTTAAAGAAAATCAATCCTGAATATTCGTTGGAAGGACTGATGCTGAAGCTGAAGCTCCAATACTTTGGCCACTGATGCAAAGAGCTGACTCATTAGAATATACCCTGATGCTGGGAAAGATTGAAGGCAGGAGGAGAAGGGGATGACAGAGGATGAGATGGTTGGATGGCATCACTGACTCAATGAACATGAGTTTGAGCAAGCTCCAGGAGATGGTGAAGGACAGGGAAGCCCGGCATGCATGGGGTCACAAAGAGTCGGGCACCACTGAGCGACTGAACAACAATAACAACAATAACAAGGGTCTACTGTATAGCACAGGGAACTATATTCAATATCCTATGATAAACCATAATGGAAAAGAATATGTAAAAGAATGTATCCGTATACATATAAAGCTGAGTCAGTGCTGTATAGCAGTAATTAACATAACATTGTAATTTAACTATATTTCAGTAAAAAATTAGTTTTAAAATGAAGTCTTTGAAAATACATTAGGAAAGAAAATGAATCTGGGTTACTGGAAACTGGATCAGCATGATCTGATAACTGAGATGTTTGTTTTTCCTTCTCCACTTGATCCCCATCGGATCTCTGAAACTCTCTCAGAGATACCCTTCACAGCCCCCACCCATCACTGGGAAACCTCAGCACTGATTCAGTGGAACAGAGGATAGTTAATAGGAAGGTGAAATGTTTGATCCCTCTCTGTGATAATACCAATTTTTGCCATAAAGCTATCACTTTGTTACAACATCTGATATGCATCAGTCAAGCTGACGGGTACAGAAAAGGAATATTCCAGATCTTGGTGGATGGGCTTAAAACCATGTGGTGCTTAATGAGTTGGAATGGATTTCCTCTTACCCAAAGATATTTGGGATCCATTGCAGAACTTTCAACAAATGCTGGTTAAAATTCATAAAACTGTACCCCTCAAAACAATGAATTTAACTGTCTGTAAATTATATCTCTATAATGTTGAAATAAAATGATGCTATCAAAAAAGTCAATGAAATAAATTAATAAAACCTCTGAGCAGTGTTGTTTACAGACTTTGCTTTGAAATGCTGTTGGCAAAAAAAAAAAAAAAAAGAGATTGAAAAATGGTCCAAGTTGACAGATGACATCAGATTAGCATGAAAGTGGTTCTGGTTGGGAACATTTTCCTTTTGTGACAGGATATCCAAAAACCATTTTCACTGTAAAATTCTTTACAAGCAAGATCAATGTTAGAGGTTTATTCAGATCTTCCCATATATGTGTCGAGGTTATGATTTTTTACTTTTAGAAAGAAACAGACTTTTAGGCCAAGTTTACACAAGTTTATTCTAGAATTTGGCTGATCAGGCTTTCCAACCAGGTCCTATCTGTATGCAAAAGAATAAAAAGTAAAGGAAAATTCCCTAAGAACAAGAGCCGATTCTGTTATAATAATGTTGCTACTTTGAAGCCACGGCAGAAACCCTCAGCCCTGAGTCATGGATCAAGTGGCAACCTAGCCTTGTTCTGTGGTTGTCTACAGTTGGGCAAGGGTCTTTCAGCTAAGCAGGTAACTAGGCAGAAACTTTGGAGCTAGGGGAGACTTCTTGTCAACTGCAAATTGCCACTTGCCATGGGCACGTGACATCTACGTCTACAAGGATTAAGTCGTGTGCTGCTGACCTTCAACACTCCCTGAAAGGAGTTTAGGGTGGAGAGCAGAAACAAGGCACCCTGGACTTGGGGGAAAACTGGCAGGACAGGTCTTCAGAGAGTTAGGTATTTTCAGGAGCTGATTTTATGAGCCCAATTATCGTATCGCCTCATATCTAGAAAAGCACTAAAATCCTTCACAGTGATGACTGTTTTTCATGATGAGCAGAAAGCTTCATGAGACTAGCAGAAACCTTCTGGAAAAATATGTGTTTGATTGCACATATTATTCCCCCTTGACCAAAATCACATCTATACTGACCTTCCACCCTGCTTCTTTGGAACAGTTTCTCAGCTGAGGTGATGTCTCCTGGGCTGTAGTCCTCATTTTGCCCCCAAATAAAACTTAACTCACAGCTCATGTTGTGCAATTTTATTTTATTTATTTATTTTTTGCATGTGTGGAATTTTTTTAAATTGACACTTCTGAGGATTAGTGACCTCTCTACTCTGCCATAATGCAGCTGTAGGGTTTGAGTCAAGGGATGGAAGTAGAGATTAGGAACTGCCAAGCAGTGTAAAATCCCAAAAGCTGGTGGGGAAACTTACTAATGAGCCAGGCACAGACTCTGCTTCCCCTCCCCACATGAAGCTCTCCATGACAACAGTTAACTTACAGGCCTTCCTCACCACCCTGGAATGAGGGTCAGGTACGTCCCCACTTCTGTGGAAGCCAACTACATACCAGCAGCTTGACACTGGGGGTAGGCATCACTATCCCCATCAGCTGGGAATAGGGCCACCAGACAAGCAGAGGCTGCCTGGTGAAACCTGAATTTCATTTCATACAAACCACAAAAACATTTTAGCATAAGTTTGTCCCCAGGGGGGCTTCCCAGATGGCGCTGGTGGTAAAGAACCTGCCTGCCAATGCAGGAGATGTAAGGGACAGGTTCAATCCCTGGGTCGGGGAGATCCCCTAGAAGAGAGCATGGCAATCCGCTCCAGCTCTTGCCTGGAGAATCCCACAGACAGAGGAGACTGGCGGGCTACGGTCCATGGAGTCACAGAGTTATACGTGACTGAAGCAACTTAGCACACATGCACACATGTCCCCAATTTTGGACAGGACTTACCTATACTAAAAAAAATGATTTGCTGTTTTTCTGAACCTAAAATTGAATTGCATATCTTATATTTTTATTTATTAAATAGGGCAATCCCACCTGTGGACTACAGACATATTGAACCACATACAAGGGCACAGGTGGTTGAGCTGCTGCTCCAAATTCCCATTGGGAAGGGACAGACAATAGGTAAAGACCAAATTCCCACACAGATCAGTTCAAACAGCCCTGGGTTTTCCTGAGTTTCTCACAGTTATGTGTCACCTTTGGTGATCCCTAGTACGAGGACTTCCATTTGTTTCTGTTAATTGCTCAGACTTGATCCTGGAGGAGGGAAACAGCAGTACAGCTGTTTGGCCACTTTAGCCAGAACTATAGCCACAGATTTTTCTAAAGGATATTGTGCTTATTTACTATGTATGTGATTTATTAAATGATGTTAATGAGGGTAAAGGGCGAAAGCAAACGTAAGTCAAAATATTAATAGTGATAGATTCCAAAGAGTGGAAGTTAAAGTAAATGTTCTTTTCCTTTTTGTACTTTCTTGCTACATTATATATATATATATATATATATATATATATATATATACACACACACATATATATATATTCTCCTTTTTTATATTTAAATATTATTCTNTTAGATTTAGAGACTTAATAAATGGTACCAGCTAACCTCAGAGCAATGGCAACCTCCACAGAAACACAAAAACCAAATAAACAAACTCTCCTAGGATCCTGAGTTATGAGATACCCCTGGAGGAAGCAAGGCTTCCATAGTGGTAGGTAGGATGAAACTGGGCAAAATATTTGGTTTAATGCATACTAGGAGCTGAGGCAGAAAAACCTCAAGGCCCTGAAAAGAATTCTTTGCAGGACTGCAGATGATCCCTACTGTCAGTTAATGTGCGGGAAAGTGCCAAAAGAGTAGGCTTATTTTGGGTAGTGTCAGGCACCTCTGGTACCTGTGTAAATCACCGGCCTTGTAACTCCCCTAAACTGTAATACAGGAGAGGAGGAGGGGGAGGAAAAGCTTCTCAAAAAAGAGGAGCTGCCACTGCATGAGTAAGAATTAGTATTTGGCACACCAAAGCTAGCAGTGAGGATTGGGTAGGGGAGCAGGATTTTCTCCAAGACTGACTGGCCTGGAGCTGGGATTAATCAAGTGGAAATGAACAGGGAAGGAGGGGGAAAGAACAGAATTCTGTTGCAGGGTACAATGAAAATTTTAATGAGTCTTCAGCTGTTACATTATCTTATAAAAGTAGTATCATTTGCAAATTTAGCTCTGAAATGATTGACTTGAATAGGGCTGGAGACTTAAAAATTATTACAAAAAAGAAGTGGTCTCAGATTAGCAAAATTATTTATACTAAAAACTTTTCAGTGTTCAGAGTAAGACAGGATGGGTTTTGGTGATGGTTTTAACTGTTGGGAGCTCATTTGATTTTCACTTAAGTGGATGAGAAAACTATCTAAAGATAAGAATGAGAACTTGGGCATCTGCTACACAGTTTTTCCTAAGAATACAGGTAAATTGAGTGTGACTTGATTTTAGCCTCTTTTCTTAATCAAAGATGTTAATTATTCGCTGCTATAGTGTAAAGTATCTCCAAATGGGTGTATGTTGGTGAGGAAGATGACCTTTGTGCCTTTCCTCTAACAGCCTTTGAGTAGAAATAAGGATCACTCCTTGATGAATGGATATTGGTGAAAGGTAGAGGCTCAGCTGAATCGTGGAGAGAGGATGATGTTGGTAAAAGGCTGCATGATTAGTTGATAAATGGATCTGAGACAAAGAGTCAATCCCTTTCGAAAATGCTAACTATCTAGGTGACTCTGGGTGTGTTTGAAAGGAGTTAGGGATAGGTGGGAAGGGTTTGGTGGAGGGGTACATGGTCAGCTGTCTCAGGAAGCATGTTCTACTTCATTTCATGATACCAGTGAGGCTTAAGAATATTTGGGGGCTTAAAACTACACGGATGAGGAAAGAGCCCAGAACTTTTGAATGGATACTGATGAATTAGAAAAATTCTGTTTTTTTTTAAAGGTTAGACCAATGGGTAAAAGTCATAACAGCAGATTTCAATAGTTTTCTAGTTGATTCACAAGTGAACCATCTTAAAAAATAGCAGCCCTTTCTTTATCCTTAATCTTGTTTTAGGAATCTTGATGTGGTGATCCCTTCCTGGGATAAGAGGTTGATAGATGGCTCCTGAGGTTCCTTTCTACTTTGAAATTGTATGGTTCTCATAATAGAGTTTTTCTTTCTTTCTTTCTTTTTTAGAAAATTTATTTTATTGAAGTGTAGTTGATTTACACAATTGTGTTAATTATTTCTGCTCTACAGCGAAGTGGTTCAGTTATATATATATATATATATATGCTTAGTTGCTCAGTTGTGTCTGACTCTTTATGACCCCATGGACTACAGCCACAGGCGCCTCTGTCAATGGGGATTCTCCAGGCAAGAATACTGGAATGGGTTGCCACGCCCTTCTCAAGGAGATCTTCCCAACCCAGGGATTGAACCCAGGTCTCCGCATTGCAGGTAGATTCTTTACTGTCTGAGCCACCAGGCAGTAAGAAAAATACTTTTAGAGTATATACAGACACACACATATATACATACATTCTAAAAGTATTTTTCTTACATGCAAAAAGGCACTCTTTTAATTTGAAACTGACATTAAAAGTACTTAATAGCTTGAAAGGTAATAAAATTCCACATTTCAAACTGACATTCGATGCGCATCTCTTAAAGGCCAGAACCTCAGAGGTATCCTCAGGAAAATCTGCTTGACTCTATTACCTCTCTTGATTATGTATGATGAGATTTTTAGATGATCATGATGATGGTTAAGATAATAAATTGTTTCTTGAGTGAGAAAGAACGTCTGTTTAGAATTGTGTAAAGTAAGGTAAACCTCACTTCATTTCCCATGGGTAGATAATGTTAAATAGTTTTTGTTTTCAATTTTTAAATTTTGGGAGGATGGATACTCTTAATTTAAATGGTGTTTTTCAGAATTTTTTTTTAAGTTTAGATCTTGTAAAGAATAAAATAATTTTAGTTGAGAAGAGCCAAACTACACTATG
>SJYV01007556.1:467321-489672 GCA_006410875.1 Neotragus pygmaeus
TAAAGATAAGAATGAGAACTTGGGCATCTGCTACAGTTTTTCCTAAGAATACAGGTAAATTGAATGTGACTTGATTTTAGCCTCTTTTCTTAATCAAAGATGTTAATTATTCGCTGCTATAGTGTAAAGTATCTCCAAATGGGTGTATGTAGGTGAGGAAGATGACCTTTGTGCCTTTCCTCTAACAGCCTTTGAGTAGAAATAAGGATCACTCCTTGATGAATGGATATTGGTGAAAGGTAGAGGCTCAGCTGAATCCGTGGAGAGAGGATGATGTTGGTGAAAGGCTGCATGATTAGGTGATAAATGGATCTGAGACAGAGAGTCAATCCCTTTCGAAAATGCTAACTATCTTGGTGACTTTGGGTGTGTTTGAAAGGAGTTAGGGATAGGTGGGAGGGGTTTGGTGGAGGGGTACATGGTCAGCTGTCTCAGGAAGCATGTTCTACTTCATTTCCTGATACCAGTGAGGCTTAGGAATATTTGGGGGCTTAAAACTACACGGATGAGGAAAGAGCCCAGAACTTTTGAATGGATAGTGATGAATTAGAAAAATTCTGTTTTTTTTTAAAGGTTAGACCAATGGGTAAAAGTCATAACAGCAGATTTCAATAGTTTTCTAGTTGATTCACAAGTGAACCATCTTAAAAAATAGCAGTCCTTTCTTTATCCTTAATCTTGTTTTAGGAATCTTGATGTGGTGATCCCTTCCTGGGATAAGAGGTTGATAGATGGCTCCTGAGGTTCCTTTCTACTTTGAAATTGTATGGTTCTCATAATAGAGTTTTTCTTTCTTTCTTTCTTTTTTAGAAAATTTATATTATTGAAGTGTAGTTGATTTACACAATTGTGTTAATTATTTCTGCTCTATAGCGAAGTGGTTCAGTTATATATATATATATATATATGCTTAGTTGCTCAGTTGTGTCTGACTCTTTATGACCCCATGGACTACAGCCACAGGCGCCTCTGTCAATGGGGATTCTCCAGGCAAGAATACTGGAATGGGTTGCCACGCCCTTCTCAAGGAGATCTTCCCAACCCAGGGATTGAACCCAGGTCTCCGCATTGCAGGTAGATTCTTTACTGTCTGAGCCACCAGGCAGTAAGAAAAATACTTTTAGAGTATATACAGACACACACATATATACATACATTCTAAAAGTATTTTTCTTACATGCAAAAAGGCACTCTTTTAATTTGAAACTGACATTAAAAGTACTTAATAGCTTGAAAGGTAATAAAATTCCACATTTCAAACTGACATTCGATGCGCATCTCTTAAAGGCCAGAACCTCAGAGGTATCCTCAGGAAAATCTGCTTGACTCTATTACCTCTCTTGATTATGTATGATGAGATTTTTAGATGATCATGATGATGGTTAAGATAATAAATTGTTTCTTGAGTGAGAAAGAACGTCTGTTTAGAATTGTGTAAAGTAAGGTAAACCTCACTTCATTTCCCATGGGTAGATAATGTTAAATAGTTTTTGTTTTCAATTTTTAAATTTTGGGAGGATGGATACTCTTAATTTAAATGGTGTTTTTCAGAATTTTTTTTTAAGTTTAGATCTTGTAAAGAATAAAATAATTTTAGTTGAGAAGAGCCAAACTACACTATGTTTCCTAGATGGTTGTTGCTGCTGCTGCTGCTAAGTCGCTTCAGTCGTGTCCGACTCTGTGCAACCCCATAGACGGCAGCCGACCAGGCTCCCCTGTTCCTGGGATTCTCCAGGCAAGAACACTGGAGTGGGTTGCCATTTCCTTCTCCAATGCATGAAAGTGAAAATGAAAGTGAAGTCGCTCAGTCGTGTCCAACTCTTGGCGACCCCATGGACTACAGCCTATCAGACTCCTCCCTCCATGAGATTTTCCAGGCAAGAGTATTGGAGTGGTGTCCCATTGCCTTCTCCATCCTAGATGGTTAATTAATTCAAACACAGATCACAGATTTATATATATTTACCCATACATAATTTTACAATATTATAGAAGGTGATGTGAAGCTCTGGGTGTGTGGGAGGGGAATATCAACTGTGAGTCTCAATATAAGGCAGCGGTTCTCTACCAGGAGTGATTTTAACCCTAGGAAACATTTGGCACTATCTAAAGACATTTTGATTGTCGTCACTGGACAGACAGGTGGGAGTGCTACTGGCATCGGGTGATGAACATGCTACAATGCACAAGTCAGCTCTTTATTATACAATATTGTGCTGTGCTCAGTCGCTAAGTCATGTCCTACTCTTTGCAACCTGCAAGGAGTGTGCAACCTGCCAGGCTCCTCTGATTGTGGGATTTTCCAAGCAAGAATACCAGAGTGGGTTGCCATTTGCTTCTCTTGGGAATATTCCCAACCCAGGGATTGAATCTATGTCTCCTGTGTCTCCTGCATTGGCAGGCAGATTCTTTACCGCTGTACCAGCTGGGAAGCCATAATAAAAGATTATCTGGCCCAAAATGTAAATAATAGCAAGGTAGAAGAATCCTGCTATAGAGTGATGTTTACTGAAGAACTATCCTCCCTCATTAATATCTTTCAGTCTTTCCTTCAGATCTGATCATATTCCAATCTCCTGACTGAATTTAAGGTGATGCTGATAGCATTTTGAGATCTGAGTGGAAGAATAGATGAGATCTAAATATTCAATAAGTGTATTATTTAATATAAGTATATTAAATATAAGCTTAAAACTCTTCAGTTTAGGGTATGGTACCCCTGTCAAAGGACAATTCTATGGCCCTGGGGCCATAGAATGTTCAAACTACTGTACAGTTGCACTCATTTCACATGCTAGCAAGGTAATGCTCAAAATCCTTCAAGCTAGACTGTAGTAGTATGTGAACCAGGAACTTCCAGATGTATAAGATGGGTTTAGAAAAGGCAGAGGAACCAGAGATCAAGTTGCAAACATCTGATGAATCATAGAGAAAGCAAGGGAATTCCAGAAAAAACATCTGCTTCATTGACTGTGCTAAAGCCTTTGACTGTGTGGATGGATCACAACAAATTGTGGAAAATTCTTAAAGAGATGGGAGTACCAGACCACTTTATCTGCCTCCTGAGAAACCTGTGTTCAGGTCAAGAAGCAACAGTTAGAATCGTACATGAAACAACCGACTGGTTCAAAGTTGGGAAAGATATACATCAAGGCTGTATATTGTCACCCTGTTTATTTCATTTCTATGCAGAGTATATCATGTGAAACGTCGAGCTGGATGAATCACAGGTTGGAATCAAGATTGCCAGGAGAAATGTCAACAACCTCAGATATGCAGATGATACCATTCCTATAGTAGAAAGTGACAGACCTTTAATTATTCTTTCTGTAAAGAACCTCTTGATTACAGTGAAAGAGAAGAGTGAAAAAAGTTGGCTTAAAATTCCACCTTAAAAAACTAAGAGCATGATATCTGGTCCCATCACTTCATGACAAATAGAAGGGGGAAAAAGTGGAAGTAGTGACAGACTTTATTTTCTTTGGCTCCAGAATCACTATGGAGAGTGACTATAGCCATAAAATTGAAAGATGCTTGTTCCTTGGAGGGAAAGCTATGACAAACCTAGGGAGCATATTAAAAAGTGGAGATATCACTTTGCCAACAAAGATCCATATAGTTAAAGCTATGGTTTTTCTAGTAGCCATGTACATATGTGAGAGTNAAAGATGCTTGTTCCTTGGAGGGAAAGCTATGACATACCTAGGGAGCATATTAAAAAGTGGAGATATCACTTTGCCAACAAAGATCCATATAGTTAAAGCTATGGTTTTTCTAGTAGCCATGTACATATATGAGAGTTTGACCAGAGAGAAGGCTGAGTGCCGAAGAATTGAAGTTTTTGAACTGTGGTGCTGGAGAAGACTCTTGAGAGTCCCTTGGACTGTAAGGAGATCCAACCAGTCCATTCTGAAGGAGATCAACCCTGGAATTTCTTTGGAAGGAATGATGCTAAAGCTGAAACTCCAGTACTTTGACCATCTCATATGAAGAGTTGACTCATTGGAAAAGACTCTGATGCTGGGAAAGATTGAGGGCAGGAGGAGAAAGGGGTGACAGAAGATAAGACAGTTCGATGGTATCACCAACTCAATTGACATGAGTTTGAACCAACTCTGGGAGATAGTGAAGAACGGGAAGCCTGGTGTGCTGCAGTCCATGAGATCACAAAGAGTTGGACACTACTGAGCGACTTAACAACCATAGACTCAGAACTAGTTTAAAAGCACAGAGACTTGATGAGGTAGGAGGTACTCTCATCTGTGCCCTGGAGATCCTTGAAGGGCCTTAGACTAGGTATTAGTCCTGTGCCAGCCTCAATCCAAGAGCAAGCCTGTTGGCATAGGAACCAGGCAGGAGAAACTCTCATTTGGATCCTAGGAGAGCTTGAATAGGCCCTATGCATGGCTTTAGCTTCCTCATAGCCAGTCTGCAGTCTGCTAACAGTCCTGGGGCTCTAGGGTCCNAGTCCAACTCTCACATCCATACATGACCACAGGAAAAACCATAGCCTTGACTAGATGACCTTAGTCGACAAAGTAATGTCTCTGCTTTTGAATATACTATCTAGGTTGGTCAGAACTTTTCTTCCAAGGATTAAGCGTCTTTAATTTCATGGCTGCAGTCACCATCTGCAGTGATTTTGGAGCCCCCACAATAAAGTCTGACACTGTTTCCCCATCCATTTCCCATGGAGTGATGGGACCGGATGCCATGATCTTTGTTTTCTGATTGTTGAGCTTTAAGCCAACTTTTTCACTCTCCTCTTTCACTTTCATCAAGAGGCTTTTTAGTTCCTCTTCAGTTTCTGCCATAAGGGTGATGCCATCTGCATATCTGAGGTTATTGATATTTCTCCTAGCAATCTTGATTCCAGCTTGTGTTTCTTCCAGTCCAGCGTTCCTCATGATGTTCTCTGCATGTAAGTTAAATAAGCAGGGTGACAATGCTTAAAGGTGATCATTAGCAACCTAGGGTAGGGGTAAGAAATATGAATACTCATTAGCATCCTTGAGTTCAGATCCACAAATTCATGACTGTGGGCACTATTTGCAGCTGATGAGTGTTCGTGCTCCTTACCCCACTCCAAGTGGAGTGAAGTGGCCAACCGAATCTCTGAGTGACAGGAAGTGACCACTGCAGTGATGGAAGGAAGACACGGGAGGTGTGATGACTAACTGAGTCAGTCTGGATGTCTATGCCACAGGAGGAGGATCTAAATAATAGGAGGAGGATGGGGGGCGCGGGGGGAAGGATTAAGCAAGGAAGATGGTTGATGAAGTGTTTTATGGCTGACACAAGACCCCATGCTCTGGGTGAGGGAGTTAGCAGTGATTGAGAAGTGACCCAGGAGAGGGCTCATGGTCTCTGTGTGATTAGTAGGAAGTAATCAGCCATTTGCTTGAGGGGACAGCCATGCACAAAGGATATATCAAAGGGGAAAAGGATGGGGGAGAACATCAATGATAACACCAAGAAGATCTTTTACATTATCGAAATCTGTCTGGGCCCCACTATTTACAGGCTGTATTCATCCCGCTCCCTACTCCTTAAGCCTGTGTACTTGAAGCTTGAGTTTCTTCTTCTCACTGATATCCATTTTTAGGCTGCTCTGTTACGTAGGAGGATTAGAAAGTGAGCCTAATCTGAGGTTACCACAGTGATCTCACTAAACAGTGTTACCCAGATGAGTGCTGGAGGGCTTGGGGCTGGGAGAGGAGGGCCTGGGGCTGGGAGAGGAGGGCCAAGGAGGAGGAGTGGGTAATGATGGAAACTTCCTGAGGAACATCTTACAAAAGGCACTCTTTTTCCCCCTAAGTACAAATTTAACAATATTTTTTAGGAATTCTTTGGCTCTCCTCTTAAAGAACTTAAAGCCACTTAAAGTTTCCCAACCCTTGACCTCACAAGAGGCTGGGGAAGCAGACAGGCAGCAAGATTTAAAACTAGGTGATGAATTAGAGCCTCATTCATCTGGGTAGGCTGAGACATTTAATGAAGCCATTTATTAAGCTTGTTTTTGTGTTTTCTTTGCAGAGCCCGATTCTAGAGTCCTGGAAGCAGATATAGGGTGCACCTCTTGAGTTCATTTATTTTTCCTTAATGCAGTCAAAGCATGAGAGCTAGCCATAGACAAAAACAAAAGCATTCCAGTGGAACTTTTTTTCCTCTTTCAAAATTCAGTGTCTCTATGAATAGATTCTGTGAAGAGTAATTATGAGAATACGAGAGCAAAAAAATGAAGCAAAAGAAAAAAGGACACTTAGTGATACCTAACTTAATTTTCTCTACCTCAGCTTTGTAGCATGTCCTTTGTAGTGAGCAGATTTGTTAATTTGGCTAGACTTATGCTTTAGTTTCTCACTTGTTTTTGGGGGGAGTAAGCAGCATACGGGAAGGTTGACAGTAAGTATTTAGGTTTGGGTTGATTTACATGATGATAAGACCACCTTTCAAACTATACACATGAAGATGCTCTTGTTTTGGGAAGAGCAGTTTCTTCCTAAGAAAAGAGAGAGGGCCTGAATGAATGCATTTAGCTCAAATTGACTTTGTCAACTGGTTATGTTGCTATAGTACTATTAATTTATTTATACATTTTAAAATTTATCCTGCTTTAAAATTGCTTGATTTGGGGATATATGGTCTTGATTCTTCTGGACCATGCCTGGGTGTGGTCTGTCCACCCAGATACTCTTTTGCATAGTGATCCTTGTTTTGGCAACTACCTCCTTTTTCTCAGCACCCTTATCGCTGTTTGTTCGCAAAAGGCCAGCCTATGACTGCACAGGACTGGAGCTTATACATTAGCTTCCAAATAGGGACAGTGCAGTAGCCCTCTCTCTGCTGGAGATTTAGGGCACTAAGAGTACATGAAGCTGGTCCTCTACAGGCTCGCCAGTGTCCTGCTGGTATGAAGCAGCCCTGATAGGGGCCTTTATCTTGTTTGGCTATAAGAAGAGAACCCGAGTGGGGAGAGGAGGAGGAGCCAGGCACTTAAGAAGGACCTTCAGGGACAAAAGCATTTACAGTGAGTACAGCAGCAGATTTCTGGCTTTTCTGTTCTTTTATTTAACAGAGAAAATCACAAGAGATAGGAGAAAGAGGTGGGCAGTTTTAATGCATGTATAGCTGCATTTTTTGCTTCCTACTTTGGTCAAAGAATACACTCCTCATTTAAATGTCTTATTCACGTTGAATATATTCTGCTAACGTCAGGTTTCGACTGAAAACTTGTGGACCTTCAGGGAGGTAGCAGCAGCAGTCCTTGTTAGTGAGCAATCCATGGCATGTTTCTTCAGTTTCTGTAAGATGATAAATAGAGTGTGGTGAGAAAAACCTCCCCACAAAACATTTTTTAAAGTTTTAAAATCCTTACTGCTTTTGCCTTTTACACTTTAAATGTTGAATCTACTTTGGATTTGTGGAAAGGAAAGGATTTGATCTATGTTATTTTTAACAGCAGCTGGGATAAAGGTGGTATTATCTCTAATGCTGGAAAGGTGACCACAGATAAGCATTTGATGGGGGAGGGAAACAGGAGGTCATTGGGTTCCAAAAAGCTGGTGGATCCCTCCTCTCGTACAGCTTCAGAGCCAGAGTTGTGACTGCGTGGGTATCCGTATGTACTTGAATCAGTGCTTCATTTGTATCATCAGAAGTTGTGGTCTATTGGCTTCCCACCCCCCACTCCCCCGCCTCATATTTATCTGTGACTGGAAAGGAATGTTATTGCATGAACCCCTGCAAAAGAAAAATACAAAACTTAGAATTTGAAAGAATGAATAGAGTTGTGCTGAATTTCTTACTATTTGTTTGCATTCAAATAAGAGTAATTAATTTGATGGCAAAGCAAGCTTGACTAGTTGAGATAAGGGCAGGAAAAAAGCACATGAAGATTGCTATTGTAGATCGCTACAATATGAGACAATTTTCCTTTAAAATATTAATTTATCTTGGAAATCAGATGTAATTTTGTGAAAATCAGAAATAGAGGGTGGTTATCCATGGGTGGTACATTTAGTTGTGAACTACTGGAATTGAAAATTAAATGTTTATTGTAATTAGTTCCACTAAAATGGGTAATTAATCAATTTTATGCCACTTCCTGGGCTTGCTCTGCTGTTATGACACATACGGTATTCCTTCCCCAGGGGCAAAGCTGTATGTGAGGGAAAGCAAATAGACAGAAGTTAAAATATACTTCAAGTAAAGTATTGCTTTGCTTATTGGGTTATGGGAATTCTTACAGTTTGAGCAACTAAATATAGAAACACCCCATGCAGGTTGAAATTTTGTGAAAAGTGTTAGTGGCTCAAGTGGCTGACTCTTTGCAACCCTATGGACAGTAGCCTGCCACGCTTTACGGTTCATGAAATTCTCCAGGCACGAATACTGGAGTGAGTAGCCATTTCCTTCTCCTGGGGATCTTCCTGACCCAGGGATTGAATCTGGGTCTCCTGCATTGCAGGCAGATTCTTTACCATCTGAGTCACAGGGTAGATACAGGAAAATTTTACTTTTGCAGCTTGAATATAAGGTTTCTTTGCCCTTTACTCATGTGTGATGCACATCAGCTGTTAATACATTTTTCTTTAATGTTTTTATTTGTTTTAATCTCCTCTATTTGTCCTTTACATATATAACCACATCTGTGTTATCAGTCTTAATATGCAAACTTCCAGAAGGAAGAATCTTCCATATTTATTCCTCTGGAAAGTCTTACTGACATATCTGGTATAAATAATACATATTACCTGGTTGGATCCTTGGGTTGGGAAGATCCCCTGGAGAAGGGAATGGCACTCCTTTCTCCATTCCAGCATTTCCACTCCAGTATTCTCGCCTGGAAAATCACATGGACAGAAGAGCTAGGCAGGCTATAGTTCAAGGGGCTGCAAAGAGTCGGACACAACTGAATGACTGAACCTAAGAAAGCTCACTCTTCTGGAGTTTTATCCCTTTCAGTGAAATTTTTATACCTTCTAATTGATTTTCCCTTAATTTCTCTCTGGTTTTTCATTGTTAGTGTATATGAATACAAAGGATTTTGTGTATTACTTTTATATCCTGTGGCTTTATTATATTCCTTGATTAGCTCTAGTAATTTTCTAGTGGCGTTTTTTAAGGCTTTTTATGTCATCTGTAAACAGTGAGAGTTTTACTTCATCTTTTATAAATCTGCATTCCTTTTATTTCTTTTTCTTCTCTGATTGCTGTGGCTAGAACTTCCAAAACTGTGTTGAGTAATAGTAGTGAGAGTGGGTACCCTTACCTTGTTCCTGATCTTAGGGGAAGTGCTTTAAGTTTTTGGCACTGAGAATAGTGTTTGCTGTGGGGTTTGTCACATATGGCCTTTACTATGCTGAGGTAGTTTCTTCTGTGCCTACTTTCTGGGGAGTTTTTTTAAAATCATAAATGGGTATTGGATTTTGTCAAAAGCTTTCTCTGCATGTATTGAGGTGATCATATGGTTTTTGCCTTTCAAATTGTTAAGATGGGGTAGCACATTGATTGATTTCCGTGTACTGAAGAACCCTTGCATCCTTGGGATAAAGCCCACTTGATCACTATGTATCATCCTTTTAATGTGTTGCTGGATTCTGTTTTCTGGAATTTTGTTGAGGAGTTTTGTATCTTATGTTCATTAGTGATACTGGCCTGTTTTCCTTTTTTTGTGGCATCTTTGCCTGGTTTTGGTATCAGGGTGATGGAGACCTTTTCTTCTGCAATTTTCTGAAAGAGTTTGTGCAGAATTCTGTTAGTTTTTTAAAAGCAGCCAAGTCTAGTATTATTGGTATTTTAAAGGCTGTGTGTGAGAGTGGTTAAAAATATGGGGTGTGGATTTCTCCCTCTTGCAATCAGGTGTAGAAAAGCTATTGAAGCCTAAAACCATTTTCTAAGGCAGGTACCAATGTGATAAACTTACCTTATAACATAATATTTTGCTCTTTGCAAATAACGTTGTTTTCAAAAATTCATCTGTAAACCCCCTTGTCATGTAATTTTAAAAAATCAAAAAATTAGGAGAGGGAGTATGCTTTAGAAAGCTTCTGAAATAATATATCATAAGAATAACTTATTCTTAAGGCTTTTGTCATTTCAATATGTCTTTTTATTCCCTGTGCTCATTCCTGTATGAGATGTTACATATTTCAAGTCAAACTGGGAACTTTTTTGTTTATTCCCCCTCCATGTTTATAGGTAAAATAATTTTGTTTTTGTTATTAAGTTAATCTTAAGAATATAAAGAAATATAGCTACTTTCTGATAATCACATTTTATGTTTTGATCAGCTGCCTTTCATCTATGGGGAAATGAGACTATTAACTGACTTGAATGCATAGAACTAGAAAAAGACTTAGAAAAGGACAAGGAACCCATTGCCCCGAGTAGAAGTTTTTCCTGAAACTAAAAATAATGTCTGTTTAAAATGTTTAAAGTATAAGATCTTGAGCTGTTATTTTATGTCAAATTGGTTACAGAAAAAAGATAAATGACATAGTCAGATCATTAGTAAACTAATCAACTTTATCTTAAAAGAAACCATGCATTTCATTGGTCAGAACTTAGCCACATGACCACAGCAAGTTCCGATGGAGGCAGGGAATGTAGTTTTAAATTCTTGGCAAATGTATACACAACTGAAAACTAGGACTTTGTTATTAAGGAGTAAGAAGAGAATGGATGTTGGGGTAGGCAATACCATACAGTTTTGTGTTCCTGTTTTATGCTGAATCTTGGGTCTAGTTGGTAGAAACTCAAAAACTCAAAGCACCTCTTTCTGTTTTTGTTATGAGCTATGGTTTCTTAATTTAGAAAGCTGGCTTAATTTAGAAATCTTGTTTCTTCTGCGAAGTATCATTCCTTTATTTGGCAATCTTGTCTGACTTTTGCTTTCTTCTTTCCTCTTGCCTTTCAGCTGTTTTGGAAAGAAGTAAGGTTTAGACTTCTCCATGTTAACCATGAGCGTGACGCTTTCCCCTCTAAGGTCACAGGACCTGGATCCCATGGCTACTGATGCTTCACCCATGGCCATCAACTTGACGCCCACTGTGGAGCAGGGTGAGGGAGAAGAGGTGATGAGGGACATGGATCCTGACCAGCAGTACGAAAAGCCTCCCCCATTACATACGGGAGCCGACTGGAAGATTGTCCTCCACTTACCTGAGATTGAGACCTGGCTCCGGATGACCTCAGAGAGGGTCCGAGACCTAACCTATTCAGTCCAGCAGGACTCAGACAGCAAGCATGTGGATGTGCATCTAGTTCAACTAAAGGTAAGGAAGGTCTCTGGGCTCAGGTCCATTCCAGACAGAAGCCTGAAGGTGGCTGCGGTAACTAGAGCCTCAGTTCTGTAATTCTCAATGAGAAAGCATCCAAGAAGGAAATCAGAACAACAGGTTTGAAACTATTATTTTTGTAGCTAAACATGGGCAGATTTCTTTCCTGGTTTTACTTTGTGAACTGAACACCTAAAATAAAACTGACCTCAGGGGATAATGCAGAGAAATGAGGAAAGCAGGGGGGCATTTCTGTGCAATGCCATAGAAATCAGTAGTAAAGAATAAAAATATTACAAAAGGTTTACTAAAGACTCTCATAGATTAAAAAAAAAGTCAAACTGAGCCATGATTGTACATGTATGTGATTACTACCTCCTGTTGAAGTCGATGCTGCCTTTGTGGCAAACAATGGATTCTGGCATGGTGGGGGAGGGCACTGTTTTCCTTTGAAAATGAGCCCTTCCATCCAGGTACAGTGCATCATGCAGAACAAAGGTGCTTTTATAACAACTCATCTAAAGTTCAGACATCAAAAGAATGTGTGTGACTTCTTGAGCCCTTCAGAAGCCTGACTGTTGATAATAATGAAGTGGAGATGCTAGTAAACAGTGGTAATAATAGAGATTTTGACCTGGGGATCTCAAGATACAGGGAATCTTGCCCTCTCATGGCCACTTCTCTCTTCCAGGTTTCCAAGGGAAATACACAGTCAGGTCAATGGTGGGCAAAAAAGCAAAGCAGATTTATAACCAATTAGGGCATTGGCCCCAAACCCCAATGTAACTTTCTAGTCAGTTAGGTGAGATCCTAAGGAGAATTCCTCTGCCCAAACTGGTTCATATCAAATGATCTACAACCAAAGACCAAACAGATTCTTGGATCTTAATGGTTAAGTGACTTATCAGATGCAGCCATCATCATGAGGGAAAGGACAGTTGAGGGAGCGCAGGTGCCCAAAAGCCTGGAGCTGATCTAGCTCAGCCTTCTCAGGCTGGCTCAGCAAATCTGGGGCCCAGCTACTCCATAAGAGAGTTTTCAAGAAAGGGAAGGGGAGGGGTTTTAGAGAGAAAAAACAAAAAGGCCAGAATGCCAAGGTGTCTTGGCCTCTCCCAGGCTGAGCAGGTGGGGTGATCTTCTTTCTATAGGTTCTTAGGAAGGAGAAAGCACCAAAAGAGTATCAGAGATGGCTGGAACAAGCTTTACTGGATTGCCAGCTGGCTGGTCTCCCCGCTGTGGCAGCAGAGTGTGGTGTCCTGCTGCATGTCAGTTCCTGCTGCACAGTCCCTTTAATCAGAGGAGCAGCCCTCTAGCTGGAGAAGGAAATGGCAACCCACTCCCATATTCTTGCCTAGAGAATCCCAAGGACAGAGGAGCCTGGCAGGCTACAGTCCATGGAGTCGCAAGAGTCGGACACGACTTAGTGACTAAACCACCGCCACCACCAGCCCTCTAGTTTCTCCAGATTGGAGATAGAAGGAAGTCGGGGGCTCCTCAGCAATCAATCCTACTCTCCTCTGTTCCTGCTAATGTTGCACTTCTTCTGTGACTCCCATGAAGAAATGCAGGGTTGAGTTTTCAAGGAAAGTTCACTGTTGCTTTCTAAAATGAGATCTTCCCAACCCAGGTATCAAACCCAGGGCTCCCACGTTGCAAGAGGCTTCTTTGCTGTTTGAGCTGCCTGCTGCTGCTGCTAAATTGCATCAGTTGTGTCCAACTCTGTGTGACCTCATAGACAGCAGCCCACCAAGGAAGAAGCCCAGTTAAGCACAGAATCTTTCAGATTTACATAGAAAATGTGGTAAATGATAAATGAGAATGGGGAGATGGAAATCTCCTTAGAAGACTCCACTAAAAATGCTAAGGGCATCTAAAAACAATTCGTCAACTAACTACATTTAATTGCATCAATAGTACATAGGTAAAAACTTAAATTTTCATTCCATATAGGAACATAAAGTTTTGTATGTCAACCAGGATTTTGTTCAGTGTTGAGAAATCCCCTGTAGGGCAGTTTACTTTTTCTCATTGGAACTGCCTATTACCTTCTCACTCAAAAGGCATCTCACTGCCTCCATCTGGCTCTGTCCCACTGTGTGGTCTGTCTGCCCTGCTGAGAATGGAGCCCTGGAGAGCAGGAAGTCAACACAGTGGTCACAGAGTAGTTAATAACATTTTAAGGGGTAAAGTGAGATTGTCTTATGTTAACTTAATTCTAGGAGTTCTGTTATTACTTTCTTTGATGCTTAGTTTATCGGGTGACTTAACCAAGAGTCTCTGAATATTCTATAATAATAGAATTTTCTAATAGTAAGTCTAATAATAGGGCCCTTCTGCCTTGAACCCAAAGTCAAAGAGCTCTGGCGAGTGAGCTATGGCCCTGTTGACACAAGGGTTTAGTTTTGGTCTCCCAATCTACTTATTTAAGTTTCCCCTCTGTGTAATATTTTTTAAATCAACCAAATAAGTGTTTAGATGCATTAAAAAATATTTTAAATACATGTCAGTTCTTCAGATTTCCACATTGGATCCGCAAGAAAAAAAGGGCTCTGGGTCACAGAATTTTATATGTGGAATCACAGAAAGACATACTTGTAGAAGCAGCTCTTAAGTTAGGTGCATGCAAAGCAGACAGTCAGGCCCAGCTGGGGCAAAGCCAGCCATCTACTGTGGGGCATCCCAGGTTGTCTTTATGCCTCAGTGAATTATTCAGTTTATTTATTTTACAGTGAAAAAAAAAATCACAAGGATGGGAATACCATGGCTTTAAGGACCATCTTGTTGTTCAGTTGCTAAGTCATGTCTGACTCTTTGCACCCCATGGACTGCAGCATGCCAGCCTCCTCTGTCCTCCCAGAGTTTGCTCAAATTCATGTCCTTTGAGGTAGTGATACTATTTAACCATCTCATCCTCTGCCACCCTTTTTTTGTTTTGTTTTCAATCTTTTCCAACAATAGAGTCTTTTCCAATGAGTTGTCTCTTCACATCAGCTGGCCAAAGTATTAGATAGAGCTTGAGCATCAGTCTTTCCTATGAATATGCAGCATTGATTTCCTTTAGGATTGACTGGTTTGATCTCCTTGCAGCCCAAGGGGCTCTCAAGAGTCTTCTCCATCACCGCAGTTCCAAAGCATCAATTCTTCAGTGCTCAGTCTTCTTTATGGGCCAGCCATCTGGGCACAGATAATTTCTCAATTTATGTATATCCATCACAACATTTTCTAGGAGCCCCAACTTCCTAACAGACATCTTGTGTCTCTAGTGAGCATCTCAAACGGATATGCTCATTGAAAAGCCCTGAATGCCTCCCCAATGCTTCCCAATTTCAGTAAAAGGCACCACTTTTTTTGCCAAGCCAAAACATGACTCCACGCCCCGCATATATGTCTGTTAGAAGTTCTAGGGATCCATCTTCAAAATATGCCCTAGATCCGTTCACCTCTCCCCTACACTATACTACCACCCAGGTCAAGACACACTGCCGCTTGCCCGGGCTACTTTTAGAGCTTCTTCGACTATGTTGCAGTTTATCCTCTACATAGCAGCCATGAGATCTTTTAAACATGTGAATCAGTCCCGTAACTCCCTTGCTTCCTGTTGACTTGTAATAAAATCCAGTTCTCTTCCTGTGGCTCTCTCTTTACCTGCTTCTCTATCCACATCTCCTATTACTTTCCCCTTGTTTATAAAGCTCCAAGCGGATTAAAGTTCCAAAGAAATGTTAGGCTGGTTCTTGCCTGTGTCCTCTGCCTAGAAACACCCATCCTCTAGCTTGAGCTGGTAGATTCGGGATCCTCATCAAACAGTGAGCCAGAGGCACAGTCCAGTTCTGATATCTGGAGGCACAAACCTGGGAGAGGGTTGAACAGGGTTTGGGAGTGAGGTGGGACCTGTGCTATGGTTGGTGAAAGGCAAACACAGAAAAAGGAGCTACCCTTACCTACCCTTACTCTTCACACCTCAAACTCCCTTTCACACTGATTGTTCTAAATCTTGTCGTCATGATCTTCTCTACCACCCTGTTGATATATAACTTAGATTAGTTGAGAGATGCTTTTGGAAAATGTTCAGAGTGGGGTTCACCCTCTGATTTTATATTAAATGTCACTTTCTCAAAATGCTATTCCTGATCCCTATTCTTAAAACACTCATCTCCTCCCCCAGCAATTATCTAGTCCATTATTCAGCTTATTTTTGGCAATAGTTCTTATCATTAGCTTTAATTTCCTTATTTATTTGTTTGTATTAGTTCCAAGGACCTCAAATGTATAATTCTCCACTGTATCCCTGTTTGCCTAGGGCAAGGGCTGGGCATCTTCAGGTAGCTGTGGTTTGTATCTGTGGTTGGATAGATAAGTCCAAACCTGTATGGTCAGTGCCTTCTCTCCATGTAGGCAGGCTTGCTCTGGAATTAACAAGCAGGAAGCCTGCTTGGTGAGGATTGAATTAAGACAATGGCATTGGATGAATCAGGCCCAAATGCCTTTGGGACATTACTCTCCCATGAGGGAGAGTCTGTGAGTGATTCAGAAATCTTGGAGATCTTGTCTGGGGAGTCTGCCTGGGAGAGTCTATTCTTTCTACAGGAAGCTGTACTGGTCTTCCTCCCACCCCACTTTCAGTTTGACTCCTCCTTTGGCAAGGATTTCAGTCAATAAACTAGAGGCCTGGACAATTCTTTTTCTTTAAAGGTAACTAAACTTCCCTTCTGGTCATTGTGTTGATCTGAAAGTTTATTAATCGGAGACTACTCTTACTAACCTATTTCCAAGTTCTTAGAGGAAGTTTTATTGTAACCCTTAGGATGAACTACAAGCCACTATTATAAAGTCCCCAAAATGGGAGGGGTGATGGTTATTGTTCTAGAGGGTGAATTAAAAAGGTCTCACCTTAAGATTAAAATATGTAATTCACATATTTTGCTTCTTAGCTTCCAGATACAATACTTAAGGAAGAAATATGAGAGGCAAGCTGAGCCATTTTTAGAAACTCTTCCCCCACCCCTCCACCTCACCCCCGTTCCTTTGGATTCAGAGGCTGTTCCGTGCAGGAAAACCAGAACAAAAACCTTAAAAGGGTTTGACGCTAACTGCAATTTCTGCTCTGAATGAATATATTTGGGTGCTAAATAAGCAAATTAGATATCTATGCTTCCTGATTAACAATCATCTTAGAATATTATTGATATTCCTGGAAGCATGATAGCAGGAAAGAGGCAAAGCTTAGACTAAAAGATGTGGCTGGATGACAAGTAAAAGTCTTGAAGTGATTTTACTGGAATCAGCTCCCTAAATAACACACTTAAGATTCTCAAAGTTAGAACACTGAGTAGGTACTGTGTTTATAAGATGTTCTGACTGGGCTATACCCAGACTGAGATTGTGCCTGACATGTGGAATTAAATCTAGATACGCAGTGACTCACATGGAGGGCCTGGAGGGCTTACTGGGGAAAAGGCTTGAATCCTCTCCACAGCTGGGATTCTCATATCAGATGTACCTGACGAACTGAAGACAGTGGAAGTCCTGGGATGATGAACTCCTGGAAGGGGATTCTCCTTCATCATGGGGCAAAGAATCTTCCCCAGAGCAGGGAGGGAGTGTGGTTTGTTGTAAAGTGTGTTCTCCATTCTAGAACCCCTTCTTAAGCAGCCACCACCTGGTAGCATGGGTACCAAGCGAAGGGAAAGGGCTGTGGGTATAACTTGGAGGACCTGTCTCAGCTGTCTCTGTGCCCGGGTGCTTGGGCTTCTCTCCTCCCCTTGCTCCACAGGTATAGAGGGAGAGAATATTCTCTTTCACTTACCACTGAAGCGTAACAGGCTCTACCTATGGTGGCAGAGGTTGTACTAAAGTGGCAGTTGTGGAGTCTACTGGCTGTAACAGTGAGCCACAGCCAGGGTGAATTCTTGGGTACATCCAAAACACACCACAGGGGTTTCAGAAATTCTTTACAACAGGAACTCTGAGTGGAACTAAACTTCTGACATCATAATTTAGGGCTTAAAGGATCTGATCTTAATGTTAATAAACTGTGTGAAATATTCAATTAAAAGATTTTTAAGTAGTTTTCAGTTTGTAATATTTTGTTGTTCATAGTCACTGAGTTGTGTCCAATTCTTTGCAACCCCATGGACTGTAGCACACCACACTACTCTTTCCTCGACTATCTCCTGCCGCTTACTTGTTTCAGTCGTGTCCGACTCCGTGCACCCCCATGGACTGTGGCCTGTCAGGCTCCTCTGTCCATGGGGATTCTCCAGGCAAGAATACTGTACTGAATTGCCATGCCCTCCTCCAGGGGATCTTCCTGACCCAGGGACAGAACCCAGGTCTCCCACATGGCAGGGGGATTCTCTACTGTCTGAGCCACAGGGCAGCCCTCGAGTTTGCTCATATTCATGTCCATTAAGTCAGTGATGCTATCAAACCATCACATCCTCTGCCACCCCCTTCTCCTTTTGCCTTCAGTCTTTACCAGCATCAGGATCCTTTTCAGTGAGTCAGCTCTTTGCAGTCAGGTGTCCAATGGATTTCAGCAACAGTCCTTCCAATGAGTATTCAGGGTTGATTTCCTTTAGGATTGANTGAACAGCAGCAACCAACGTTGACTAGTGTTTTTCCATTTAACACATTTACCCTTACCCAGAGAGTCGAGTCATTATTGATTAGAAGATAAAATCTTAAATTATTTGATGCTTTTTAATAATTTGTAATTCACATGATACAAGCAAATGTAAGTTTTTATTTGTGTTTTCAAAGTTTCCTCCTGGGTCCCTCGACTTCAAATACCCATCATTCATCCGGCGTCCAAGCAGTGTGTGATTTAGGCTCCTGTTTTTTGTTTGACCATCATTTATCTAGATATAATTTACATAGAGTAAAACTCATACTTCTGAAGTGTACTTGGGTGTAAGTATACAGTCATGCAGCCACCCCCACAATCAAGTTCTGGAACCTTCCCCCCTCCCCACCCGCAATTTCCCTGTGCCCTCGTCCCGGCAATCACTGATCTGCCTTCTGTTGCTATAGGTTACCAGTTTAGCGACTTGCAATAGTTGATTTTGCTGTCTCTTTTTCCAGGAAGATAAGTCTTTCTTGAAAAACCACGACCTTTCCGCCCGTGCCACCATGGCCATCAAGCTGCGCCTAGGTGAGAAGGAGATCCTGGAGAGAGCGGTCAAGAGCGCGGCCGCGAACCGGGAGTTCTACCGGCGGCAGATGGAGGAGCGGGCGCCGCTGCCCAAGTATGAGGAGGGCGGCGCCGGGCTGCTGGAGGGCGTGGCGGACTCGCGGCTGCCGCTGGTGCTGAGGGGCCTGGAGGCGGAGGCGGGCGCGCAGGAGGCGCTGACCCTCGGCGAGGCCGTCCGCAGGGCCCAGGCCGCCCAGCAAGGGCTCGTCAACGGCGAAAGCGCTATCCCCAACGGGACCCGGTCAGAGAAGGAAACTTTACCTCAAGAGGAGAGTAAAAGAGCGGCTGGAGGCGCCAAAGAACCTTCTTCCAACAGCGCCGAGGACGTTGCACAGTAGCCCCGGCTTGGGCCGAGGTTTATGAACGGGCCCGTTTACATCGCTGTTTCCCTGTTCACGGTTTTCTTTCTGCTGAGAGAAAAATGTGTTTTTGCTGCTTTATATAAAAATGATTTTTTTAAGTTATTTAAAAAACCTAGCTTCCCTTTCTGATTATGATTGCCATCTTGCTTCTAGGCCAAACCAACCAGGTGACCAAGCAGAACACAGAGGGGAGAGGCGCCTCGGAAGGTCCTGCAGGCCCTCTGCGGGCGGACACCTTTCCTGCCTGGGAGAGGATGCCGCTCCCCGTCCGCTGCGCTGCTGTGGGCCTCGCGTCTCCACAGCCGGGGGCAGGCCCGCCCCGACTCCTGCTTGACGGGGGCGCTCTGGGGTTGCCCAGCGGAAACGGGCTCGAGGTTAGGAAACCTGGGAGTCTGGGCGAAAGAAATGAAATCTTTTAGTTTTTTTTCCTAAAAAAAAATGCCCCAGTACCAAAAGAAAAGGAAAGGTGGCAACCTTATTTTTAATAGTTTTAAATGTTGATGATAATCCTAATGATTTAAACACACACACACACATCTAGTGATTTCTAAAGATTTGTTTACTTTGTGTTTTCTTTTACTGTGTTTCGAACTTGTCCTTTCTCCTGGAATCAAAGTAGGACGTGCATATCCTGCCCCTAAGTTTCCGCGTTGGCTCGGATTGTAAAGCGGTGCATTCGCCCTCCACCCCGGTGACAGAGAGCACCATGGCCGAGTTCAGGCGAGGCCGCCCCCGGCCTCTCTGGTTGTCATAACAAGCTAGAGATTTTCAAAGCTACACTTTTGAGTAAAAAGCCTTATTAAAAGGAAAATGTGATTAATGTAATTTTTTGTCTATTCCTTTTCTTTGGAGTGTGACAGGCCTCTTGAGTCGAAAGTGAAAGTGTTAGTTGCTCAGGCCTGTCTTGCTCTTTGTGACCCCAGGGACTGTAGTCCACCAGGCAAGAATACCGGAGTGGGTAGCCGTTCCCTTCTCCATTGCAGGCGGATTCTTCACCTTCTGAGCCACCAGGGGAGCTTTTATGTAAATCCTGCTGCTCTCCACGGGGCAGGTTGTGAACTTGACCTCTGCTGGGTGTGTTTGCTTCCCCCGGAGACTCAAGATGGGTGAGAAGCCTATGTTCAGCACCCTCCCCTGCCTGCAGGGGGAGCTCGGGGAGGCCCGGCAGCACCAGGAACACTGGAAAGGGGTTCTTAGTGTTAGGGGAGGTAGAGGCTTGGGGTGGTGACTGGGGGTGGGGTAGGGTCCATCCCCAGAAAGCCACCAGCCTTCAAGTTGCTCATGGCCAGTCATCCTCAACTTCGTGTTGATATTTTCATGTCTCCGAGGCCCTATTAAGTACATCACTTATTTTTTAAAATGCCAAGTGAACTCTTCGCCCGACAGTCTCAGTAGCATCACTGCACACAGATGTCTCCAAGACATTCTCAGGGTTTCTCCTTGGAGAAGACACAGCTCTGTCAACCGCTTGCTTCATTCTCTACTGCGGACACCCTGCCTCCCCAACCTTGGCGCATCAAGTGTACCCGCCCCGTTGGACACTCGTGGCAGGCTTCATCTTTCCATGAGGTCGGCACCCGTTAACGTCTTGTGTTGTTATGCAATCACAGTTTCAACCTCCTAAGAGGCTGCCTATGACACCAACTCTGCCATCAGCCCTTTACCGAACTCCTTTACCAAAGTATGCGTCTGGGAGACGTACGTGGCTAACTTCCAAAAGGCAAGAGCACAGTGGTATTCAGGGAGTTTTCTGTCTGGAACAGAAGCCCCAGAGCCAGGAATGCTCATGACTGATTGTAGACAAGTTTCTCATTGGATAACAGCTTTCAAGTCTAATGTGAAGTGTGTCCTTTGAAAGGTGCATGTCCAGTTCAGACAGACTGACTTCATGTGATGGGATGGTTTCAAAATACTCCCTGGAGAAGATTCCAGTTGAGGTGGAGCTGGACTGGGGTAGGGACACGCCCTGGTCCTCAGGCACCAATGGAGGGGGGGGGGAAATCCCACGCTCAGAGCTCAGCCCCTTAATTTACTTGGGAGATGAGAGAATGGCGCTACATTATCAGCAGTCCCTGCTTAAAAATTGGGAGACTGCTCTGTCCACTAATTCTGCCAGGGTCTGTTTGTTAAGGTTATTGGACCAGAAAGGGTTACATAGGTTAGGCTCCAGTGGGGGAGACTCTCTGTGGCAAAAATGGTGCTCGTAGACCGCTTTCGATGTTGGGAGACGATGTGTTGAACAACGTGATTTCCTAGGTCGAGGAGAATCGCCCTGGCAGGGCCCCGGCAGGGTCAGCAAGACCACTGCATGTCACCAGCCCCCTGTGCCTAGAGGCAGGCAGCGCTACCGCACAGACACTTGAATTCACAACTGAAGCATTCGAAAACTGAGGAAAAGTGATTGAATTGGCACTGAAGAACCCTCACTGTCATCTGTCATGGAAATAGACCTTTCTCTCAAATCATTTTAAAGTTTACTTTCTTAATGCTTTTGGGTAAGAGGCTGCTCGGGCTAGTCACTGGGAAAACGCCAGCTTCTGCCTCTGTTTCCTTAGCTCTGTGTGTTATTCGTGTAAACAGTTAGCAATTAGATTTCACCAGCCCTAGAAAAATCACCCCGTTTTTCCACACAAGCTGGCAATCGATGGGTGATTTCCCCCAATAGATTCTAGAATAGGCTCACCAAAAGATGTGTTTAATTTTTCTGAGAGATGGGGTAAAACATTAAAAATATAATATTCCCAGGTTCCCAACATACAGGATTGTGCTAAGTCAAACTTTCACTTAAAAATGAGGGAATTCGTTTTCTGTAAATCATCACTTAACTGTATTTTTGGTGGTTAATGCATACATGTTGGAGTGAAAGAATTAAAAAAAAAAAAACCCAGAGAAAGTACCTACTTGGGTTCAGAACTAAAATAGCAGTGTCTGTGAAGAAAATCAGGAATCATGGTTACTGGGGGTTGGTTTAGGGGGTGAGTTTCAGAAAACCCAGATCGTGAAGCGTTAGCTGTAACCATGGCTACAGTGAGAGGCTTTTTCTGTGATACATTGTGCCACGTTCCCATTATTATCGATCTGGCAAAATGAACATGTTTATTAACAGGCTATAGCCGATCACCTGACTGAAGAATTGGGCTCACTTCTATTTAAATGTCAATTTCAGGTAAGTGTAGAGTAGAATCCAGTCACCTCATTAAGGGTCCCCCTACTGTTTTTTTTTTTTAATCAGTGGCACCTTGCATAGTGTAAACCTAAAATTGTGTGTGTAAATGGAATTTGAGGAACTCAGATTGCATTCAGATGCACTGTCAAGTTTGTTATTTAAATGAAGCTGCAGTGCTGGTCCTGGGTGTTTGAGGAGCCTCCCTGGGAGGAGGGATGGGACTCTGGGCACAACCCTGGCCGGTGGTCGGGGAAGGCAGATCCCCGCCGAGGAAGGCTGCTGTGCCTGTGGACCCAGACAGACCGCCGGCCATCGGAAGGGGTGCCTGCTGTGAAGGGCGAGTTCTCAG
>SJYV01007556.1:493109-508921 GCA_006410875.1 Neotragus pygmaeus
TTCAGACCCCGGCGGAGCGGCGGTCGTGCTCCGGGTGTGACGCTGGGCTCTGGGAAACAGATTCCTAAGAGGCCCGAGCTGCCCCCAGGATGGCAGCGCAGCCACCTGAACAACCGTCGGCCCGGGCAGAGCTCGCCGCGCTGCACGAGAAGGGGGTGCTCTGTGCACTTGGGAACTCGCAGCGCTGGAGGAGGAGCGACCCGGACCTTCAGGGCTTCCCTGGGGGCAGGGCAGCGCCCGCTGGGTGAGGGCGCAGGAAGCTGAGCCCCACAGGAGGCTGCTGGGCTGGGCTGGGGCCCAGGGGCCCCCAGGAGAGCACCTGCAGAGTTCCACCACCCTGCAGGGAATGAACTTCAGATGGAAAAATGGAGCGGTGGCCAGCTGCTTTAAACACAAATGCCACCATCGGTATTTCCTGTAGAAACACGATAAAACTGCAGAGAAACCCGTGTTCATGGCCTCAGCCTGACTGTGGGGCTGGGAAAGTTAACCCAGATGCTCACACACATTTCTGTGCCAACTCCCAGGTTTATTTACAGTCTCCTAATGCTCTTCCGACTCAGCTGTGCCTGTGGTGAGTCCATACATGTGTGTATACACACACACACACACAGGGCTTCCCGGGCGGCGCTAGTGGTAAGAAAGTGAACGAAAGTGAAAGTTGCTCAGTTGTGTCTGACTCTGCGACCCCATGGGCTATACAGCCTATGAAATTCTCTAGGCCCAAATATTGGAGTGGGTAGCCAATCCCTTCTCCACAGGATTTTCCTGACCCAGGAATTGAAGCTATGAGGGAAGCCCAGGAGTAAAGAACCCGCCTGCCAACGCAGGAGACATCGGAGACGCAGGTTCCATCCCTGAGTCAGAAAGATCTCCTGGAGGAGGAGATGGCCACCCACCCCAGTATCCTTGCCTGGAGAATCTCGTGAACCCAGGAGCCTGGCGGGCTGCAGTCCATGGGGTCGCAGGGTCGAGACACGACCGAGCGACTGAGCACCGCGCGGCTCCTCACGCCAGAGCCCCGGCTCAGCCAGCGCTGCCGCAGACACTGTGCTGTCTTAGGGGGCCTACGCCTGACTACCAGCGGCTCCAACAAAGGTGGTGCTTCACAGAAAAGCGTTTCCGGTCTGCATTTTGCCGGACTCAGGTGCCAAGGGTCCTGAGGTGGAGGGCAGCCTGGCTGGGTGTGTTCCTGCCACCTGTTGAGAGGCCGGGGGAACTGTTACCTCGTGGGTCAGCGACATTGACGCAAGCTCCCGGGCGTTTCGGGCAGCAGGCCTCGCTCCCCCCGTGAGATTCCTGGGAGGAGTCCCCAGGGCGCCAGGAGAGCCCGACCTTCCCGCCTGTCCTTGTGGGCACAGTGGCTGTCTCCTCCCGGCGCTCAGCCCTGCGACGTGAGTGGGGGGCGCTCCAGCCAGGCTGAGCAGGGCCCCCCGGGACCCAGCCGTGTTCCAGGGCTGTCTTCTTGGAGCTCGGACAGCCTTCAAGGTGCGGGTTCTTCTCCACGGGGACCCAGGCAGCCCTGCTGCTGCTCCCCGCACTGCACCGGGTGGCCAGGGCTGGGACAGGGAGGAAGCCTTGTTTTCCAGGTGACAAAACGCAGGTCCAGGCACTACCAGTGGCCACAGGGTCTCATCCTACTTTCTCTTCCTTAATAAGCTTTGATTCAGTGACCCCCATAGTTCAGTTGGTAAAGAATCCGCCTGCAAGGCAGGAGACCCTGGTTCAATCCCTGGGTTGGGAAGATCCCCTGGAGAAGTGAATGGCAACCCACTCCAGTATTCTGACCTAGAGAATTCCATGGGGTCACAGAGAGTTGGACACAACTGAGTGATTTTCACTCAGTGACACCCGTAGATTTGCCCACAGTTGTTTGAGTATCTGGTCGGGGCTGGCGGGACAAAGACTGCAGGCCGTGGGCCCCTTGTCCACAAGGAGCTCCAGGAGGAGCAGGCCCAGCACCCTGCCCATGTCTGGAGGGTGCAGGGGGCTTTCCAGGAGAAGTCACCTCCAAACTAGGTCTTCAGGTACATTCGCTTTTTTTTTTTTTTTTTNGCATGATAGCAGGAAAGAGGCAAAGCTTAGACTAAAAGATGTGGCTGGATGACAAGTAAAAGTCTTGAAGTGATTTTACTGGAATCAGCTCCCTAAATAACACACTTAAGATTCTCAAAGTTAGAACACTGAGTAGGTACTGTGTTTATAAGATGTTCTGACTGGGCTATACCCAGACTGAGATTGTGCCTGACATGTGGAATTAAATCTAGATACGCAGTGACTCACATGGAGGGCCTGGAGGGCTTACTGGGGAAAAGGCTTGAATCCTCTCCACAGCTGGGATTCTCATATCAGATGTACCTGACGAACTGAAGACAGTGGAAGTCCTGGGATGATGAACTCCTGAAAGGGGATTCTCCTTCATCATGGGGCAAAGAATCTTCCCCAGAGCAGGGAGGGAGTGTGGTTTGTTGTAAAGTGTGTTCTCCATTCTAGAACCCCTTCTTAAGCAGCCACCACCTGGTAGCATGGGTACCAAGCGAAGGGAAAGGGCTGTGGGTATAACTTGGAGGACCTGTCTCAGCTGTCTCTGTGCCCGGGTGCTTGGGCTTCTCTCCTCCCCTTGCTCCACAGGTATAGAGGGAGAGAATATTCTCTTTCACTTACCACTGAAGCGTAACAGGCTCTACCTATGGTGGCAGAGGTTGTACTAAAGTGGCAGTTGTGGAGTCTACTGGCTGTAACAGTGAGCCACAGCCAGGGTGAATTCTTGGGTACATCCAAAACACACCACAGGGGTTTCAGAAATTCTTTACAACAGGAACTCTGAGTGGAACTAAACTTCTGACATCATAATTTAGGGCTTAAAGGATCTGATCTTAATGTTAATAAACTGTGTGAAATATTCAATTAAAAGATTTTTAAGTAGTTTTCAGTTTGTAATATTTTGTTGTTCATAGTCACTGAGTTGTGTCCAATTCTTTGCAACCCCATGGACTGTAGCACACCACACTACTCTTTCCTCGACTATCTCCTGCCGCTTACTCGTTTCAGTCGTGTCCGACTCCGTGCACCCCCATGGACTGTGGCCTGTCAGGCTCCTCTGTCCATGGGGATTCTCCAGGCAAGAATACTGTACTGAATTGCCATGCCCTCCTCCAGGGGATCTTCCTGACCCAGGGACAGAACCCAGGTCTCCCACATGGCAGGGGGATTCTCTACTGTCTGAGCCACAGGGCAGCCCTCGAGTTTGCTCATATTCATGTCCATTAAGTCAGTGATGCTATCAAACCATCACATCCTGTGCCACCCCCTTCTCCTTTTGCCTTCAGTCTTTACCAGCATCAGGATCCTTTTCAGTGAGTCAGCTCTTTGCAGTCAGGTGTCCAATGGATTTCAGCAACAGTCCTTCCAATGAGTATTCAGGGTTGATTTCCTTTAGGATTGACTGGTTTGATCTCCTTGCAGTCCAAGAGACTCTGAAGAATCTTCTCCAGCACCACAATATGAAAGCATCAAATCATTGGCACTCGGTTTTCTGTATGGTCCAACTCTCACATCTGTACATAACTACTGGAAAAACTATAGCTTAGACTATACAGACCTTTGTCAGTGAAATGATGTCTCTGCCTTCTAATGCACTGTCTTGGTTTGTCATAGCTTTCTTTCCAAGCAGCAGTTGCCTTTTAACTTCAAGGCTGCAGTTACCATCCACAGTGATTTGGAGCCCAAGAAAGTAAAATCTGCCAATGCTTCTACTTTTCCCCTTCATTTTGCCCTTCATGCCATCTGGGACCAGATGCCATGATCTTATTTTTTGAATGTTGAGTTTTAAGCCAGCTTTTCACTCTTCTCTTTCACCCTCATGAAGAGGCTCTTTAGTTCCTCTTAACCTTTCTCCATTAGAGTGGTATCATTTGCATATCTGAGGTTGTTGATATTTCTCCTGGCAATCTTGATTCCAGCTTGTGATTCATCCAGCCCAGCATTTCACATGATGTACTCTGCATATAAATTAAATAAGCAGGGTGACAATATGCAGCCTTGACGTACTCCTTTCCCAGTTTTGAACCAGTTGGTTGTTGCATGTAAAGTACTAACTGTTGCTTCTTGACCTAAATAAAAGTTTCTCAGGAGACAGGTAGGGTGGTCTGGTATTCTCATCTCTTTAGGAATTTTCCACAGTTTGCTGTAATCACACAGTCAAAGGTTTTTCCATAGCTAATGAAGCAGATGTAGATATTTTTCTGGAATTCTCTCACCTTCTCCATGATCCAGCAGATGATAGCAATTTGATCTCTCGTTTTTCTAAATCCAGCTTGTACATCTGGAAGTTCATTGTTCATGTACTGCTGAAGCCTAACTTGAAGGATTTTGAGTATAACCTTATTAGCATGTGAAATGAGTGCAATTATACAGTAGTTGGGGTATTCTTTGGCACTGCCCTTCTTTGAGATTGGAATGAAAACTGACATTTTTCAGTCCTGTGGCCACTGCTGAGTTTTCCAAATTTGCTGGCCTATTGAGTGCATCATTTTAACAGTGTCATCTTTTAGGACTTTAAATAGCTCAGCTAGAATTCAATCACCTCCAATAGTTTTGTTCATTATAATGTTTCTTGAAGCCCACTTGACTTCACACTCCAGGATGTCTGGCTATAGATGAATAACCACACTATCATGGTTATCTGGGTCATTAAGACCTCTTTTTTGCATAGTTCTTCTGTGTGTATTCTTGCCATCTCTTCTTAATCTCTTCTGCTTCTGTCAGGTCCTTACCGTTTCTGTCCTCTCTTTGGTCCATAATTGCATGAAATGTTCCCTGGATATCTCCATTTTTCTTGAAGAGATCTCTAGTCTTTCCCACTTTATTGGTTTCCTCTTATTTCTTTGCATTGTTAACTTAAGAAGGCCTCCCTATTTCGCCTTGCTATTCTCTGGAACTCTGGCATTCATTTGGGTATATCTTCCCCTTTCTGTTTTGCCTTTTGCTTCTTTTCTTTCCTCAGCTATTTGTAACTCCTCAAACAACCACTTTGCCTTTTTGCATTTCTTTTCCTTTGTAACATATCTTAAGTTAAATAAATACTAGTTTAAGATCAAAGACCAAATGTCTTTGTTTTGAGGCAAAGACATTTGCCCCAAGGGTAAATATTTTCCCTTTCACTCTTTAGATGGCTGTTTTTCAAAAAATATATCTCAGTGTATTAGTGGTTGTGAAATCAATGTAATGAACTAAAGAGCTGAAACTGAAGTAGAATTACATAAAGTAGGATAAATAATATTTTATGAAACTTGACTTTCATTATATATATATATATGCTTGGTCCTGATGTATAATTTATGTCTTTCTCTGAGTCAATGCCAGAACAGTTTGATAGTTACTGCTTTTTTTCCTCATATCTTTGATATGTACTTTAATTGTGCAATCTATTTGCAACTTAACTTTTTGGGGGGGGGTTATTTATATGGGATCAGATGACAACCCAAAAGCATATTCAAATCTCAGAAAATGAAGCTGATTTCTATGTTTGTAGATATGAGGATGTTGAAAATTATTGAGGTGGCCCACCAAGTTTACTAGATTATCTAGCTGTGTAATTTTTAATTAGTGGTAGTAGAATGGAAAATGATAATTATCACAGGCTTCTCAATTTGAAGGAAACCATAAAAACGGAGTTTCAGTTCAATTCAGTCGCTCAGTCGTGTCTGACTCTTTGCGACCCCATCAATCGCAGCACGCCAGCCCTCCCTGTCCATCACCAACTCCTGGAGTTCACTCAGACTCACGTCCATCGTCCATCGAGTCAGTGATGCCATTCAGCCATCTCATCCTCGGTCATCCCCTTCTCCTCCTGCCCCCAATCCCTCCCAGCATCAGAGTCTTTTCCAATGAGTCAACTCTTCGCATGAGGTGGCCAAAGTACTGGAGTTTCAGCTTTAGCATCATTCCTTCCAAAGAAAATTAACGGATTTAGAAATGAGTTCAATGAGAAAAATCTAAAGAAACCAGTATTTTGATTAGAGAAGTGTTATTGGGATCTGTTGCTTAAAAAGTAGTTTTAAAATAATGTCAGTGTGAACTATCACTGAGCAACGGTAGCCATTAGTTTTTATGATCTCAGGGAGTTAGATATTTCTAGGGTCAGCCCAGAGGTAGGATATGAGTTAATTCTTCCCTTTCCTGGAAGTTTTTAGTTCAGTAGCATTTACTGAATGCCTGATATGTTCCAAGAATTTTTAATTACAGTATTTTATTCAATCCTTACCTTAATCCCCTAGTAGAGATGAACAAATTAAGTCCCATAAATGTTAGTAGGTGATCGACCTGGGAGTCAAACAAGCTTTCAGAACCTCAAGTCCAATATTCTTTCTACTTTAGTGCAGTGTCCTCACACCCTTCTATAGGTGTGAGAAATTTTATTGGATATAAAGTATAAGATATTAGTTTTGGTTTTCTTGTACTAGATGGTTGAGATGAATGGATGTGAGGATGGGGGCTCCTGTTTTTAATTAAGAAGAAGCTTAGTATTTTAAGCTTCTTCTTAATTTAAAATATTTTATATTTTGATTCATCGTAAGTAGGAATGTGAAATTTTAGAAATGGGGACATAAATGAAATTCTGAAATTCCTTTGAGTAGGAGTGTTGTTCATAGATTATGAAATAGAGAGATGTTTTTCCTCTCCATTGTTTGTTGCTTCTTTGTCCACTCTCTTCATTTCAAAATTTTCATCTCAAAAGAGGGAAACATGTGATCTAATTAAAGTGAACTGATACTAAGATGTGAATTACTAGTATCCTAACATGGAAGCAAGAGATGAACACCTTTATCGAAAAATGTTAACAAATCAGTTGATTTCCAGGTATGTCATGTGTAGAGAGAGTATTTTTCATCCTTTCTTATGCAGTAGAATCTCCTGGGAAGCTTTAACAAGCCCATTTCCCAGGCCCTGTTGTAGACAGTGATATCAGAGTCTGAGTTTGGACCTAGGCATCAGTACTTTTAAAGTCTCCGCTAGTGGTTCCAGTGCACAGGCTAGAGGTGACCACCCTCAAAGGAGACACTTTTGAACAGAGGGCTTTTGGATATGTCTTGCTTGTTCCATTTTTCCTTTCCTCCCAAATTGATAGCAAGGGATTATAAATCACTTACTTAGGAGCAAAGACTCCTATGAAATGACTTTTTTGAACTTTTTCAGTTTCCCAAGTGACCTTCAGTCCAATTCAATCTCTCAGTCATGTCAGACTCTTTGGGACCCCATGAATCACAGCATGCCAGGCCTCCCTGTCCATCACCAACTCCCAGAGTTTACCCAAACTCATGTCCATTGAGTCAATGATGCCATCCAGCCATCTCATCCTATGTCGTCCCCTTCTCCTCCTGCCCCCAATCTGTCCCAGCATCAGAGTCTTTTCCAATGAGTCAACTCTTCTCATGAGGTGGCCAAAATATTGGAGTTTCAGCTTCAGCATCAGTCCTTCCAGTGAACCCTCAGGACCGATCTTCTTTAGAATGGACTGGTTGAGAAACCTTATAAAGAGGTAAAAATTTTGGGAAGGAAGTAATAAGTCCATGCCAGACACCAGCCCGTATGTTTTAGGTGTACTCTTCTACGTTACTTAGGACTTCCCTGGGGGTCCAGTGGTTAAGATTCCGTGCTTCCAGTGCAGGGGACACTGGTTCAGTCCCTGGCTGGGGAACTAAGATCCTACATGCTATATGGTCAAAAAAATTTTTATTAAATGAATGAATGAATACACACCCATACTCATAATTGTAAGAAATGCCTCAAAATGTTATGTTACAGTCCTAACAGTGTTTACCTACAAAAGAAAAACTGAATCCAGAAAAAGTAAATGTTTCTCTCTTATTTAATTCTCACAACAACTTTTTGAGCTAGAAATTATTCTGTAGAGAAGTCCAGGCTCAGGCCTGCCCACCTATAGTTGTTCAGGTTATATACAAATGGTACTTTTTGAGGTTGTGCAGTTAACTGGTATAACTTTTTGTGTTACCTTGTATAGGCCTGGGAGATAGCTTGTGCACAAGATGCTTTGAATATGCAAGATGGAAGGGCCTTTCCCCTGGAGTCGAGGCATGATGAATGATGCATGTCACTGAACTTAGAGGAGACACATTTTGAAGGGCCACAAATATTTTAAATCCCTCGGTGGAGTCTGGGCTTGATATAGGAGTCATACAGACACCTATGAACAAAGAAATAACATGTTAGAAACCTGGATCTTGAAACGAATCTGTGGGTGTGTGCATAGTAATCTGGGAAGGAGAGAGATGTGATACAGTTTATGAGGATGTTCAGTAAATGACACAAAGTGGCTGGACTTGCGTGGTGGTAACAGGAAGCAGGAAACAGCCCATTAGACCAGGCCACTGAGGCAAACCAGGAAGGTAGCTGGCGATTCAGAGGCGACTGGTTCTCTGTGGCTTTGTTTGCCCTCTTTGGGCTCAAATCAAACTGATATAACTGTTATCACTTGCCATTAGGGCTCAGGGCTGTGTTTCTTTATACACATGTGGATAGAATAAAAAGAAATAGGATAGAAATTTCTTCTGTGTTCATTTTAGCAGCATGGCTATTACTAGAGGGCTTTTAGTGTAAGCTGCTTCTATTGTTATGAGATACTCAAACCACTAATTTTTTTCATTATTTGAATGAGGCAAATTTACCAAAATCATTGTTTAATAGACATGGAATATGTGAAATGAAGATGGAAAGTGATTTGCTCTTCACTCGAGGAAGAGAGACTGATTCACGAGGAGGGAGCTGGCCTGAGTGAAATTCCAGAGAAAGTTTTCAGTATGCATTGTAGTGTCTCTTCTTTCCAGAAACTTAAAGTCTATCAAAAGACCCTGTAAAGTCATTCAAACAACAATGTTAAGAATGGCTGCAGCTCAAACCTTCGCTGCTGCAAAGGGAATTAATATTATCACATTGGCAAATGAATCTGCCTCTGTAGTTTGGAGAGTTAGGTGCTACTGACAAGATAGGGAGAGTCATCCACATGACACAGGTAGGAGACTGCCTCCTTTATGCACATGTGTCCGCATCCTGGAAGTAGCACAGGTGAAATGTTGTTTTAAAAAATATTTCAACTGCAGTGATCACCTCTCTTAGCCTCTGGCTGCCCTCCCAGTGAAAGTCATTCAGTCATGTCCAGCTCTTTGCAACCCCATGGGGTATACAGTCCATGGTATTCTCCAGGCCAGAATACTGGAGTGGGTCTCCAGAGGATCTTCCCAGCCCAGGGATGGAACCCAGGTCTCCCTCATTGCAGGTGGATTCTTTACCAGCTGAGCCACAAGGGGAGCCCAAGAATACTGGAGTAGGTAGCCTATCCCTTCTCCAGCAGATCTTCCCAACCCAGGAATCGAACTGGGGTCTCCTGCATTGCAGGCGATTCTTTACCAGCTGATCTTCCAGGGAAACCTAGGTAAAGTCCAAATGTCTGGCTGTGACCCGCAAGTTCCTTTACAATCTGGACTCAGCTGATCTGTTGTTTCCTTTCTTGCTCCTCTGAAAACCCAGGCTTTTTCAGAAATTCATGCCTTGAAACATGGTTTCTCTCTCCTTGGGAAATCACATTACCCCTTACCCTAAACTTCTATTTCTAGAAAAATTGCTATACATTTCCCAAGTCACAGCTAAAATGTCACCTACCTGGTAAAATGGTTTTGGAGTCCAGTCTGGTCAGTCCTTGTGTTGACTGTCCCCACATTTTCCTATGATATCTACTGTAGCATGGTGGTAGACGTAGCATCCAGTTTGGGTTATTACTACTCTAGCTGTTATGAGGAATCCTGCTTTATTCTATTCCATAATTTTGCATCTCTGTTGATACATTTGTATGACTTTAGAATCAGGACAGAAGGGAACAATCAGCATAAAATACATTTCCTTTGATTATTTTGCTGATCGGCTACAACCTGAGAAACTTATACCTAAGAATAATTAGCAGATCTTCCTCAGGGAAAGTCAGTTCACACCGATGCTAGAAACTCTGCATGGATTAACACAGTAGTTGGCATGCATATTTCCATTTTGTCTGACCTTTGCCAAGACATTCTGAGCACTTTACACCTTATGGTTATGACTGTGGGGGGTGGGGTGGGTCCTCACTTCAAAACTCTGTTGCAATTTTTAAAATAGTGTCTTAATGAACACTTAGGGGTAAATCATGTTTGTAATCAAAACTTGATGTTATTAAAGGGTAGTTGTAAGGAGACATTCAAAGACAATGAGGTTTTTTTTTAGCTTATTTATTTGAGTTCTGTACTATATTGTGTAGTAGATGAATGTAAGATTTGTATACATGAATACACAGATAAATCATTATTGTGGCAGAAACTATTTATTAAATATCCACATGGACTTGACGATTTTGCTGGGTTCTGTTTAAATGTGTTCACTCTAGTAGGTCTCACTAGGGTGCATGTAAGTTGGATTCTGGTCTTCTATAATGAATAATGAGCTAGATAAATCAAAGTGAACTTAAATTCTGCATGGATTAGCACAGTAGTTGGCATTGTTTTGTGTGCATATAATTGCATGCTTTCCTCATTTATTTTTCTGCTTCATATGTTTTTTTTGTATCTCTTAATTAGATAAAGTTGAGGTGTCCATATTTTAAAAAATACTTATTTTTAAATTTTCATAAATTAAATTGCAGATATGTAAAAGTATGTTAGAAAAAATTGTGAATTTTCTTCTCAGAGTTTGACTTTGTTTTGTTATTGTTTGTTTTAGGTTTTAAAAATTCTTGGGCCTAGCTTTTCCTAAAGAGCAACAAGCAATCATATTTCTTGTCTGCCATAGGATCATAAATAAGAATAAATATTTCATATCTATTTAATGTGGTTACCCTAAAATTCCATACATCTTTTAAAATGCAGTTGCATAAATATGTTGCAGGTTTCCAGAAGAAATGTATTGAAACTTAAAGCACAAGGCTATAAAAGCTATAAAAGACTATGCATTTATTTATTATTTCTCATCAAACAGGTTCTTTTTTTAGATTCTTTTGTTTTATTTTTATAACATAGTCAGTGATAGAAAAAAAAAATCTTATTTCAAACTGAAGCTATTTAAAAAGATGAATGTGTTTTCTTTATATCATGACCCCAGCTAGACATTGCAGCACAAATTCTACATTCATAATTCTCATTCACAACTAAAAGCCAGTGACCCAAAGCCTAGCACATATCTCCTCTTTCAGCTGTAAAGCCTTACTGGATGCACTCAACCCTCACTGCTTTCTTGAGCTATGATTTAGCAACAGTGTCCACTGTGTTGCATTCTTATTTGCTAATTTTTTCTAATTTGAAAAAAAATCTTATTTTCATATGTTCTCTATATTCTCAAACAAGTTTAAAAGCATGCCCCTCATATTTTATTTAAAAAATGTTTTTAACAGTAGCTTCTTGTTGGTTGTCTATTTTAAATATAGCAATGTCTACATATCAATCTCAAACTCCCAGTCTAATCTTCCCACTCAAACACTTTTTAAGGGAAAGTTTTCCAACTTTTTTTTTGGTATAAAACTGTAACCATTTTTGGTCAGCTGATTGACTGATTGATTGAATTCTCACATTATCATTTTATTCTTTTTAAAAATTTATTTATTTATTTTTATTATTTAACTGGTGGAAATTGCTTTACAGTGTTGTGTTGGTTTCTGCTGTACAACAACATGAATCAGTCATAATTGTATATATCTATACACTCCCTCTGGGGTCAGCCTCCCTCCCTTCCCCTGAACCCAGCCCGGCACCAAGCTGTGCTCACTGTGTTAAAAAGTAACTTCCCACTACTTATTTCACGCATGATGGTGTATATATGTCAATGCTGCTTTCTCAGTTTGTCCCAACTTCACCTTCCCCTGCTATGTCCACAAGCCCATTCTCTGCTAGGTTCATAAGTATCATTTTTCTGGATCCCACATATTATGTTAATATGTGTTATTTGTTTTTCTCTTTCTGACTTACTTTACTCTGTACAAGAGGCTCTAGGTTCATCTACCTCACTATAAGTGACTCAAATCTGTTTCTTTTTATCACTGAATAATATTCCATTGTATATATGTACCACATCTTCTTTATCCATTCATCTGTCAGTGGACATCTAAGCTGTGTCCATGTTGCTGCTGCTGCTAAATCACTTCAGTCGTGTCTGACTCTGTGCGACCCCATAGACGGCAGCCTACCAGGCTCCCCTGTCCCTGGGATTCTCCAGGCAAGAACACTGGAGTGGGTTGCCATTTCCTTCTCCAATGCATGAAAGTGAAAAGTGAAAGTGAAGTCTCTCAGTCATGTCTGATTCTTCGCGTCCCCATGGACTGCAGCCTACCAGGCTTCTCCGTCCATGGGATTTTCCAGGCAAGAGTACTGGAGTGGCCATGTTATAGCTATTGTAAATATTGCTGCAATGAACATTCGGGTGCATGTATCTTTTAGAACTGCGGTTTTCTCAGGAAACATGTCCAGTAGTGGGATTGCTGGATCATAGGAGAAGGAAATGGTGACCCACTCCAGTGTTCTTGCCTGGAGAATCTCAGGGACGGGGGAGTCTGGTGGGCTGCCATCTATGGGGTTGGCGTAGTGTCGGATACAACTGAAGTGACTTAGCAGCAGCAGCAGGGTAGATTTATTCCTAGTTTTCAAAAGAATCTCCATACTGTTTTCCATAATAGCTGTATCAGTTTACATTCCCAACAGTGCAGGCAGGTTCCCTCTTTTCCATATCCTCTCCACATTTATTGTCTGTGTACTTTTTTTTTNGGCCTGGCGTGCTGCAATTCATGGGGTCGCAAAGAGTCGGCCACGACTGAGCAACTGAACTGAACTGAACTGAACATAAACGAGACTGGCCAGGGCTTTTAATGCCACAATCCACAAAATGGTAGATTACCTTAGTTCTCTCTTAGCCTAATTTTATTCCTTCTCTCTCTCCTCCACCCCAAAGGTTCAATTCTATTACCAAGTAGTACAGAGTTTAAGTCTGATTTCTTTTCACAACTTTATTTAAGTGTTTTGAACATGTGCCTCAGGGAATTAGAATCTTCTTCATGTTTATTAGATATACATTTCCAGGTTTTCTAACATTGTGGGACCTTTCTAACATTGTGGGGATGATAAGAGGGAACCCCAGCATCATAGCTTTGGGGCGACTCGATTAATAACAGTTTCAAAATCCCTGTTTCCTTTGCTGAAACAGAAACAACAGAACCTGTTACGAGACCGGTGTGTGTGTGTGTGAAGGCAAGGCATTAGCCCCGTTTCCTCAAACTAGTCTGCAAACATCCATTCCCGAATGATCGCATCTAAAAGACCACCTGCTCACTGTTTACAGTAGCCAAGACAGGAACACAACCTAACTGTCCATCAACAGAGGAATGGATAAAGAGGAAGTGGTACATATACACAGCGAAGTATCCCTCAGCCAGTGAAGAATGAATAACGCCATCTGCAGCAACACGGATGGACCTAGAGATGTCACACCGAGTGAAGTCAGACAGAGAAAGCAGTATCACATGATATCCCTTATATGTGGAATCAAAAGAAATGATACAAATGAATTTATGAAACAAACAGACTCATGGATTTAGAGAATGAACTTGAACTTATGTTTACCGGGAGGGAAAGCGCAGGGAAGGATAGTTATGGAGTTTGGGATGGACATATATACACTGGTATAATTAAAATAGATAACTAACAAGGACCTACCGTATAGTATGGGAACTCTGTCTCAATGTGACAGCCTGGATGGGAGGGGAGTTTGAGGAAGAATGGACACGTGTATGTATGGCTGAGTCCCGTTGTTGTCTACCTGAAACTATCACGATATTGTTAATTGGCTATACTCCAATTTAAAATAAAATGTTTAAAAAAATAGAAAAAAATTAAAAACCACCTGTTAATCCCATGGAGTTTGACTAATCTACACCTACTTCATTCCATCTCAAACAGACAATTAACAAGGAAATGAGAGGATCCAGCCTCAGTGACAGACTGCATCTGGGCACAGAATCTCGTCCCTGTTTCCCCATCATGCCTGTCACAAGTTCGGCTGTTTACTGACCAAGGTGCCTTTGGCCAAAGAGGCTAGGCTCTTTGTGCAGTTTACATCTCAATCTGTTAGAAATCCAAATGAACAAATATACTCCCCTGGAACAAATATAAAATGACTCCTGTAGGTATCAAAAAATTCTTCAGGCTATCTCTTAAGGAAGCCAGACTTTCCAGCGGCAATTAAATTGCATAATTGGATACAGGAAAGATGTTATAATTGCTCACAGCAGCAATTTACTAGGATAGATGTTACTTATGACATGTGTCAAAAAGGTCAGAGTTTATATTTCCTTGGACATGAACCTAATCTTTGAAACTCTAAAAGTTACACTTTTTGGTCATTAATTTTTTTTTTACAAGCAGAGATTTTGACAATTAACCCAGTTAATAAAGGTCAAATTTCATTTTTTCCCCCAATTTCTGGAGCACTTATTTCTTTCTGAAAATGGGAAGATAGAGGATGATAAATAGTTATTAAATGAATACAGGGATGTAGTTCGGCTGTCAGGGTGATGATTATAAAACAGATGATCCTGGAAGAACAGAATCACTGTGTATCTGATGGGAAGGAAAGTAGATTACAAGCCGGGGAAATAGAAAAATTAAGCCCAAATACTGTGCGCTGCTAGTAGGATAATATGAGTATAGGCGCTTGCTCACTCACCTCAGGATTCTAGTCATTCAAATTATGTGGACTTCAGGCTTCAAGTCTCCAATCTGCCCATTTTAAAATAAGTAATTTCTGCAAACTTGCAACAAAGTACAACGTGAGTTAACCGAAAGTGTCACCCTGAATCCCTGTAGTGACCCACAGGCAGACGAGCAAACCCAGCCATCAGGCAGCTAGGTCACGGCGACCGGAGGCCAAGGGTGAAGCTGAGCGCTGGGCAGCCCGCCTGCCCTTCCCCCGCACCGCCGCCGCAGGCAGCCCCCCAGAGCCGTGTCCACGAGGGACGGAATTCTATCATCTCTTCCTGGCTCGGGAAACAGCGGAGAAAGGACCTCAAGACCTCCTCCGCCCCAGAACAAAAGACAAACCAAGCCTCCCTTTCCACTCTCAACCCAACCGGACCCCCGCCCTCCCTGCGGCCCTGGGTCACCTCCCGCGGCCTTTGCAGGCGGTCCTACCGGGCCATCTCCCTTCCCCTGCTCCGCGTGCACCCCCTGGTGGCAGTGCCAGCTGGGACAGCCCGCCCACAGGGAAGCCGCCTGGGGAAACCGCACGGAGCCCCTGCGAGCAGGTACCTTCCCAGACCCAGGCAAAAACTTGATTCTAGTGGTCTTCTGCTGGTGTGGGTGTCTGGGGCTTGCAGGTGCAAGTTGTGCAAATAAATGCTTCTCAGCACAGAGATGCTCAACATTAAAGGAACATTTAAGACCTACAATCACACCTATTTATCCAAAAAATACCGATGATATGCATGGAGCCAGGACCCTGCCTTGTCCACAGGTGCCCTGTGGCCCTGGATGTCCTCCCCACCGCCCCCCGCTATCCAGCTTCTGGACCCTTAAGCTGTGACTGAGGCCCTCCCTTCATGCCCACTGGAGCACCCCCGCCGCGAGATTTCACTTTGCAGTTGATCCTCGACACCCCATTTAGAGCTCCATGTGCCCACTGCTCCTTTCACAGAGTAGGTGCCCGAAAAATGCCCTAGAAGAACGAAGTCCAAGCCATTTAGCTCAGCAAGAGGTGAGCTAAAACGGAAACTGTAAACAAGCCCCCCCCCC
>SJYV01007556.1:509048-529076 GCA_006410875.1 Neotragus pygmaeus
ACCCCCCCCCCCCCCGCCAAAAAAAAAAACAGAACAAGAAACAGTTTTTTACGCTTTTACAAAATATAATTTGGAAAATGGTTAGAACAGTGACTTGCACTAGAATGCTTTATTCCCAACAATTCCACAACATTCCGCCTGCTGGCAGAGGGGACAGATGGGCGGATAGGAGCTCACAGGGTGACCGCATACTTTCAGGAAGGAAAGGTCACTTTCTTGGAGAACTGTGAACTGCAGGCAAAGACACAACTGGGTTTACAGAATTCCTGGGAGCAGCCTGTCCTCGGGGACACCTGCTGCTCGGAGGGTGCGGAAGGGAAACACAGGAGCGCAGAGAGCATCTGCCGATCCCGAAATATCCCTGCAGGCTGCAAACCTGCGTTAAATCTGAGCGCACCTGATGCTCTGGGCCCTTAGCGGGGCCTGGTTTTAAAAGAGGCCGTGGTGTCTTAGCCACGGAACTATAGGCCTGCACTGGCTTCCTGTTGAACTCCCGGACCCTGAGGGACCCGGTCCAGTCCTCTCCCACCTGCCCACTCCTCCTGCCCCTCCTCCCTCCCTGGCTCCAACCCCCTCTTTCTGCCCCATCTCTCCTCCTCCTTGTCCACAATAGCTTGTTTCAGACATTTTATTGGGTCGACAGTCTGTCCAGTACCTACAGAGGAAAAGGGAAAGTGAAGGTTGCTTAGTCGTGTCCAACTCTTTGTGACCCCATGGACTATACAGTCCATGGAATTCTCCAGGCCAGAATACTGGAGTGGGTAGCCTTTCCTTTCTCCAGGGGATCTTCCCAACCCAGGGATCAAACCCAGGTCTCCCACCTTGGAGGTGGATTCTTTACCAGCTGAGCCACCAGGGAAGCCCACCCACAGGGGAGCAGAGCCCTAAACAGGATGGAATAAGGGTTGGTCTGGGCACATCAGAGGGACGCAGGGCGGCTCAGGGGAGGTGGCTTGGGAGCCTGGCCACATCAGACAGCAGTACTGTCCCGGTGGACAGGGAGGCAGCTGGTGCCTGGCTGTTCTGCGCTGGCGGGCTGGAGCCAGGGATGGGGCTGAGATAAAGGAGGCGTCCCTGAGATGGCTGGAGGCTGGTTACAGGGCTGCCCACGACCACCACCCCCAACCTGGTAGAAGAAATGGGGCTTTTCTTCTGCAGGGAGTGCTCTCTGAAGTACAGACAGATCCCCAGGGCACTCTACACAGAGCTTGGGGGTGCAGGCTGGAGTAGGGAGCCGCCCAGCATCTGCAGCATAAACCCCAGGGCAGGCAGGAGGTTCAGGAGGAAAGGCAGGTGAGTGGGAGGCGCCTGGGGGGAGGGGCGAGCCCAGGCCCACAGCCCGGGGCCTGCAAATGCCATTAGTAGAAAGTGCCCTGGGGATGGGGCAAGGGTCTCCTGGGGGACAAATAAGCCCCCGCCGCACCTCGGCAGAGCCCTTCCACCACGTGACTGGGTTACTTAACTGACCTCCAGTTTCTCCACCTGGACCACAGGTTAGCAGCTAAAGAACCCGCTGGTAGAACAGCAGCACAGACTCCCCACCCCTCTCCATGCATGCTCCAGAGGCACGGGACCCTACCCTGGACTCTGCTCTCACCGTGGAATAAATCAATGTCTTCACGAAGCATGGGATTTCGGCTCAATTTCAGCATATCTACCTGAATCTGAAGCGTTTGGGGAGCTACCTGTTTAAGTGAGTCCCTTTGGAATCCCTTCAAGCTCCACACTGAACTGGCCTGTCTTCATTTCCAGCAGAGCTCTCCACCTCCCTATGCCTGTTCCTCGCCCCTCTTCCCATTCCCCACTTTAAAGGACGGGGCACTCAGGGATAGGTGACGACTCTCTAACTTCCCCTCAAAACCCAGTAGCAACACAAGATGGATAGATCTGACTGACCACATAATTGAAAAAAAATTTTTTATTGGATTATCAGTTCAGTTCAGTCGCTCAATCGTGGCCGACTCTTTGCGACCCCATGAATTGCAGCACGCCAGGCCTCCCTGTCCATCACCATCTCCCGGAGTTCACTCAGACTCACACTCATCGAGTCCGTGATGCCATCCAGCCATCTCATCCTCGGTCGTCCCCTTCTCCTCCTGCCCCCAATCTTTCCCAGCATCAGAGTCTTTTCCAATGAGTCAACTCTTTGCATGAGGTGGCCAAAGTACTGGAGCTTCAGCTTTAGCATCATTCCTTCCAAAGAAATCCCAGGGCTGATCTCCTTCAGAATGGACTGGTTGGATCTCCATGCAGTCCAAGGGACTCTCAAGAGTCTTCTCCAACACCACCGTTCAAAAGCATCAATTCTTNAATCCACTTAAAAAAGACAGTTTTTCAAATTAATGAAAAATCACTGGACTATGAAAAGGAGGGGAAAAAAATCCTGTGGTCATCCAGGCTTAAGAATGAAGTCATTAATTAGGGAAGGAATGTGAGATTGTCACTAGATTTTTGTCAGATGATTATTTCATTTTATTTTCCTGTCAGAAAACAGTGGAGTAACATGTTTAGAATACTCTGGGAAAGAAAATGTGAGCTAAGGATTCAGTGAAACAGAGCATTGAGTATAAAGACCTCAGATTTGCAAGAAATTGGGGTATGTTGTTTCCTTAAGTTACTAAGAAATCTACTGGGGAATATGTATTAGGTAGTCAGAATATCTGGAGAAAGGTCCATATAAGAACTGCTGGCAGTGACTTTCATTGGCTGATAAAAATCACAAAAAGTAAGACAACTATATGCAATTCTTTACAAAATTGTGCAACACCGTCCATAACTTAGTGTTGCCAAAAGGAAAACAAAAAAGAAACCTGGACGTGATCAAGATTTTAGATCTGACTATCAATTTTCAGGAAACATAGGAGAGAGTGGCATGTGTAATATATTGCAACCCTTGATGAAAGTGAAAAAGTTGGCTTAAAGCTCAACATTCAGAAAACTAAGATAATGGCATCTGGTCCCGTCACTTCATGGGAAATAGATGGGGAAACAGTGGAAACAGTGTGGACTTTATTTGTTTGGCCTCCAAAAGCACTGCAGATAGCGATGGCAGCCATGAAATTAAAAGACGCTTACTCCTTGGAAGGAAAGTTATGACCAACCTAGACAGCATATNAAAAAAAAATGGTTTCAGCAAGGGCAACAATGAAATTAAGCCTCAGTTTTATTTTATTATTTTATCTTTCCATCCAGTACCGATAGAAAAATGTTTAAAAGTATTTTCAGTTGGATGTTCTTTGGGCAGAGACTGAAGAGGACTTGCTGAAAAATCTCAGTAAAATTATGATCTTGAGACAATTTGCTTAACCCAATTCCCCCAAACCTATGTATTTTGCTGCTGTCATGGAAAAGGCTATCCGATTCTGGGTGATAGGCTTTAGTGAAATGAAACATTACAGCATCTTCTCTCTTACGCACTTCAGAGAAGGTGTGCTGTTTGTCGTTTCCCGACGTCTGCCTGCCCTGTAGCTGTCTTGTTTACCTAAGACCCGATCCACCTAATTACTGAGATGAAAGCAATCATATCATCCATTCCTCTCCTCCAGCCCATTTGAATATATTATCCATTTATTTGGTGTTTGGCTCAGGTTTAAATGAGTCATTTAATAACCCCTGTTCACAGCAAGTTAAGTTGCAACCAGCTGGCAGCCACAACTCACAGAGTTGTTAACCGTTCCAACCAGGATCAGACCCCAAGCTCCAGCCTTCCTGAAGGGCATTAGACAGTTTTGCTCCAGCTATCATGGCAGGAGTTTCCAGCAAATCTGTGCCTCAGGTAATGAAATGGCCGTGAGAACCATAACGGTTTCAGAAAATAGATGTCAGTGTCTGTTCTAATGACTGGAAAGACTATTGATAAAGCTGTTTGAGGCCGATTATTATCTTAGACTGAGAAGCTCCATTTGACTCACGAGGTCTTCAGGGGTTGGACCAAAAGCACAGCAGTCAGAATGTGCAAAAAGGTCGTTTTGTAGGAAAGGTCAGTGACACTCTGGAACGGAGACTATACAACAGAGTGGTCATGAAGGAGGACAGACTGCTTCTGCATCAGCTTGGCTCTCTTTATGTTTTGAAGCATGGCTTTTATTTAGGGTTATTGCCTCTTCATTCATTTTTTTAAAGGGGAATTTATCACTTTCTAACACATAATTATTTATTAGGCTTATTGTTTATGACTGTTTACCGCTACACCCTCTGCCTGGAATTCCCAACCCTGATCCCTGCTATCATTAGTCTATTTGGCACATAAGAGGCAGTCCAAAACAATGGTTAAGTGAATATATGGAGTATATTCTTTTTTTTTTTTTACCCTTTCAGTTCAGTTCAGTCACTCAGTCATGTCCGACTCTTTGCGATCCCATGAATCGCAGCACGCCAGGCCTTCCTGTCCATCACCAACTCCCGGAAGGTCACTCAGATTCATGTCTATCGAGTCAGTGATGCCATCCAGCCGTCTCAATCTCTGTCATCCCCTTCTCCTCCTGCCCCCAATCCCTCCCGGCATTAAAGTCTTTTCCAATGAGTCAATTCTTCACATGAGGTGGCCAAAGTACTGGAGTTTCAGCTTTAGCATCATTCCTTCCAAAGAAATCCCAGGGCTGATCTCCTTCAGAATGGACTGGTTGGATCTCCTTGCAGTCCAAGGGACTCTCAAGAGTCTTCTCCAACACCACAGTGACGACCAGTTCTGTGGAGTCCAGAGCATCATGTTTGAAAGCGGGGCATAGACTGGAATTGGGGCCCTCAGAATTTATAAAATGGTTTCACATGGGCTATGTTCAAACTTCACAATGATCTTTAGAGATAGTCTTCATTTATACTAATAGGAAATTGAGGCTTCCTCAGTCTGTGGTGTGCCCAAGGTCATACTGCTCGAAGTAAGGATCTAGTACTCAGATTCAGGTCTTTTGCCTCCTGACACAGGGGTCTTCTCATTTCATCAGGTTCTCTTACTACATGATCAGGGACAAACTCTCCACCATCTCTTAGGGCTTCCTTGTCAGATGGAATCTCACTACTTGTGCAAAATATATAAGAAATGAAATCAAAGATTTCTTAATACTCTGCTTTCTTTTCTCTCTCTCCTTTTTAACTTTTTCTACAGTATTTTTTAAGTATTTGTAAACTNATGAATACATCAGAGCCTTTGTCAGACAATGTCTTGCACTTTCATGAACTGAAGGTCAGCCTACCTCATCTGTGTAGCACAGAAACACTAGATTGAGAGTTCCCTGAAGCTAGGGACTTTGCTGATTCAAGTTTATATCTCTGCGCTTAAGCACCCTATAATTGCAAGTTGCTGCAGGATGTCATCTCTATTGCTCAGATCAGGGTCTCCTCTGTGTCCCACACCTGTGCTGCCATGACTAAAGGCAAAACTGCCAAACAGGGCTTGTGTTTCTGGTGTGTTCTGTTGCCCTCCCTCCTCCCATCTTGGTTGCTTTGTTCTCTCTTCATGGTACTCCACACCCTCATGTTGTTTTCCTCTGATCAAAGCCGGCCCCCCTCCCCACACCATATAACCACAACGACCTCCAGAAGCTTGCTCATTCCCAAGTGTCCTGCTCTCTGACTGGGCCTTCCCTCTGCCCTAACAGTCCTAAACCATCTTCATCTGCATCTTTATTTCTATGATACTAATCTGATATAGAGCAGTTGTTTAAAATGACTTGTGATTAAGACGCGAATGATAGGTAGATTTAGTCCAAATTAATCTCTGCTTAGTGGAATGTGTAAAACAGATTGTCATAAACTCTGTGGTGCTGCTACGGGAAGAGGTATTAGTTAAGCATTCTACTAGAAAATTTGCTGATCCTTCCTCTGCTTTGTCACTCCTTCCTGACTCATGGGGTTTACCGTGAGAACTGATGCAACACTGGGGAAGTACTTTCCTGTATGAGAGCTCGTGCCATGAGACCTAGTGCCAGGAAATAATTTGTAGGCATTGTTTGGTAAAGTTCATCAAACTTGCTTTGAAGCAGGCCTGTGAAACTAATACAGGAAATCAATAGAGGGTTTTGTATTGCTCTTAAACGTCTCTAAGGGAAGAGGTTTTCACAACTTTGTATGCCAGTGTATCACAGACTTTGTGACCATTAAGATTCTCTCATGTAATTTAAGAACAATGAAAAAACATACGCCTACGAATTGTTCATACATTTTAAGTCACTGTTACGGTCTGTGACATATCAAACTATCAGTAGATTCCTATAGTGTTTCCTAGAAATAGAAAACTTCTGAAGCATGGCCAGTAATCTGTGTAATAAACTGAAGATCAATTTTGAACTCGATCTGTGAGAAAACAAGCAAGATATGATGATTAATTAAATCACTGAGGATTGAATCCTGGCGGGGGAAGGATTGGCTGTCTATTCATAGTTCCTTGTATTGTAGCACCACCTAGTGCTCATACAGATGCCAGTTATCTACAGTTTCTCTTGCATTGCTAACAGAAATACATTCCTAAAGCATATACTCTCAGTCCGTCAGCCAAAGAAATGCTGCTCAAACATGTCTGTAAGTTATGAAATACAGATGACATTATATGTTTCTGAAACGAAGGATTATGCCTTCAGTGACCTCATTATCAAGATGGATATGTTCATTGACATGCATATATATGACATTTTAACTCTTTTAAGCTTAATATTTATCTTATATTTATCTTTACTTGCTAAGAAAATAGCCTGTAGATGTTGGGATATTACTGATATGCTTTAACCTCATTTGCTTTTTCAAGAGCAAATCTTTAAATGGTGAATTATCAATTCCTGCAAATATATTGATACCATGTTAGGCCAGGATTAGTACTTACCCACCACCATTCCCTTCCTGTTACTCCTGACAGAATCTTCACTGCTAAAGAAACTACAAAACATCAACTAGAGTACTGATGTTTAGAGCTTTGTGACCCAAAGTGCGGTCCCTGGACTGGAAGCTTAGGCAACACCTGGGAACCTGCTAGGGCTGTACAGTCTCTCCTCCCACCCAGACTTACTGAACCTGCAGCTTGACAAGATCCCAGGGTGACCTCTGTGCACTTGAACAATGGAGAAGCACAGTTTGAGAGACATAACTCCCACCCATACTACCCCCCACCACACTGTGAAAGACTGACTATCAAGCAAACCAGAAGTAAGGACTTTTCATTATAATTTTGGATTTATTATACAGTATTTTACTTTTGGATAAAGCTACATGATTTTCTTCTATTCTGACTCATGACTTATTCTGTATAAACTGTATCATTGATGTTTGTGGGACTCACATCAGCAACTGAACAAAGAAGGCACAGTTCTTTCCTACTGAATTCTTCAGCTTCATCGCTCAAGAAACATAATTAGGGAGCCATTTAAAGCAACTGAGAGGAAAATTGCCAGCTCTGAAATTGTAGGGTATGCAGATGCCAACAAAATACCTAACTAAGTCTGCTGTGATAGAGAGACTCATGGTTTGAACAGACAGTAGTAGGTGAGGCTTAAATAATTCCTGATAATTGAGGTAGAAAGAAACACTTAGAGACTGCATTATTAAAGTTGAAAATTTTAAAGGTTGAGCTTTTTTCCTAAGCCTTAATTTTATCTTATCTATCTCTTTATTAATATACCTAGTAAATATAGTACAAAAATAAGATAACTTTTTTGGTTAATGTTCAGTTATCTCAAGTTTAACAAATTAACATCATTCACAAATTTGGTTAAGTTTCCTAAAGCATTTAACCTATCTAATAATCTCAAACACCTTAGATGAATAATACCATAGACTTAGAAGCCTAACTAAACCAATCTTTCTATGCACTTAGACAAGTTAAAAAAATGTAATAAACCAAACTCATAACCATAATAAACTAGATTATTTTATATTAAAAAATTAATCAAAATTTAATAAAATCACAGTGTGAAACATTTCAAATGAAAACTTCAAAGCAATATTATATTTCAGACTCCTTAAAAGATTTTAAAACTTTAAATAATAAACACACATTATCTCTATAATTACAAAACTTGGTACTGCGTCTAGCACAAAGTACCATGCCTTATGTTATCATCTCTATACTTATACATTTCATATTTCCTAGTCACACAAATGAAGGAAGCAGAAGTTATTTGATCCATGAGCAGTCCTTTAGTCCAGTTACAGGCAGGTATAGTGAAGTAACACATTGTGTTCCAGAATGCAAACCTTGGGGCTGTTTTTGGAACCCATATATTATGAATCCTCTCATACATAGTTTAAATGTTTAAATCTTCGCTGCCAGGGGTGCAATCCAAGTCTATGGCCATCAGCTGGGATTTAGTTTCACAACCCAGTGCCTCACTTTTTCCTGAGGTGTAGTCTACCTTTATGCAAGTCTTATTGTAAACTCTTTCAATATTCTTTCTCCCTGTTGGAGTAGATAGAATTGTGTACCCACTCCCAGGGCTACAGCTAACATCTTCATTACTCAGTTAACTTTAACTGAAACCTGCACCCCCATCCGGGATATAAACTGTCTTTATAGTTTCCTATCTGTTTCATCTACCTCCACTTTACCATCATTCTATTGATGTTGCCCCCTGACTGGAGTTTGGACAAGATTAAAAACACTGCCTTGTGCCACTGTGTAAGCACGTGTATCATGCATTCTGAGCTATTGACTTTTGTGCTGGCACGATTATTGTGAATAAACCAAGAAAAACAGTCCTTGTGAGATTTCTTTGAGACTTTAATATGTAGAAGCTAAGTGGCTTGTTCCATCAAAGAAATCAGAGGTTTGAGAATGTATTGACAATTGTCCTTGTAGGTTGCTTTCTCAAGGAAGCACATTCTGAGGCTCTGAGATTTGTATGTTGGAGGCTTATTGGAATGAACCATCTGAGAGTCGCGAGCAACATCATCCTAGCAGAGGGAGGAGTTGAACCACTGTGTTGCAGTAGAGGCCTTAGTCATTCCTATGGGAAACTCCATAGAGTTGCGCCCACTCCTTCCTTGCCAGGCTTTCTACCTCCTCCCACTGAGCAGACATTGGATGTGGAGTGCTCCCATGGAAGGATGTGACCTTGGATGGGGCAGCTGAGGGCAAGCCCCAGAGAAGGTCTTAGATGGGAACAGTAAGCAGCCAACAGTCCTGGCAACTGGGGAAATAAGTGCATTAGGCAGAATAGTGGGAGACTATAAATGTTCCTATAGCTTTGCTGTATTGTTGTTATTGTTATTATTATTATTAAAGGGCTTGACCCAGAAAAGATCATGGTACTTAATTCTAAGAGCACCAATGTAACAGGAGACTGATCTCTGTAATGCGAATGAAAATGCCGCTCTTTGCTGAGAGGCATTGTGCAGAACTCATGAAAACATGGCAGTGATGTTGGCAGGGAGATGGCAATGAAGTTCTCTGGACCAACTGTCTCCTGCAGCTGTGAAAAGACACACAGCCTGGCTGCCACCTGTTGGGCTGTTTGTGCTTTGGCTGCATTTAGTTCCCTCTTATGTCAACTTGCAATTCTGTGCTGAAGAAGATTGGTCTGGTCTGCCACCATCTCCATCTCTTAGCAACTGAGAGAGATCGAAACAACAGCTGGGTAATTTGATACTGGGAACTTAAAGGTTGTGAAATGGAATATAATGGCTTGTTTGTATTAAATGAAAAAAAGAGAGAAAATGATGTAACTCTAATGCTTAGAAATGTTTGGAATGCCACATGGGTTACAAAGAGAGAAAAATCTAGTTTAAACTGGTTGGACTCTTCCTCTCTCAGAATGATTAAAGTTGAGTCCAAAAGCACTCTCAAACACCCATATTTGCCTAAATATAAATTCCTGTAGAATGTTGGAATTGCAATGTGAAAAAAAAAAGTTTCTGTGTTCTGTATTTATTTTCCATAAGATTGACCTACTTTATCACACATTTAAAACTACTATTTTCAATAAAACATAGATGACAGTTTAGCTTTGGTGGGCAGTGGGAGGGGGCCCAGGGGTGGAGAAAGGAGATAGTGAGGGGTGGTCCTCAGAGGTGGTGATTCACTGGAAGCCTATTTTATAGGCTGCTCACACCATCTCCAGGGCACACGTGCAACAGATAATAATGGAATTGTGAGTTTGAAAACTAGGAAATGAAAAGCCAAGTGCAATTGTTGACAAAAAGTTGTTTTCCCTCTTTCCTGGGGCCAGTATACAGATCATCTGGCTTTCAAATTAAGAAAGCCAGAAAATACAGTATTTGCTCTCAGAATAAGTCAAATGTCATACTTAATGAAAATTCCAAAGTGGAAAGACAGAAAGCAAGGAAGTTGGGGAAGAAGAGATTGAAATGCCTAATTAATGGAGTGAGCTGCTTGCTGCTTAACCTGTAGGTTCATAATTCAGGCATTTTGCCATTGTTTAATAAACATGCCTGAACAAGGTTCATTGAAGGGGCATGGATTATATGGGAGGGGACTGAAAATCTAGTGCTTTACATGGTAGGAAACTGCCTGGTCGTGTTTCTCAGGATAACTTGTTCACCTGCTGCATATGCAGCTTTCATCCCAGTGCAGGGGGCAGAAAGCCATTGTTTTCTTTGCTTGGCTAGTGGTTTACTTCCTTGTCACTTCATACAGTTGGGTCATAGGTCTGCTGCTATTAGCAACACACTGTCTTTTCATCAATACTGAAAGAATTTAATTCCTTCCCTGTGAAGTGGTTCCAACTCCTCAGCAAGTGTTTGGCTTTGTGATACGACAACTTTGAAGAAATGAAGTAAGGATTCACTGGGAAACAACCCTTCTTCTTATCCATCCACTTCCTTTCCTCCCAGTTCTCCCAAGACCACATCCATCTAATTTACAACAAATGAAGTGGAACCATATGAAATTGCTCTTTTTGTAGGTCAAAGGTAGTTAAATGTAGGTAATTTCACATGGTTCAGCTTCTAATATACAAACGAGTTCTCTGTTTTTTTTTTTTTTTTTTTTAAAGGAAGAGTGACTATGAATGGTATCCTTAGAATTCTTGGAGGAGAGAAAAAAGACTTCAAGGTAAACAAATGGACAGACAAACTTATTTGTAACCAAACTAAATTCCAGATGGGGCTGGCTTGTAGTTCACAAACAGAAAAGCTTGCAGGAAACTATTGCTTCTCCCTGAGGGAGATGAGGATGGAAGTTCTCTACATGGGGTATGTTTCCAGTCTTCTTGATCTTTCATTTAGCTTAAAAATTCAGTTTGGTGTTTGCACTTCCCTCATTTTCCAAAATTTGTTCTGATACCACATCTCTGTCAAACATTTCTGTATATTTGTTTATTCCTCTTTGATTTGAAAGATAGGAAGTATATTGATTTTTTTTTTCAGGTGAAAACTAACTTTCCATTCATTTGGGAAGAACTTGTGCATTGGTTCACTTCCACAGCTCTAGAGCATTCGTGCTCAATTTTATACTTTTATTTGAGACACAAGAAGTGTATTTGTTTAAATTTTCTCTCTGAAAATAAAGCCAGAGCTACAGCCTGATGAGCATTATACAAAGGAAAAGAAATCTCAGTGTAGTATTCTTTTATACTTTACTTTTAATGGTTCATAAATGTATAATAATCATTGTGAACTTTTATTCAGCACTGCTATAGGCATTATAAGGTACTGTGCATGTACTGTCACATTTAATCCTGATCCTATGACTTGTGTCTTGTCTTGTCTTAACGAATGAGGGACATGAGGCACAAAGGTTAAGTTTCTCTCCCAGGGAATCAAAGTTGTTAATAGCAATGCTAAGACTGACTTTCAGACTATCTCCAGACCTACCCTCTTAATTTACTATACCATTCTGCTATCACACTGACTATACCTGATTCAGTTGCAACCCTCGCCACTCCCTGGCCCCCACGGTTAATCATTTTCCTTGAATGCTTTTGATGTTGGTTTGTATTTTGAAGGTGCCATTTGGACAAGGTGTCTTGAAGGACTGATGGCGGGTACATATTGACTATTCTGTGAGGAGCAAAGCTTCAGAAGAAGCATGTTGATGAACCTCCTCAGTGTGGAGATTCAAGCAAAGCCAGCTTCTGTTTGCAGCACTTGCACACAACCAGTTGCTCACCCTAACCCTTGCCTCTTAATCTGTGAGCCAGGTCTGCTATCAGAAATCATTTTCAGCTCTTTCAACTAGCCAGAAAAATGTTTTAACCCCATGTTAAACTATATAATGTTGCAATTAAAACCTCTTATCCTCACCCANTCACCATCTGCAGTGATTTTGGAACCCAAAAAAGTAAAGTCTGACACTGTTTCCACTGTTTCCCCATCTATTTCCCATGAAGTGATGGGACTGGATACCATGATCTTCGTTTTCTGAATGTTGAGCTTTAAGCCAACTTTTTCTCTCTCCACTTTTACTTTCATCAAGAGGCTTTTTAGTTCCTCTTCACTTTCTGCCATAAGGGTGGTGTCATCTGCATATCTGAGGTTATTGATATTTCTCCCGGCAATCTTGATTCTAGCTTGTGTTTCTTCCAGCCCCGTATTTCTCATGATGTATTCTGCATATAAGTTAAATAACCAGGGTGACAATATACAGCCTTGATGTACTCCTTTTTCTATTTGAAACCAGGTAGGTGTCTAATATGCTACTGGAGAAATAGCGCCTTAGGTAGGTAGGTGTCTAATATGCTAATTGGAGAAGAGGGGAGAAATAGCTTCAGAAAGAATGAAGAGATCGGGCCACAGTGAAAACCATGCTTAGTTGTGGATGCATCTGGTGGTGAAAGTAAAGTCTGATGCTGTCAAGAACAATATTGCATAGGAACCTGGAATGTTAGGGCCATGAATCAAGGTAAATAGGATGCAGTCAAGCAAGAGACGGCAAGAGTGAACATTGACATTTTAGGAATCAGTGAACTAAAATGGATGGAAACGGGCAAATTTAATTCAGATGACCATTATATCTACTACTGTGGGAAAGAATCCCTTAGAAGAAATGGAGTAGCCTGCATAGTCAACAAAAGAGTCCAAAATTCAGTACTTGGGTGCAGCCTCAAAAACAATAGAATGATCTCTGTTTGTTTCCAAGGCAAACATTCAACATCACAGTAATTCAAGTCTGTGCCCAACTGCTGATGCCAAAGAAGCTGAACAGTTCTATGAAGACCTACAAGAACTTCTAGAACTAACACCAAAAAAAGATGTACTTTTCATTATAGGGGATTGGAATGCAAAAGTAAGAAGTCAAGAGATACTTGAGGTAACAGTCAAGTTTGACCTTGGAGTACAAAATGAAGGAGGGCAAAAGCTAACAGAATTTGCCAAGAGAACACACTGGTCATAGCAAACATCCTTTTCCAGCAACACAAGAGACAACTTTACACATGGACATTACCAGATGGTTGATACTGAAATCAGATTGATTATATTTTTTTGCAGCCAAAGATGGAGCCCTATATAGTCAGCAAAAACAAGACCAGGTGCTGACTATGGTTCAGATCATCAGCTCCTTATTGTAAAATTTAGGCTTAAATTGAAGAAAGTAGGGAAAACCACCAGACCATTCATATATGACCTAAATCAAATCCCTTATGATTATATAGTGGAGGTGACAAATAGATTCAAAGGATTAGATCTGATAGACAGAATGCCTAAAAATCTATGGCTGGAGGTTCGTAACATTGTAGAGGAGGCAGTGACCAAAACCATCCCCAAGAAAAAGAAATGCAAGAAGGCAAACTGGTTGTCTGAGAAGGCCTTACAAATAGATGAGAAAAGAAGAAAAGTGAAAGGCAAAGAAGAAAGAGAAAGATATAGAAAACTGAATATAGAGTTCCAGAGAATAGCATAGAGAGGTAAGAAAGCCTTCTTAAGTGAACAATGCAAAGAAACAGAGGAAAACAGTAGAAAAAAGGAAAAAAATAATAGAATGGTAAAGACTAGAGATCAGTTCAACAAAACTGGAGATACCAGGGGAACATTTCATGCAGATATGGGCACAATAAAGGACAGAAACGGCAAGGACCTAATAGAAATAGAAGAGATTAAGAAGAGGTGGCAGGAATACAAAAAAGGTCTTAATGACTTGGATAATCACGATGGTATGGTTACTCACCTAGAGCCAGATATCCTGGAGTGTGAAGTCAAATGGGTATCAGGAAGCACTACAACTAACAAAGTTAGTGGGGGTGAATGAATTCCAGCTGAGCTGCATAAAATCCTAAGAGGTGATGCTGTAAAAGTGCTGCACTCAATATATCAGCAAATTTGCGTACTCAACAGTGACCACAGAACTGGAAAAGTTTCATTTTCATTCCAATACCAAAGAAAGGCAGTTCCAAAGAATGTTCAAACTACTGTGTGATTGTGCTCACTTCACATGCTAGCAAGGTAATTCTTAAAATCTTTCAAGCTAGGCTTCAGTAATACACAAATCGAGCTAGATGTACATGCTGGATTAGAAAAGGCAGAGGAACCAGAGACCAAACTGCCAATATCTTTTGGATAACAGAAAAAGCAAGAGAATTCCAGGAAGATATCTACTTCTGTTTCATTGACTACGCTAAAGCCTTTGATTATGTGGATCACAACAAATGTGGAAAATTCTTAATGAGATGAGAATACCAGACCACTTTATCTGTTTTCTGAAAAACCTGTATGCAAATCAAGAAGCAACAATTAGACCTGGACATGGACCAATGGTCTGGTTCAAAATTGAGAAAGGAGTATGTCACCATGCTTATTTAACTTCTATGCAGAGTACATCATGCAGAATGCTAGGCTGGATGAATCTCAGGCTGCCATCAAGATTGCTGGGAGAAATATCAACAACTGCAGAAACGCAGATGATAACACTCTAATGGCAGAAAGTGAAGGGGAACTAAAGACCCTTTTATGAGGATGAAAGAGGAGAGCACAAAAGCTTTCTTAAAACTCAACTTTCAAAAAAAAAAAAACAAGATCATGGCATCCAGTCCCATTACTTCATGGCAAATAAATGGGGAAATAGTGGNGCAGAAAGTGAAGGGGAACTAAAGACCCTTTTTATGAGGATGAAAGAGGAGAGCGCAAAAGCTTTCTTAAAACTCAACTTTCAAAAAAAAAAAACAAGATCATGGCATCCAGTCCCATTACTTCATGGCAAATAAATGGGGAAATAGTGGAAACGGTGACAGATTTTATTTTCTTGGTCTCCAAAATCACTGTGGACAGTGACTGCAGCCATGAAATTGAAAGATGCTTGTTCCTTGGAAGAAAAGCTATGACAAACGTAGACAGCATGTTAAAATCAGAGACATCACTTTGCCAACCAAGATCCATCTAGTCAAGCTATGATTTTTCCAGTAGTCATGTACGGATGTGAGAGTTGGACCATACAGAAGGCTGAGCACCGAAGAACTGATGCTTTAGAACTGTGGTGCTGAAGAAGACTCTTGAGAGTTCCTTGGACAAAGTGAAAGTTGCTCTGTCATGTCCAACTCTTTGCGACCCCATGCACTGTACAGTCTATGGGATTCTCCAGGCCAGAATACTGGAGTGGGTAGCCTTTCCCTTCTCCAGGGGATCTTCCAAACGCAGGTCTCCCTCATTGCAGGCGAGCCACAAAGGAAGCCTTACAGCAAGGAGATCACATCAGTCAATCCTAAAGGAAATCAATCCTGAGTATTCAGTGGAAGGACTGGTGCTGAATCTGAAGTAAAGAAAAGTCGCTCAGTTGTGTCCGACTCTTTGCGACCCCGTGGACTGTAGGCCACCAGGCTCCTCCGTCCATTGGGTTCTCTGGGCAAGAATAGTGGAGTGGGTTGCCAGAAGCTCCAGTATTTTGGCGACCTGATTGGAAGAGCTAACTCATTGGAAGAGACCCTGATACTGGGAAAGATTGAAGGCAGGAGGAGAAGGAGATGACAGGATGAGATGGTAGGATGGCATCATCAACTCAGTGGATATGAATTTAAACTCCAGGAGATAGAGAAGGACAGGGAAGCCTGAAGTGCTGCATTCCATGGGTTGCCAAGTGTTGGACATGACCTAGTGACTGAACAACAGTTTTGTAATTATTATCGAGTTTGTGCCTTTAAATTGTGCTATTTCTATGCTGAAACAAAAGTTCAATATATTCTTAAACATACCTATATTTATATTCTGGCATTTTACAATGTGTTTATCAATTCAACAAATACTTATTGAGAGTCTACCATATGTCAGGCATTCATCCTTGGCATAGCAGTGACAAAGCCGACAAAAATTCTGACCTCAAGCTCTTAACATTCTTGCAGTGATTAGTTTTTTAAAGGGTTATCCACAGAAGGGGAGGGAAGGTGGGTGGGTCTGTAGAAGCAGCTCTTTAGACTGGGTTGAGCAGCCTAGGGAAAAATCATGGGGCCTCCTTTTTAAAGAGCCCCAGCGCCAACTCAGACTCTGTTCAGACTAGAGCAAACAGCAAAATGGGGGCTGGAAAAGGTTTTAGTTGAGCTTCCTTTGTGTAAATTACCTCAAAGATGCTTTATATTAAGATACTTGAATAGAAATCTAAGTCTCCCACAGGATTTTAGCCTTCTTTCTCATACCTAGAATTGAATCTAGCTATATTTTAATTGTGTAGATGAAGATTAAAGCTATTAGATGTTGGACCCCAAACTGAGGATCATTCTGAATCACAGAGTTAAAAATAATAGAGAAAAAAATTCCATAAGTAGAAGCAGATGAAAAAGGAAGTTGAGAGTTGGGTTCCCACTTCTCCCAAGGAGTGGCTTGGACTGGCTGGTGGAAGCTCAGCTCCAAGGCAACTTGGCTGCCATATGTGTGTGCGTGTCTGTCCTGACAAACTTAGTGCCACAATTCAAGACAAGTGGGTATCACAGACTTGCAAAAATGCCTTGTGGCATATTTACTACTTTGGTTCCCAAACTCAATTTAGTCAGATCTTTTCAGTAACGAAGCATTTTTATTTATAGCGATCTTGCTACATATGAAAGACAATTTAGAGTGGTGGTTAAGGAAGTTGATTCCCGGAGCCTAACTGTCTGGGTACAAATTCCAGCCCCACCTCTTACACAGCTACAAAAGGAAGTTCACTGTGTCCCATTTTCCTTTTCTCTAAAAGGGTGATCATAATAATAGCATCTACTTCATAGGATTGTAATGAACATAAATTAAATAGTATCTGTGAAATGCTTAGAATGATGCCAGGTCATAATAAGTGCCATACAGATGTAGCTATTATGATGAGAGTCTTAGATTTGTCAGTCAATAGGCATTGCCTGGCTGGGGTTTAGCATCCACAGTGAATCTTTCACATAGCTGGACAGGACAGATCTAGTGGGCATCCAGTCCTAAATGCCAGAAGGAAACACTAAGAGCAAAAACATTTACTGAGCATTGCCATGTATGGAGTTTGGGGCTTTCATATTTAATGATTAAGAGCCAACATCAGTGAATGTTGATGCCAAGAAACATATCACACACACACACACACACACACACACACACACACATACATGCACACACATGCACCTGAAAGCCAGATTCCTATGTAATTTTTATTAAATGTTACAAGAAGACATCACACTCAGATCTTTGAAACAGAGGGATAGATGTTAGGGAGCTGAGGGTCCTTCTGCTAAACAGATGACTAAAGAGTTAAGTAAGTGAATTGTGAGGAGGAAGATTCCAGGCTGCAAATGGAGTCAAGATGTGAAGCAGCAGCAGTTAAGCTAATACACCATGATGACGAGGATTAAAGATGAACTGAATATCCTCAGAGGGAAAGCCAAACGAGACAGAAGACACATCAGAGGAGACCTCTGCCATCAGAAAACACAAAAATGTAGTTTGATATCAGAAAGAGATAATTAGCATGTGGAAACTAGATTTAGCCTGTAGTATATGTCTGCCCAAGGTGCAGGTCAGAAAAAGAAGGTTTATACCAGAGTGGTTTTATGGGGAGAATCCAGGACACACAAACTCGACTGTGATGACTGTGTATGAAGAAAGCTGGTTATGACTCCTTCAGATGGGAGATGGCTACACAAGTGGAGGAAGAGCGAATAGTGGGATTAAGATAGAGAAAGAAAGAGTGGCATGAGCAAGGCTTCTTGGTGTAATGGAATTCATCATTCACCATGAACTCCTGATTTCTGCTATGTTGTCTTTGGTTCTGAATACAATTAGTATCCAGAAAGGAGGAGCTAGTCTCAAGTTAAAGTGTTAAGGAAAATACAGTGGGAGGAAGGAGGAGATAGGGCTGCCCACTCCTATTTCTTAGAGAATTTGACTTGTTAAAGCACCACCAGGAACATAAAGAAAATACTCCGAGAAAGAAATGCCATTCAGTTTAGAAAGGAACATGTAGTTTATATCAGGGAAATACCCCTTCCCACTTTGATTTTTGGCATTGCATATGATTGCTTTGAAAAATCACTTCTATTATTTCCCCTTGATTATAACAATAGCACATATTCTTATATAAATGAGAAGAAAATAAAAATCACCTGTGGCCCACTAGAGATTCCCCACAATAATCATTCTTGATGTATTTCCTTTTCCCAGTTTTTACTTACATGTGTACAAAAATTGGACTTCGACTCTGTCACAATTTTATATGTTGTTTTTTTGACTTAATATTATATCCTGAACATTTTTTGTACCATATTGGTGGGCGGGCCCATATGTTTATGTTTTCTCACAACTCCTGTGCTCAGGGGTTTGTTGAGTTCTTTACCTTCTTCATGCTGGCACTGTGATTGTTTAGTCCTTGTGAGGCCAGTCTGGGATTTGCAGGGTGTCTTGAGCTATGAGAGGGAAAAAACAATCTTTTTGTAAATATGAGAGCATTGGACCTGAAGTTGAGGTTTAGGTCTCTTAATATTCTTCCCTTGAGGAGCATGTTCTGACTAAATGTATATTCACATTTCAACAAATTCAAACAAATGATAGACAGCTGTTGGTTGAAAGAGAAATATTGGCTGCTGTGTCAGATATTTAAAAGAAAGAAGCAGCTGAACATAGCCCCAACTCAGAGAATGCTGGAGTCATATTTTAAGAGAAAAAAATTCACAACTGACCTGAATACGAAATTCTCCTGTGTGGGCTCTTGTAGTAACGAATGATCTGTATTAAGCCCTGAAGTCTTGTAATTGAAATAATAACACAATATGAAGAATCCAAAGGGTTCTCTTCTTAAACATTTGTACTCCATTCAGGGTCAAAGTGCCCATTCATAGGAGGTCATCTTTTTGATGTTGGATTTCTTTCCATGATTTGTAGATATTTGTGTAAACTGACCCACAGAGCAGTAAGAAAGGAAGGAAGAATTGGTTTTGTGATTTATAAACCCATGTAGAGCCCAAATATTAAAGAAATCTATTTTCATTTATTATTTGTTTGAATTTAGGTGGTAGGCATGGTTTGGTAGGTAAAGCAGTGTGAGACGTGCTTTTAGAAGCCAGAGTTCACTGCATTTTTACTCAGTCAGGTTTGATTCTTTGTATTCCCCCTCAGCCCCTATCCCATCTTCTCATGCCGGAAGAATCCAGGAAGGTATCTAGTTGGTTTCCTTGTTGCTTCAGCACACAGAAGATTAATTAGTATTTAAAAATTCATATATGGTAAAGATACTTCTCTGTGATTATGGTTTGTGTGTCTGCCCTCTGAGGCCTCTCACAACACCTACCGTCTTACTTGGGTTTCTCTGACCTTGGACGTGGATGGTATCTCTTCAGGGCTGCTCCAGCAAAGCATAGCCACTGCTCCTTACCTTGGATGAGGGGTATCTGTTCACAGCTGCCCCCTCCTGACCTTGAACGTGGAGTAGCTCTTCTTGGCCCTCCTGTGCCTGCACAGCCACCACTCCTTGGACTTGGGGTTGTTCCTCTTGGCTGCCGCCCCTGACCTTGGGCGCGGGGTAGCATCACTTCATGGGAAATAGATGAGCAAACAGTGGAAACAGTGTCAGACTTTATTTTCTGGGGCTCCAAAATCACTGCAGATGGTGACTGCAGCCATGAAATTAAAAGACGCTTACTCCTTGGAAGGAAAGTTATGACCAACCTAGATAGCATATTCAAAAGCAGAGACATTACTTTGCCGACTAAGGTC
>SJYV01007559.1:0-32887 GCA_006410875.1 Neotragus pygmaeus
AACCTGGTCGGCTATAGTCCATGGGGTTGTACAGTCAGATGCAACTGTGGTGACTTGGCACGCGTGCAGAAAGCAGCCTGTTGTAGCTCTTAAGGCAAGAAATGAGGAAGCTGTTATCCCAGAGAATTGAACTGGTTTGTTCAAGGTCTGGAACTGGTTAGCAGCAAAACTGGCTTCTCTCCCTTTGCTTCAACACTTTTTCTTACCTACAAATTTATTATTCACCACTTAAAACTTGCAGTATTTGTAAGAGGATTTCTATTGTAATGGTGCACTGGTATAATGATATTGAAAGTCGTGGACAGGTCCAACTGGATAATAATATTTCAACAGGATTTTTGCATTTTGTCAGTTTTAGGGGGATATAATTTGAGCATTGTTATATTAAGGATCAATTTTACTTGCAAGCTGGCAAATCAAAGAAACTTACAGAAGCTGTTGAACTGGTTTTTCTTTAGTTTATTTTTTAAGTTAAGAAAGACATAATTAACTAGATGATTATATCTCGAATATATTCCTATCTTTACAGTTTTCTAGAGATATTCTTTCTCCCATGAAACTCTCTGGCCATAAGGCCAGTGACTACTTTTCTTCTATTCCAACCACTGATGATTACCAACATCCTATCTCCTGCCCCTCTTCTTCATTTCTCAGTTCTCATCCCTCCTTTCACTTCCCCTCTGTATTATAGCTACCAGCTGCCGAGAAGGTGGATTAGGTCATTTGTCAAATTAGGTTTTCCTTTGCCACTCAAACCACTTCCTTAGTATACTGAAACTAAAAATTAATTATGGCTTTGTCTCAAAAAATGTACTTGGATTTATATTTTATCATTTAAAGTTTAGGGTAGCAAGAAACAGGTCTCAATGTAAAGGCAAGGCAGTAACTCTGAATCTTCATCTCCCAATTTCAGTTTCAAGCTGTGTTGAGGTCCTTTAATGGACCGGAACCTGGTGGTCTGGAGTCTACCGATAAAGAAGTAAAGGAGAGAGAAAGTGATATTCCTTGGTTTACGCAGAAAGCCAATAAAGCCCCTGCGCGGGGCTTACTCTGTTCACGAAGGCCTCGGGCACTCTTCCGATGGGGTGAAGGCGCAGAGTGCCTTCTTGAGAGGGTCTTAGAAGCCCGGGCAGGAAAGTGAATTCAGGGAGCCTCTGCGCTCCAGGGCATCAGTCTGAAAAAGAGAGAGAGGGAGAGAGAGATAAAGAAAGACACGGGGACCAGAGCTCTGATGGAGCAAAGGTGTTTTAATCAACATGGTGTGGGCATATATACTGTCTTACAAGGTAGTTATTCTCAGCAAAGATAAAGATTAAAATTCCAGACTTACAAAATATAGGTGATCCATATTAGAGAGAGAGAGTTGTAAACAATCACTTTTACCATATGGTTCACAAGAAGGAAGAGGGTACATATCACCATATAGAAAAACTAATGAAGGAAATGCTTGGATTCCTCAGCCCCCGGGAGAGGCTTGCCTCTCTCTCCTCTTAATTTCGGAGTATTCAGTAATTAATAAGGAACAGAGAATTCCTGACAGATCCAAAACAGCACACAGGAAGCCTCCTGTTAAATGCTTCCTGACAAAGCTGTTTTCATTTTCACAATGTATCTGAATACTCTTTAGTTTACTGATAATCAGACTGTATTGCTCTACCTGAGAAGAACTTACCTGTAATTCTATGCAATTGCACTGAGTTTCTCTATAGAATTCCTTTCTCCATAGCACTTCTGTCACAATTAATCCTCAGACATTTCCTCTAGGTGCTCAGTCACCTGAGAATACTTTGTGGCCCAAAGGAACAAATGTCCTTTTTCCTTTGAAGCTGAATAATTCAGTTGCTCATTTCACTAGAAATATTTTATTCAGACTATATATCAAGTTGTTTTTTTAACTTAAGCCAAATTTAACGGAAATCTAACCCCTCATATTTCCTTGGGCCTCCTCCCCAGATTCCCCTAGATCTTGACCTTAGGAAATGCACTAGTGCCCCTAAGACTCCAAGTCTTGACTGAAAATAGCTCAAATAAAATTTTCAGGCTTATCACTTAAAAGCAATGAGATCCAGATTACAGGAGAACTCACTGTTCTGAGGAGTACTAAGAAGCCAGTGGGGCTCAGTGGACTCATACTCGTGTGGAGTGCCAGTCAGGGAAGATTTCAGGTATCTTCTGGTGGGTTATCGCTTGTATCTTGCCAACTACACCATGTATGTGAATGAAAAAGTTAACCAATAGTACATCTAAGAAAGAAATGGAAAACTTTATTCAAGCCAACCTGAGGATTATAACCTCGGGAACAACCTTTCAGAAAGTTCTAAGGATTGTTCTGCTTATTAGAGATCAAAACAACATTATGTAAGTTTTTGAGACAGAGTTTTAGGTCAAAAACATATTCACAGTTTACACATGCCAGTACAAAGCAAGTGGTGGGTCATCACACCTCCTTACCAGATTGAGAAGGAAGGCTATCTCCCAGGGAGGCCTGATTAATGCAGATACACAATACTGAACACACTGACAGGGAGAGAAGAGGCCCAAGTGGGAAGAGAAACATTTTATGTTTAAAATTTTCTTATCTGGCTATAAAATAGGAATTTTATTTCATCATACCTCATTTTGTACACAATCTGATTTCTCACACCTACAGCTGAAGATCCAATAGAACCATACTGGTGGGGAAAACCACATGGTCTTTCCATTAGGAAAGGAGGCTCAGATTGGAGATTCCCGTATTGCTTTGACTGATGAGAATAGGCTAGTCTAACAGGGAAGAATGCTCAGGGCTGCATTCTAACCTCAAGCAACACTGTAATATTAAGGGTGAAATAGCAAATGGTGGAACATCTCAAGACTCCTGCAAAATAAACCAGATTTCCTTCCTGTGTTCCTCTCTCCCAACATTCTTTGCACAGTGCTGTACTAAATCCAGTCTCTCAAGGACCATTTTCCACAAACAAATAATTAATGCATTTGGGCCTCAGTGTAGCTCTATAAATCTTACTAGGTAGCCGTACCTCGTCTATGCAGCATAGCATCAGTGATCCTCTGCTTAGAAACAAAAAAGAATAAAATATAAGCTTGAAAATTTACAGCTTTCTCTTCCAGACATATTTTGCTAAATACCCATTGGTAAACGACCAACTCAAAATATTGATTGACAAAGAAGTAAAAAATATCACATTCCCATAACTGCAGTTTACATTTAGTGAACCATCAAAATGGGCATGGGATAAATAGCACCATTTTTCTAAAAATTTAAACAAAGTTCAGTTCTGAAATGCATTCCTCCCTTGCTATCAGTAAGTGATCAGTTCCAGGACCCCCACAGTTACCAAAATCCTTGAATGCTCAAGTTTTTTATATAAAATAGCAGAGCATTTGCATATAACCTACAAAATCCTCTTGTATACTTTAAATCATCTCAGTTATTTATTATACTTAATACAATATATGAAAAGTTTTCAAAACATGGGAAATTCAAGTTTTGCCTTTTGGAAGTTTCTGAATTTTTTTTCTAAAATTTTCTATGTATAGTCAATTCAATCCATGTAGAATCTGGATAGAAGACCAGCTGTACCTAAAACAGAAATAGTATTAACACAGTTATCCTATGAAGTAATTTTTAATGAAGTAGAACTAATTCAAGTCATGTCTTCTCAGGATAAAAATGGGCAGCAACAAACAAAAAAGTTTGGAGAAAACAAACATGACCTTCATGTCTCCCCAAAAGTCCGTAATCTCCACATCTGTTCTTTTCATCCTCTGGTGATATTACTTTTCTGTTTATTTTGCTATTGTAATTCTAAACACATATAGTTTCCTGAGAGATTACCCTATCAAAGTTGGTCTACGCCTGTTCTTTCTTACTTCACAAAAAGTAAAGAAAAAAAAGTGTGCATGTGTGTCCTATTGGTGGTTTAAACTCTTAGCTGGGACTTCCTCTTTGAACAGTTGCCCTTTCCTCTCACACAAGGGAGATCTCATTTTGTCTGAAACTGGATAAAGTTGAAACAAACCACACACCAACGGGAGGGTATGATGGCTAAGAAGCCCCCGAAACCAGCCCCTCGCAGGATCTTCCAAGAAAGGTCAAAGATTACTGCTCTACCCTTGTACTTTGAAGGTTTTTTATTAGTTAAGCGGTCAGAATACCAGGTAAGTCCACAGATGATCATATTAATTAGAAGCTTCTGTCTTCATATAAATTTTTTTTTATGGTGACATGATGAAACAAGGGCCTTCTTGTTTGTGCTAGAATTGAACCTTCTTTCCTGAGGTAAGAAATATGATCCCAATTTGCGTAATTTAAATACAACATGTGGCTTGAACTCATATGTGTATATATATGAGTATCATGTATAATAATATAAGGTTCTAACATTGTCACTAATGTAAAAAAAAAATCCTAAATTTCCAAAAAATGTATTTAAATATCACAGAAAAGTTTAGCTTAGAAGATAAAATGTTTCTTATATATTTTCTCTGCAATGTACTACTATACTTCCATGATGACATGTACTATTAAGATAAAATTATACTATTCCTGAAATTAAAACTTCTGCTCCTATTCTGTTTGATTGAAGTTTTCAAATAATGATCAAATTATTTTTTATGATAAACTTTTGAAAAAATTGGGACAATGATAAACTTGACAGTGGTTAAGATTCTGTATAGTTAGTTATATGTTCTAAGACACTTTCAAGATAGTGATTTTAAAAGATGATACTTAGGGTGCTCTATGGGTAGGTGCACACTAAGCTACATAAGTACATTCACTCTAAGAAAATTCACAAAGCACTCTGTATTTTTTTAAACATAAAAATGAAAACATAATTAATTAAAGTCAGTGCTTTTGAAATACTAATTGTGCATAATTTGAAATGAATAAGACATAAACACGGAAGTGTCTGTGACTAAAGAAAAAACTTAGGTCAATTTTTATGAAATGTTAACATTAACTGAAGCTAGAAAAAAATTAGGTTTTTGAGAAATGCCTCAAGAAATGTTTAATAATAAAAATATATTTTCTGAGGGTTTATTAATGCTTACAGAAAGTTTGTGTATGTAAAAATATCTGTAGCAGCACAATCATATTTCTTGTATATATAATCAGATCATTTAATATTGGAGAGGAAAGACATGGTAATTTGTATTCTGTTATGGGTGTTAACATGAATTAGTAATATCTTTCAGTTACAAGCCAGGAAATGGGAGTTGGGAAAAAGAAATTTTTAGATTGTAACTTAAACTTGCCTATTTATTGAAAATTTTCTAAAGACTTTGTAATGACTCTTTCTGGTACTGGGTTCCCTTTAGTGTTTAAAAAGGGCATTCCATTGGTCTGGATAGTAGAAAAAACAAAGATTTTAGAGTGTCAGTAAAACATGTCTTTACCTAATGGTTTTGCCACTTATATTCTATGATTTTATACACATTAGTCAATTTCCTTGAGACTAAATTTCCTCAACTATAAAATGGACAGAATATGACTTACCTCTCAAGGTATAATGCCTGGGATACAGTCAGTGCTTAATCAATTCATTCATTTAAGTAGTGTTTATTTTGTGTTTCCTATGTGCCAAACATCACACTCAGAGAATATGAATAAAATACAAAACCCCTACCTTCGTGAAGGTTAGGTTCGTCAGAAGTGATGACTCACCTACCCGAATGCCAGTCTAACTTTTCTTAGAAAGCATACTTTGAAATGGAAAGAATAAACTATAGGTGTAAATGTTTTGGAGGAAATTAACTTATGCTTCCACTTGAATTCATAGCAAAGTATCTTTTACTTATACATCAGAGAGAAGAGAGCAAGAGAACAACAGTAATGTCTACTAATGAGGTGGTTTCAAGGATTAAAGGGATAACAAATATAAAATACCTGCCTCATACTAGAGATTAGATTCATTCTCCTTCTATTTCATTGTCTATCACATTCTTATTGACATACAAAAATCAGTTTTTAATCCTGCTCAAAGGAGGGCCATGGTGGTAATTAGATTGCTTGAAAACAGAAGCACTGAGAGAAAGTTAAGGTGAATACTGGGATTTCTAGACAAGTGGTAGCAAAGTGCCAAAGAATTTTTGAAAGGGAGGTAAACCAAAGGTATATAGAAGGTCTTCTTTGACAAGGGCACTTTTAAGAATTAAGGAGATTTGCCCTTAAGAAAATGTGCCAACATATACCAATTTAACCACAATTCCAAGAGGTCCATGATCCAAGGTCAAGAACCCATAAAAGTACATAATTTTTATGGTGAAAATGTGGGAAAATTTACTTAACCCACAACACTAGAATTCTGGATGACTAGATATGCTAGGCTAAATCACTTCAGTCGTGTCTGACTCTACGCGACCCCACAGACGGCAGCTCACCAGGCTCCCCCATCCCTGGGATTCTCCAGGTAAGAACACTGGAGTGGGTTGCCATTTCCTTCTCCAATGCATGCAAGTGAAAGGTGAAAGTGAAGTCACTCAGTCATGTTTGACTTAGCAACCCTGTGGACTGCAGCCAACCAGGCTCCTCAATCCATGGAATTTTCCAGGCAAGAGTACTGGAGTGGGGTGCCATAAGTATATTAGATAATAAAAGCCATTGCTGCTGCTAAGTTGCTTCAGTCATGTCCAACTCTGTGCAACCCCACAGACGGCAGCCCACCAGGCTCCCCCATCCCTGGGATCCTCCAGGCAAGAACACTGGAGTGGGTTGCCATTTCCTTCTCTAATGCATGAAAGTGAAAGTGAAGTCGCTCAGTCGTGTCCGACTCTTAGTGACCCCATGGACTGCAGCCTACCAGGCTCCTCTATCCATGAGATTTTCCAGGCAAGAGTACTGGAGTGGGTTGCCATTGCCTTCTCCAAATAAAAGCCATTAGGTGCTACAATGAGATACCCATGGCATCACAGCTTTTAGAAATGTGCAAAATTCTCATTTTTTGGAACTATTTGAAAATAAGAGAGAATTTGGGTAACATCTCACAGTTTCTTCAAACTGTGATGTGTTCAAATTAAAACAATGGTATGTAATATATCTTATTAGCCTGAACATAGAATATGACCATTAAAATAGCTTCAAAGTAACATTTCTCTCACTAGTCCTCCAACTGCCGCTAATTCATTTTGAAAAATTTTAGGTCTTGGCTGTGCTCTCAAAAAGTTCTCTATGCTAGTGCTTTCCAAATTTTTAAAGTAACACACTCCTTTCAAGAAAATATTTTGAACATAGACCTCTAACATAAGAATATTAATTTGTTTAGAAATTATGGTGTGCTCCTGTACTAAGTCCAAAAAATGACTGACTATATGCAAGAAAAGAATTAAGAAAGATGAAATAAATGAAATATAAATAGATATTCTAAAAGTTTCTTCCCCAATGAGATCTTACATGCTTCCAGGGTTTAGTGCCACACTTTGTAGACTACTATACAACGTCCTTCCTTAAGCAAAGAACCTTTATTCGCTCATGAGAGAAAAAAAGGAAGTAACTTTTTATTGGGGACAGGGGATAGAGAGGAACTTTACTGGGTTTGCACTGTCACCCATTTTTACTAGTTAAATCAATGAGAAAAGAGTCCTGGGTGCCAGGAGATGTATCAGTCCTCCTGCAGAACTTGGGCAATCCCTCATATCTTTTCATCTGTTTCCTGTTTTGTAAAACCAACAATTACTCTCTTGTATAACTGAATGGGTTGCTGAGATGATCAAATGGACTATATGAGTATATTTTCTTGAGATGTTGACATGGGAGATATGTTAGGCTCTTAATGTCCTGTCTCTGGTCCTTATAGTAATTCTTCTGGGTAGAAATAATTTTATCCACTTCAAGATGGGTGAATTGTTGCTCACAGAATTTGTGTTCAAAGCGCCTCACCGTAAACAGCCCAATTGGGATTTTATTGCAAAGCACTTGACATCATGCTGCTTTTCAAAAAAAATTCCATTTATTGGGTTTCTCAAGGTTGGGGTTGTCTAATCACTAGATTCTTCATCACACTGAGCTCAACAGTAAGCTCAGTAGACTTTCAAAAACAATTGCTTAATGAATGAAAATAGTCACCTTAAACTCTAAATACAAGGTCATCTAATGATAATGAAGCTAGTGATAAATTCAAAAGGCCCATTTCAGTATCTTTTCTTACTTCAGCAACTGAACACAAGTGACTGCTTAAAAATAAGACATCTTGTATTAAATGTATTTAATTCAAAAACAGGTCCTTCAAATTTAATTTTTAAAATATTTATGTTATCTCTGTAGATATAAATATATACCTATATGTTGGTCATTACAATTGATATTTATAGATGACTTAAATTATGCTAGTTTCCAGGAGCACTTCTCAGAAACTAAATCAAGACTATGACCTGCAGGTCTCTGCATACTGAATGTAAATGAGAAGTATTCTTAGGTTTGTGGCTGTGGTTGGTGTTCACAGGGCCCACTGATATTTATAATCTTCCTTTTCCTCCTGGCTGCCTTTTTCTCAACTCAGTGTCTTTTGTTCTTGCTTCTTCCCTCATGTAATAAACCCTCCTTTATCCTTTCTAAAAATCTATATGTTTATTTATCAGTAATGCTCCCATGTTTCCCTCATTAACTCTGTGCAATTCATACCATTCTCATGACTGAACACCTCTATAATTTTTCTCAGAAGCATAGATGCATGTATGCATGTATATATAGAGGGAATGCCATAAACTTTGCTATTACTGATTTTAGTTTTTCTATCTTATAGTAGGTTAATACTGATGAGGCTAATTAAGAAGATTAACAGAGTGGTAGACTTTGACTACAGGCTTTTCTCTTGTTTTCTTTTCCTCCAGGAATCATAAAATCGGGTTTGGCCTTGATCTTAGATGCCATACTTCAGTAAAACTACACAATATGTGATTCAATTCTCTAACCAATATGCCTATATTCCAAACTCCTCCCCACTTCCTCACCCTCATCCTAGTTTCAAAGTATCATGTATTCTTGACTTGCTCCTTGCATCAAGAGACTTCCTATTAGAGCAGAATGTAAAAGCCTTAAAAAAAGAGAGATGATTTTTTTTAAAGCTCCACAATAAAACTGAATTGTTTTATTATTTAATCTCAAGTCAATTCTGAGAAAATTCAAGTACTCTTTCAACAGAGTGACAATATACTTTCACAGTGTTTACAGAACACTGGGCTAATCATAGACAGTATAGGTTAGCAACTTTTGAAACCAACTTTCTCAATGCGGTTTTCTATCTCTTTACTTAAGACCGTATGAAAGCATGATTTCATATAGGAATTACAATGAATTTCATTATTCTAGCTTACAAAATATCTTCTTCTTGTACAGAATCCCATTGAAAGAGATCTATTTTAGAGATTTTTAGATGCCACCACTGTCACACACCCATGCAAGTTACCATGTGGAAAGAATGTTACTCTTATTAATAAATTCTATCAATATATGGACTAGACTCAAGGCTAAAACTGTGTTGACACTTTACCCCAGATTTAAGTAGTCTTTATGATTTTTTTTTAATTGATTTGGCTGTCTTGGCTCTTAGTTGCAGCACGTGGGATCGTCAATCTTCCTTCGGCATACGGGATTTGTTTTTAGTTGAAGAGTACAAACTCTTAGTTGCTCCATATGAGCTATTAGTTCCCCCACCACGGAATGAACCTCTGCCTATCCCTCTTGGAGACCCTGTGCCACATGGCAGGAACAGAGCAGAACATCCTCTCTGTGTGGTAGTCTGAGTTAAGAGATGACGGCAAGGGACTGAGCTGAGGATCCTGTCTCCCAGACTTACCTCTTACTCAGTCCTACTCTCTGCAGAAGAGTAATTCTAGCAGTACCATGCAGGATAGACCAGAGGGCGAATGAAAGCAGCAGAGACACCAGGCAAAGGGTTATTTCAATGCCTTTAACTTTTTTTTTTATCCTATGTGAAAATAAGGAAATAAAAGACTGAAATTAAGGCTTATTCTGTTGCCTTATTAAACTGCTTGACTCCAAGATGTGTCAGGTATATATTGGCATTTGGATTTCAGACAAGAGGAAAAATCTCTTTGTGCAGTTTTACAATTGCTCCTTTGGGGCCCATCTATTGGCTGATAACGTCAATCCTATGCCCTTTGGAATTGTTCTTTTCTTTGGTCATCAGTTATTGGTTCAGGAAGCACCAGCAAATTCGTTACATCATGTTATAGCCCACTCTGTGTTGAGAGGTAGGATGAAGAAGAAAGAGCACAAGACTTGGACTCAAGTTCTATCTCTGCCCCTGATGTAGGTTGCTGCAGGACTACCATCAGTTTGTTCATTCCTCACTGTATACACTCCCTTTGGAAATGTGACTTTTCTGTTCCTTCCATAAAGAGACTGAGTCTATTTTCCTGCCCCTTGAATCTAGATTGGGTCATGCTTTGGTAAATGTGATAAAAGCAGAGAATCAGGCAGTACTTGCACTTTGGGTTTTGCTGTCTCTTGTCCCTGGGGATTCCTTCTGCCAGCACGGAAACAAGTCTAGGCTGCTTGCTGACTGGAAGATGAGACTGCATGGAGTGTGATTCCAGTTGTTTCAGTGGGGTGGTTTCTAGCCCCCAAAACCAATTCTCTGATTCTACAATTCAGTTCAGTTCTGATACTAATTACCTACTCAAATGTAGTGAAGACCCTACAGCTTAATTAACAGCTGAGTCCCACGAAACTATCTCCAACTTCAACCACTAGCCACAAGTTCCAGATCTCCTGTCCTTCTCACAGACTGGCTATAAATCAGGGTTCCCAGGAACCTTTCCCAAGATTTGACAATTTACTAGAATGGCTCACAGAATTCAGGAAAACAGTGCTTTCATTTACTGAAAAGGGAAACAAATGAACATCTAGATGAAGAGGTCGAGGTCTGGAAGGATCCAAAGCATGCTTGTTACTGTCTCTGTGGAGATGAGGTATACCACCCCTCTGGCATATGGAAGCTTATTTAAATCTCGTCGTTCAAGAGTTTTTATAAAACTTAACCTCTTCCTTCTTGGAGGTTGGTAGGTGGGGCAGAAAGCTCCAACCCTCTAATTATTTGTTCTTTTGGTGACTAGACCCATCCTGAAGCTATCTAGGGGTCCCATCCTAAATGACCACATTAGTAAAAATTCTGATATGATGTAAAGGGGTTCACTAGGAGTAACAAAAACACTTCTATTAGGAAATCCCAAGTGTTTTAGGATCTCTATACCAGGAACTCGGGAACAAAGACTAAATATATTTCTGATACTAACACACTCAGTCATTTTACAGTCCCAGCCAGGACTCCAAGCAAGTGAATGAGGGCATTCTAGACCATTAAGTCATAGCCAAGTATTCCCGGACCCAAAGTATCATCAGTCAGCCACAGGATGAGGAGAGAGAGAAAATGCTTGCTGTTTTAGTCCACTAAGTTTTAGGGTGGCTTGATATATAGGAAAAGCTAACATAGCACCTTATCAGCCATAAAGACAAAGTGAGAAAATAGTTCTATTAAGACCATGAGAAAGGTGGTTACTGTAATTCAGAATCAATTTAATCTTGAGCTTTCTGAGAGCCAAGGAAAATTAAAGCAAGATGGGTTATAGTGTCCCCATTATTTGAGAAAATTAAGTATATAAATTCTGAAAAAGTGACCAACGTTTTGCTGATCAGAAAAAGGCAAATGCTATGTCATTATTAACGAGATACAAAATACCATAACACATAAGAGTGTTTTCACATTTAAAAGCAAAAGAAAAAAATTCCTCATTTGATTTTGCTACACTGATCCTCCATATAAGTCAAGATAATCTAACATCTGAAAACCCAGCTTAGTAAACCCTAAAGGAAGGAAAGATCAACATGTTCATAAAACTAACTGGTATTTTTCAAAACACTTTTGCAAAGAGCTGGGTATAAAGGTAAGTGTTTAGGATTTTTTAAAAATTCTTTAACCACTCCCTGCCAACTACCACGCTTGCCATTCCTTTGTAATACAGCCACTCTTCATAGAATGTTCTTATCTAAATAGTCTTTCACTTGGTCAAGGGCTTTCCTAGACTACTTAAATATTTTAAACTTAAAAAAAATTGTTTTCCTGTAGAACTCACAATAAAGTGAATATGTTAATTATGAAATGTTAAGCACATGAATAAAATGTGAATTCAAATTTCAGCTTTGATTGTGTTATTTTTATCATTATCAATTGCTCATATTTCCTAGATCTATATAAATATATTCTATTTATTGAAAAACTATGAGCCATGTACTATGCCAAGTGATCAATGTGTTTTAATTTGTTCAATCCTTTCAACTGCCTTGGAAGGTAGACATTAAATGCTTTGTTCTAACCTGATTCCTTGATTACAGGTGCAGGCTTTCATTGACACTGCACAGAAAGTTGAGTCTTGAATCAATGAGGAAAGTTTTGGAAAATAACGTATTTAAATACAAATCAAATTACATCCCTACTACATGCCACATACTAAAATTTGTGAAGGATTTATTGGAGGAATTAAATGTAAAATTAAGCCACAAAAGTAGGTTATTTATCTCAGGATAAAGAAGAACCATATATCACACAGAAATTAAGAAAGTTACAAAGGGAACTATCAACAGGAAAATAGTTGAGTGTACATAATGAAATAATGGTTACAATTTCTTTCCTGCAGGAGTATAAGCATTACTGGACAGAGTTGAGAGGAACTACACTTTTCTTTTACACTGACAAAAAAAGTACAACAGTAAGTAGACATGTTCAGCTGATTCAATTTTTTTCCAGTAAATACTTGTCATATAGTATTCTATTATTCATTCTTGTCTGTTATTCATTTTCTGCTTTCTGAAAGTAAAGATGTGCTAATATAACCAACTGAAATAAGAACATTTATATCTGTGATCCATGGTAAAAATTTCCTGGGCAACTCAGAAGAAGGTATTAACTCATGTTTTTAACTTTGCATTCTTTTCTCTCTGAGCCTGATAACAAAAACTTAGTTGAGAAGGGAAAATTTTAGCTAAACATCTGGATTCAAATTGCCTACTACCAAGTGATGGCTTTAATTTCCCCTACTTTTGGTCTTGCTGTAGCATGTATTTATAATCTTAAGGGAACTAGATGATCCCAAAGCCTGGTAACATAGAGTATGTCACAATTTAAATTTTCTAGAAAGACACAAACAAACCTCATGAGACAGGACTTTGAAGAGCTCAATCATGAGGATAACAATAAAGAAATTCTGAGATTATTTACTTGTATTAATTCTAAATAATTGATTTATATTTCAATTTATCCACAAAAAAATTGAAAATGGTGCATTTCATTTTTTTCCACAAACAAAATGTAGCATTTAGTAGCAAATGCATGCCTACCTTGGAATACTATGCTTATCAGATTTTATAATCCAATAACTTAATATAAATATTTTAGATCATGGATACAGTAGCCCACACTTCTAGAACATGGTTATCACATGACTAGATTGAATGAAAGATACAGAAAAAGAGTCTGTGTGATGTACCTTACCTGCAGGCATTTCAGCACCATTAATAATAGTAAGCTAACAAGAAGTCATTTAAAAAAACAAACAGAAAACAAACTTAAAATGGTCATCTTTCACCAGATTTCTGGATAGAGATAAGATTTATATGAAAGTATTTTCAAATACATAAAATAAAATTTAACAAAATTAATTTCTGTGTCTTGTCTCCAAATTCCCACTGATGTCAGTGAAAATAAAAGACCTTGGCCTAAACCTTGTACAATACATGTATGTGAGAGAGTTAATAGTTACTATTTACTTACTCCATGGCAACAGAGGTACAACTTAGTGTTGGGATATGGTTTTTAGGTAGACTACTGGGGTTTTGTCCCAGCCCTGCTCCTGTTCATAGTGCCATTTTGGGATCTTGGGCTATTTACCTAACCCCTTTGTGTCTCAGTGTATCAGATAGGGTACTGGTAGGAAACAGATGACCTCTCAAATTAGGTAATTCAAAGACAGTTTAATGAAGATACTATATTCAAAGCAGTGGACGGGAAGCAGGAAAACCACAAAGGATAGTACAGAACCTGAGGCTCTGTAACAGTGCCCCATTAACACACCCATGAGGAGAGGAAAGAGGAGAGTACTGAGAGAGCGGAAGACTGCCTTGAAAAGAATGTGATCTTTGACAGAGGAAGCAATTGTACAGAGTAATAAACTTCCGACCTCACTCTCCTTCTTCCTTTGATCTCCTGCCAGTGTTCACCAGTGTTCCAGCCCAACAGAAGACAGAGGTGAAGGAAGCCCTTCATCTTGTCCAGAGAGTTCCTGCTCCTGGTGCACAGTGTTAGATGGTGAAGGAATAAAAGTGACTCTAGAGGAGCAAATGAAAGATCTCTAACATAATCAATTTCAAATCAAAAGTAGGATGGAAACAGTAGCCCATCTCATAAAGTCCCCCCACCCCTGCCCAAATTAAATGCAATAGTAAATAAGAGGACTAAAGAGAGTCTAAAGACTTGAGAGTAGCTGGCATATAGTAAGCATTTAAGCATTTTACATGTATTATCTCAATGAATTTTCACAACCACCCTGCAGAGTGGGTACTATTTTAATCCCAACTTTCTAGATGAGAACTGTCAAATTTAAGATTAAAAAACTTATACATGATCAGAAAGCAAATGCAAGGGGTATAACCCAGATCTTGTTCTTGAGCCAGCATTCTTAACCATGACCCATGAAGAGACTGTGGAATAATGAGATTCTGTGGAATCACTTGTTAAAAGAGGATGCAGACTTTTGGGAATTTTTTTTCAGTGATAGTTTAGGAGAAAGCACAGAGATAGAGCAAATGAGATCTGTAGATACTTAGCCTGTAAGAAGGGAATAAAAGCAATGACAAATCTAGAGAGCATATTAAAAAGTAGAGACATTATTTTGCTGACAAAGGTCCATATAGTGAACACTATGGTTTTTCCAGTAGTCATGTACAGATGTGAATTGGACAATAAAAAAGGCTGAGTGCCGAATAACCGATGCCTTCAAACTGTGATGTTGAAGAAGACTCTGGAGAGTCCTTTGGACAGCAAGGAGATAAACTAGTTAATCCTAAAGGAAATCAGTCCTGAATATTCATTGGAAGGACTGATGCTGAAGCTGAAGCTCCAATACTTTGGCCACTTTATACAAAGAGCTGACTCAGTAGAAAACATCCTGATACTGGGAAAGGTTAAAGGCAGGAGGAGAAGGGGGCAACAGAGGATGAGATAGTTGGATGGCATCATTGACTCAATTGACATGAGTTTGAGCAAACTTCAGGAAATGGTGAAGGACNATACAAAGAGCTGACTCAGTAGAAAACATCCTGATACTGGGAAAGGTTAAAGGCAGGAGGAGAAGGGGGCAACAGAGGATGAGATAGTTGGATGGCATCATTGACTCAATTGACATGAGTTTGAGCAAACTTCAGGAAATGGTGAAGGACAGGGAAGCCTGGCTTGTCCATGGGGTCACAGAGTCAGACACAACTGAGTGACTGAAGAAGAAGAAGAAGGGAAGAATTTAAAGCTGCCTTTAAATATTTGAAAGACTGTCAGGGGTCATGTGAAAGAGTCACTGAATCTGTTTAGTGTTATTCCAGGGGAGACGGACTAGTTCCCATGGATGGAAGTTGTCTAGGGAAAAACTAGCTTAATACAAGAAAAACCTTGCCACAGGCAGAGCTGCGGAGGATGTAAGTTTCCTGTGTTCAAGATGTTCCAACACAGGCTGGATGGCTTCATGGAGGAATTCGCTGGGGGAGATTCAAGTATCAGAGGGCATCTAGATTAGACAGATGGCCACTAAGGGTCTTTCAATACTACAATTAAAAACAAAAGATAGACTCCTTTCTTCTAATCAGTAGATAAGCTTATGATACTTTATCTAACTGCACCATTTCTTCCTCTGTTGCTTCCTCCTTTAGCTTTAGATAATTTATCAGAAAAAGATTCTGTGTAATTTAAAAATTTTGTCCCCCTTCCCTTATACCTCCACTTCTATTTTTAATTGTTTTTTGTTCATTGAAGATAAATAGATCAACCCAGACTTACCCTCAGCCATATCAATATAGGAATAACTCTGGAAAAAAATTCATTTCCTTATTTTTATGCCTTACCTTAGTCAGAAAACAAGAATAAGTATACTTACAAGAATATAATAAAATAAGTTATATTGGGCACAACAGAGAGGAAAGTAAAGGAAATAAAAAGAAGTCAAGAATGAGGGGGATTTAGAAAAAATTATAACTAATATAATAATACCTAATAAGATTAGAGATGGTAGTAATCTTTCAGATATTGCAGAGCACATCTGGTCAGAGCTGCATTCAGACCAGACAACATAGACCAACTGCTCAGAAGGAATGTTTTTATTATACTAGAATAAGATAGAAATGTCTTAATAGGATCCTTATAACCAGCAGCATGTCAATCCTGAATATTCATTTGAAGACTGATGCTGAAGCTGAAGCTCCAACACTTTGGCCGCCTGATGCAAAGAGTGACTCATTGGAAAAGATCCTAATACTGGGAAAGATTGAGGGCAGGGAGAGAAGGGAGTGACAAAGGATGAGATGGTTCAGTGGCATTACTGATTCAGTGGACATGAGTTTGAGAAAACTCTGGAAGAAAGTGAAGGACAGGGAAACTTGGCATGCTGTAGTCCGTGGCGTTGCAAAGAGTCTTAACACAACTGAGTGACTGAACTGAAACAGTAGCATTTGGCAAATGCTGAACAATGGCTTTCCAGGAAAAATTATATATGAACATATATATTTATTATAGATATTACTGATGCAGAAAATGTGTAATACATAGTTAAAAAGTAAAATACGTACTCTTTACTAACTTCCATATAGGCAATTAATTCTCACAGAATACTTTCACTGATTTTTTTGAACCTGTATCTGTAGCCAATTATTATTCAATTATGATTTGACAAATGGAGTTGTTTTCCAATCTGCTGTTTCCCTAATATTTTTATTGTCACTAAATATTATATTTGACATGAATGTTGGCCAATGTTTTTGTTTACATTAATGAGTAGAAGGCAAGCAAAGCAATAATTATGTATTTAAGAATGTCACCCATTTGTCAATGACGTCAGCAACATCTTTGTTGAGTGAGATAATGATTTTAGAATTATGGAAGAATATTTTGTCATTTTTTGTTCTGTTTACAATGAAAAAGCTTGAGAGACAGCAAACTTTAAAATTTCATCTGCAGTACTGACATTTTCCCCTTCATTTTCTGAAGTTTAGATCAGCAAACTGTGGTCTTTGAGCTAAATTTAGCCTATGGCCTGTTTTTGTATAGTCTATGAGCTAAGAATATTTTTTACATTTTTAAAGTGTTGTTTAAAAAAACAAGCATTTGCAACAAAAACTATATGGACCACAAAGCCTAAAACATATCCTATTTAAAGTTTGTGGGCCCCTTGGACAATTAACAAAACAAAACCTAAATCAAACCTTAATTTGTTGTTGTTGTTTAGTTGCTCAGTTATGTCTGACTCTTTTGAAACACCATGGACTGTAGCCCACCAGTTTCCTCTGTCCATNTACATTTTTAAAGTGTTGTTTAAAAAAACAAGCATTTGCAACAAAAACTATATGGACCACAAAGCCTAAAACATATCCTATTTAAAGTTTGTGGGTCCCTTGGACAATTAACAAAACAAAACCTAAATCAAACCTTAATTTGTTGTTGTTGTTTAGTCGCTCAGTTATGTCTGACTCTTTTGAAACACCATGGACTGTAGCCCACCAGTTTCCTCTGTCCATGGGATTTTCCAGGCAAGAATACTACAGTGGGTTGCCATTTCCTTCTCCAGGGGATCTTCCCAACCCAGGATTGAACCTGAGTCTCCAGCACTGCAGGCAGATTCTTTACTGCTGAGCCACCAGTAAGGTTTGCCCATTTTCATGGTGTAAAAACTCCCACCATGACTAGTTTCACCCTATCGATATTATTTCACTGTACATGGGGTTGGAAAGAAAGGTTCAGCAGCACGTCATCACAGTACGTTCACAGCATTTTCACTACATAGAAATAAAGATATAAATAAACACAAGAGCACAGAGAATGCTATATATTAGGGTTGGCCAAAAAAGTTTTTTCACATTTTTCTGTAAACATTTTGGCCAACTGGAGAGTAATATAACTAGGAAAACAGGAGTTTTGCATTTTAATTACCTTTGTTGCTAATATGACTTATTCAATTTTATGTTTATATAATTTAATTTTAGATAATGGCTATGCTTAACAGTTGGCTTGCAAAGTTCCTGAAAATTTCTCAACTGGCTTTCGCAAGTATGAGCCAGTTGAGTCCACCACCACGTAATAATTTTCCAATGCCTTCTGGGTTGGGAAGGGGTGCCACACACAGCTGAAAGCCAGAATAACATGGCAAGTACAAATAAGTTGAAATGAAGATATTATTTATTTTCCTTCCTGCTAGAATTAATATCAATATATGTTACTTATGAAGTAATTTAATGAGATTTCCCTTTATCTTTGCAGTATGTTGACAAGTTAGATATAATAGACCTTACATGCCTTACTGATCAGAATTCAACTGAAAAGAATTGTGTAAAATTCACCCTTGTTTTGCCAAAAGAGGACGTACAATTGAAGGTGAGTGAGAAGAAATTAGTCTAAAACAAGTCATAGTTATAAATAGCATTCACCTCTTCAAAATGTTAAAAGGAATTAAAGAGGAATTATGTGAGGAACACCAAGTCTTTTATTTTGTTAATATTTCTTGTCTTTTGCCAAGAACCACAGTTTTCTAAATAAGGATTTGAAAGGGCACATTCCCTGTTTAGTATACAAGCACACTGAAACCATATACTTCTGTCCTCTGGCAAAGTCAGAAATCCATCCCACCTGGTGTTTTTAGAAAGTTGTTCTTGAATTGGCATCTAAGAACTCAGCATTCACTGAGTTCCCAGATGATTCTGAGACATGTCCAACATGATATATATTTAGAACCACTGAAGTAGACCAACTCATATTTCACAAATTGAGAGACATTCTGCTAGGCAAATGACCTATGTTAATCAAGAATACCAGTGTAAGAAAAGCCAAAGAAATACTGGACACCTGTTCACGTTTATGGGGACTATGAAGTCAGAACAACTAAATGCAAAGTGTGATACTGGATTCGATACTGGATCAGAAAACAAAAGCTATAAAGAACCATTAGAAAAATGAATGAGAATTGTTATATATACTCAATTTGTGAAATATGGACTTAATCTTGTAAAACTCTAAATTCTACACAGGCAGAAATGTTTGTTAAACTTACCACTATATACCAGTACCTATATAGGAAAAAGTTTTATTTTTGAATTGACATTGAAAGTGAGCCACTGAAAAGTCAACCAACAATTGCAACATAGAGAATTAACTTGCAATTGAATAAGAGGTAGTTGGATTTAATCTTCAAAGCACTGGTCCTTTAGCTTCAGTGGACCAGAAATCACTTGTACGCAGGAAATGTCAGGTCCCATTCCCAAGCCTGGGCCTCTGAATCTGCGTATTAAGCAATCTCCCTGGATAATTCTGATGTGGCATTTAGAGTATAACTTTGGAGTCAGATGCCCAGATTTGAACTCTGGTTGTTTTATTTGTTAGTGTGTAATTATAGGCAACTTACTTAACCTCTTTATTGCCTTGGTTTCTTCATCCAGAAGTCAGTCTTAACTCAGATGTAACCCTCTTACTGAGGCCTACCTGGACCACTTTATTAAAATTGCTGCTGTTTTCCCTCTCCCCTCAGCACTAATAGTGTTCCCAATCTCTCTTAATCTTGCTCTACTTTTTATTTTCTTATTTATTTCCATTTGAAGTTAAAACATTTACTCACAATTATGTTTATTATTCATTCCTTACTAGACCCTAAACTTTCTGAGAATAAGGAGTTTTGTTTTAGTCTTAGGTGTAAACTAGTATATAAAAATGCCTAGCACTTAAAGACACTCAATGAGTATCTGTTAAATGAATAAATCTGTAAAATGAATTTTTTAAAAAAAAGTCATTTTTTTGCACAATTGCCATGACTAAATCAGTTAATATAGCTGAAATGCTTAGAACAGTAGCTTACACTTAATAATAAGCACTTAATAAATGTTGGCTGTATCAGTAATATTTAGAGCTAAGAACTGGAAGCTTTTAAGGTAACTTACTACTTGGTTGCCTCAAACTTAAAGCCAATCAGTGTTAAATATCAGTAGGGGGAGTAACTGTGAACTGACAACTGCAGAAATATGTATGCTAACACTGACATTTTTTCAAATTAAATAAATATGTACAATTTTACTTGCTTAATAAGCAAGCAAATTAAAGCTATGTACTTCTGTCTTCTGACAAAAGAAAATGGAATGGAAATATTTCATAACAAATACACAATAATGGTTCTAAGCAAAAAGGAAATTGAATTATTGCTTAACTGATTTTAAGTGGTTTAAAAAATATTTGACTTTTTAAAACTTTGTGCTTCAATAGAAGACTATGCATTTTGTCAGTCTTGCTGGGTTTTGAGGGCTTACATATTTGGGGTCTTATAAAACAGTCATGTGAAATTCTAAAGTTATTCTAAGTTAACAAAAGTATTAATGTCCATAGTTATTCATGTCTTTCCCTGTTTGTCCTTACCTGTTTTTGCCTTCATCTTTAGACAGAGAATACAGAAAGTGGGGAAGAATGGAGAGGCTTCATTCTTACAGTAACAGAGGTAGGAAGGACATTTTTGATTGACTCACTCATTCGACAAATATTTACTGACTGAACACTTACAATGAGCCATGATGACTAAAGGGATTGATGCTATAGTAATTGAAAAGTACAGATATAAACCTTTACACTTACTCATGAAATTTTTATTTTTAGTGGGTGAATGAAAAGGAGAAAATAAGCTAGAAAACAAACAAGAAAATTTAAAATTGTGATAACCTTTATAAAGAAAATCAACAGGGCAATGATTCTAGCTGTAAATAACAGGTGGTCAGGGAGATCTACTTTTCAATTTTATCTCTGGACACAGTGGTCCTTTGTGTATTCTGATATTCAGAGCTACATGGCGTCTTCTAAAATATTTTCCATCTCCTTTTTATTCATTTAATACATATTTATAAAATGCAGAGACAGATTTTATTTATGTGCTGTTCTCAGTTGCTTAGCTACATCTGACTTTTTTTACAGCCCTGTGGACTATAGCCTGCCAGGATCGTTTGTCCATGGAATTTCCAGGCAAGAATACTAGAGTGGGGTGCCATTTCCTATTCCAGGGTGTCTTCCCAATCTAGAGATGGAACCCATGTATCTGTTGTCTCCTGCATTGTCAGGCAGATTCTTTACTACTGGGAAGCCCCAGATTTTATGAATAACGTAGGCAATATGTCAGGGATTTCTTTGGAAGGAATGATGCTAAAGCTGAAAGTCCAGTACTTTGGCCACCTGATGTGAAGAGTTGACTCATTGGAAAAGACTCTGATGGTGGGAGGGATTGGGGGCAGGAGGAGAAGGGGACGACAGAGGGAGATGGCTGGATGGCATCACCGACTCAATAGACGTGAGTCTGAGTTAACTCCGGGAGTTGGTGATGGACAGGGAGGCCTGGTGTGCTGCGATTTCATGGGGTCGCAAAGAGTCAGACACGACTGAGCGACTGAACTGAACTGAACTGACGACAGGGACAGACTATCAAAATGACAAGTGACCTTTCAACATTTTTTTAGTGAGTCTTAAGACAAAGGGAAGCTTATCTGTTCAACTCTGTGGCATCTTATCTGAGACCAACAGTAAGCTCTACCTACGAACAGTTATAGTCAACTGTGGAAGCAAGATAAATACCATTATTTTAAATAAATCCACTGAGAAATATGAGGTACTTTGAAAACCAGCTCCCTAAAGGGCACCATGTTTTCTAACACTCTTAGAGGACATGAAAACTTCCCATGTTTGTTAGGGTCAGATAAAGGCAGACTTTATCCAAAGTTAGTTTCTAAGTAAAGGGTTTACATTCACATGAAATAAGCACTGAACTTTCAGCCAAAAACAAATAAAAGTTGGAGTTTCAACTACCACATAGGAAAGTCACAGAAAGCTGGAAGAGTAGGATTGTTAGAGATGTAAAAGGAGTATTGACTTGAGGGGAGGGAGAAACTCTTTGGGGAACTGCATTCTTTCCCTCTGTTGTGGAAAGTCACTATTGTGTGTGTGGTCTGGCACTTCTTATACTGGAGTACAATATCTTAAAGGTATGTGGTTAGGCATCAAGGAACACACTAAAACTACTGGGAAAAAACTTGGGTTACATTTTTCCTAGAACACTATATTTGACGTTTTGGCACAAAATGTTTTTTAGTTTTTCCCCTGAGTTAAGGATAAAAAGGCGAAGAGTTGACTCATTGGAAAAGACTCTGATGCTGGGAGGGATTGGGGGCAGGAGGAGAAGGGGATGACAGAGGATGAGATGGTTGGATGGCATCACTGACTCGATGGACATGAGTCTGAGTGAACTCCGGGAGTTGGTGATAGACAGGGAGGCCTGGCGTGCTGTGATTCATGAGGTCGCAAAGAGTGGGACACAGCTGAGAGACTGAACTAGACTAGACTGGAAGGATAAAAAGCATTGTTTTTTAATTGAAATGTGCAGAATTAAAATAAAATTCATGTGAACTTTCAAAAGGTGACAATTTGCCTCAAATGTTGTGCTCTATGGTAGTGGTTTAGTTGCTAAGTCATGTCTGACTCTTGTGATCCCGTGGACTGTAGCCCTCCAGGCTCTTCTGTCCACGGGATTTTCCAAGCAAGAATACTGGAGTGGGTTGCCATTTCCTCCTCCAGATCTTCCCAACCCAGGGATCAAACCTATGTCTCCTCCTGTACTGCAAGTGGATTCTTTACCACTGAGCCACCAGTTGTGCACAATGTCCCCAGGTCACTCTGTGTATACATTCATACCATACTGTCAGGGCAACTTTAGTAAAAGTTTCAGGAACATAGTCTATAGTTGAAAGTGCAGAGACATTGCTTTTGAATTAATTAAACTGGAGTTTGAATCCTGGCTCCTCAGCTTTCTAGCTATGTGACCCTGGACTAGTTATTTAATCTTTCTGAGCCTTTTTGTTTTTCTTTAATTTGTAAAGTTGAAATAGCAATGTCTATCTTGTAGCATTGCTGTGAGGGTTTACAATAGCATGATGCTTGGGACATAACAGGCAATTAATAAGGGACAGCCATTTCATCAGTTTTTCCTCATTCTGTTTTTTTTTGGATTGATATATAAGAGAATGCATTACTGATTATTAGTTATTCAGAAGAATACTCTTTAAGATTCATTAGATAATGTGTAAACAGAAAATGAAGTTCTAGTGTTTTCTTCCCACATTCCAAAGAACTTTCTTATACACCCCCTGGAAAGTGTGTACCCTACTCTGGAGCTCAAAATGATAAACAGACACAGCTGATTATTTAGGCTAGGTAGTTTCACATAAAGAAAAATATTCTACCATTTAGATGATAACTTCCAAGAGTATATAGCTGGTCATAACAAAGTCTAAATCAGGGGTATAAATATAGCTAAGGTGAAAATAGATGACTCAATCCAAACACACTCTAGAAAAGCTATTAAAAACAAGTTATTAAAAAACCTTAGTAGGTAGAGCAGTATCATAATTCTAATGTGTGAGTGAAAATTCAAAATATAAACACAAATACATCAAAAATATGGATCTCTGATTGCTGATTCTCAGTCATTTAACAAATATTTCTTTCAACCCCGTTTGCCATATGGCTGGGGAAACTTATTCCAGGTTACCTTTGGGACAGCTGGCAACTTGCAGGTGCTCTGGGACTTCCCTGTCAGTGAGATCTAGTGAGCTCAGAATAAAAAAATGAGAGGTTTGTTGTTACTTGAATCAGCTTGTAGTGCCAGGTACACTTTGTTTTGGACCAGACCAAAAGGAATGTTTCTTGGAAGAAGAAACTAGTTGGTTTAGAGGCGGTTCTAAGACACTAAGATCCTCTATTCATGATCCCCTCCCTCCATCTCTGTTAGGTGACTGAAGCTTCTTAGGACCAGAACATGCTCATCTTTGCTAAAACCAGTTAGTTACTTGGCTGCCTTTCTTGTTTGCCTACTGCTTTAATTGGTTTCAGCTGTCAGTTCCCCTGCATGTGTCACTCCTTCCTGGGCAAGTAATTAGACTGCATGAAGTCCTAGAGAAAGAAAAGAAAAGGAGGATTGAGACAGAGCGGACACCAAGCTCATCTCCAGAAAAAGTGAAGCAACCATTTGAAGATTATGAGGATGTACTGAACCCTATGCCAGCGTAAGTGCACCATGAACTCCAGTTTACTTATTAGGTTGTTAAAAGTTTCTAGTTATCAAGGACAGCTAGTCATTGGATTCATTAAACCAGGAACAATAACTGTCTTGTGGATATACAGTATATCTCTGAGCTCTTGAGTTCAAGCCACATTTCCTCTTCTATGTTGTATCAACAAAATGCAGACTTGAACTAAGTTTCTTACCACAGAGGAAATCCCATTCCACCCACACCTTTAGACTAAATAGATTTTTTTTTTTCCAAAGAACAAACCTAAATAAAAATTCTACGTAGAAGGAATGAAAAAGATGTTTTTTCACCATGAAACTCTATGATTAACTGAGTTTCTATCAGGAAATTGGACCAAAGATTCAAGCTACCTGAACGTTTTCCTCAGTGGGTCAATCAGTGACTAGTCTTGAGCTTGTACTTTGAGGAAGACACCATGTGAAATGGGCAAAGTGTTATTGGGGATGAAAAGGCACAGAACATCCTAACATCAGCAACAGTCTACATTAGTTTTGTAACTTCTTATATTGTTGAAAGTGTGACTAAGACTATGAACTCTGGAGTTTAGGTTTTCTTGTCAATGAAACTTGTCCTGGTACCATCTTTGACACCAGGTTCTGACATGTATTCCAACTGTACTATAACCACTGAAAACTGCTAGCTGTTCTCTTAGGTGAAACCAGGATTAATAGGTTAAAAGTCACATAGACTGCTTCTTTTTTTTTTTGCTCAATGAAACAAATAATACATGTTTATTACAGATAAATAAAAAGAAGATTAAACTCACTCCTTGTCCCACCTCTCAGAAACACTTTTTCAATATCTTGGTGTATTGCTTATGAGTTAAAAAAATTTTTTTTTCTGTTGAAAAACCAGACTTTTCAGTGACTACAATATTTACCATAAGTCCAAAAGAATTGAAGTGCTTTCTACAAAATTTTACACATAAAATTGCTACCAATGCCATTAAAAACCCATATTATACCAAAGGAGTGAATTCAGACAAACCCTTAAGTATGTTATTTAAAAGAGATCAAACAACAAAACAAACTATATGTGTGTATATATATATATTTTTTTTCTAATTTTGAATTTTGTATTGCATACAGCTGATTAACAACGTTGTGATAGTTTTAGGTCGACAGCAAAGGAACTCAGCCATACACATACATGTATTCATTCTCCCTTAGATTCCCCTCCCATCTAGGCTGTCCTCAGCAGACGTAGCAGTAAGCAGACTTCCTATGCTATACTATATATGTTTTGTATCCCTGTAAAGAAACCACCAACAATTATTATTTATCTAAGAGCTTATTATAAACTGAAACTAGAAATATATTGTTATCTTAGACTTTCAAGTGGTAATGGTAAATATATACTGATCAGTAGATAACTCTGCATGTCTTCATTGTTTAAAAATAAAGGCTTTGGAGGAATGAAGGAAGCAGTGCCTTAAGTATTATATCTGCATACTCCCAGTGGCACAGGCTTGTAATAATAGTAATTATATTACATTAACTGTAATAATAAAACTGGAAATGGTAATAAAAGTTAATAACTGTAATTCTTGAGTTATTTTTAGTAGCATCTTTTCAAGTAATGATCTTCATCCGTTAAAAACATTTTTTTTTAATCTCACCTCTGTAGATGTTTTTACTCAGTGTCCCGGAAAGAAGCAACTGAGATGCTCGAGAAGAACCCTTCCATGGGAAATATGATCCTGAGGCCTGGCAGTGACAGCAGAAATTACTCCATCACCATCCGGCAGGAGATAGAGTATGTTTAATTTTAAAATGTATGGAATTGTGAAAAACATGATTATCACTTTAGAAAGCAGTCATACAAGTTCAGATCTGCATCTGCTGTATGCTTCATTGGGGATAAACATGTGAACATAAGAATAGGGAGGGAATGTTATATAAACAATGTTAGTCAAAACTAGTATTTGTAGTAGGGAAGAACAGTGAACAAATTACTTTGGTCCTGGATATAGTTCTATTATTCATTCACTCACTCATTTCAACAAATATTGAGCAACTATAAGCCAAGTGATACTCTAGATACTGAGGATACAGCAGTGAACAAAATCCTTGGTTTAAGGGATGCCCTAAGTCACAAAGCTGAACCCAGGTCCATGGTGTGGTGGCTCTTGAGACTATCTCTTACCTGTGTAGCATCTGATCAAGCCAGTGACTGGATGGAGCCACTCTTAGCTAGGAGCCAACTCTCAGGTTGAGGGTGTAGGAGAAAGTAGAGGCAAGTCCTGGCCCTTCTCCAGCAGTTCATGAACTTGGCATTGAGCTCAGAATTGTTAGCATTGAATCTGAAGCTGTGACTGAAATATTTCAAATCCTAGCTGTGACAAGTCAAACACTCCATATCTGTCCACCTCTCTCCAAATGCACTCCCCACCCCCAACCAGTCCTTGGAAGGTGCACACTGAGTTACTCTCTCCTTCTCCATGTGTTTGTCCCTCAATTATCACACAGCACTGTTTTATGGTTTTAAGTTTTAAAGAAATGATGTATAATACTCACCAACCTACAACTTCATGTTTCCCTGAGGACATACTTTTGGATTAGTCCATATTGTTACTTGGAGATCTTGTCCTCTTGTAGGTCAATGTTTAACTCATCTTTAATGCTCTTCAATAATATTTTATAAATTTTTAGTATATTACTGCGTATTTATTGTTGGATTTTATTCTGAGTCATCTTAAGGTTTTCTAAATAAAATATTATAAATTTGAATAATTCTTATTTAGCAAAAAACTTTATCTCACAGATTTTTTAAAAGAGAAATATAATCTAACTATTTGAAAGTTAAATTAAATCACATAAGTGATTAATTTTTTTCTTTCATACTCTTGGTTAGGTTGAGTGTTTGATTCATTTACATATTAACCCTGTGCTGCCATTCTGCATGAAAGGAACAAAATCCTGAGATCTAATGGCTCTTCAAAGACTGTAGCAAGATCTTTTTTAGTGTGGTCTAAATTAGTCCAACTTTCAGTTTGCATTTTCCATATGAGTGAGCTATGAGAAAGAACAGAGTTTTCTGTTGTAAATATGGGTTGTGACCGAATGCAATGAGTTTCTATTCTTAGGATATGGATTTAATGTGACAGTTTTCATTCATATTATATTTAAGTTACATTTAACCTCATTAGAAAAAGTCTGGCAAAGGAGTTCATATCAAAATTACCTAAATTTAATTTTAGTAAACATACTTCTAGTTTAAATTCATACAAAAATTCATGCTTGTATAGCTGATGGTCATAAGAACATTTCATAAAACTGATTTTCTCTCCACTCTCAAGAAAAGTTGCTATCTAGAAAGCAAGGAGTAAGGTAGAATAGTCAAAGCAGAGTATTTTAACATAAGAGTCAGTATGTGGTTATTTAGGCTTTGGGAATAGTTTATACTTGATGAAAGTACCTAGGAAAATTTTTAACTGTTTTTGCATAAATATTCCTTAAGAGCCAGATATATCTATGATGTAAAGGATTATTATATGTGTTCTCTAATGTCTCAGAATAAGTCTTTTAGGGTGCCTGGATTTAATATCTTGTTTAACAGCTCATCTAATTTTAAAGGATAGCAACTATAGAGAGCAGTAGAAGTTAAGCCTGTTAGATTGTAGCACTTAATGTAAAGACTTTGGCAGGAATCTAGACTATTAGGAAGCACCTGTGTTACCCACAAAACCAATTCACTCTCTTGCAGGTTGTAGGAGAAATGTTCTTTCAGCCATGCAAGTTTAGACCCCTGTGTCTGATAAAACGCTAGCTGAAAAGGACAAGTTGGTTTACAAAGCCATACTTGAAAGTAAAATTATCTCCATCTGTTAATAAGTCAACTGTAGGGGGAAAGATTATAGTTCTCAGGAAGAAATAAAAGTCATTCAATGGTAACTTATGAGGTGACTCCTCTCTTGATCTAAGATATCATCCACCTTCACTCAGCCCAGTGATGTGTGAATTCATAGGACATAAAGCTATTCTTACAAGCATCACAATTTGGTTTTGTTTTTTCAGAATTGTTATGAGTACATGGTAAGTTAGAAGTATAAACTCTTTTGGAAGCCATTAGCAAGAAAGCAATAGAAAATATTTACCCCAAATTCATTCCTCTGCAAAATTTGGAATCAGAAGCTAAGATTTTATAGCCACACTTAAGGCCACACATTCTTTTTTAAAAGACAGTTACTTCTTTTATGAGGTTAAAACCAGGACACCTCAGTAGAGTAAATTTAACAATCTATTTTTTTTTCTTCCTATTTGGAAAAACAAAATATGCAAGCAAAGCACAGGTCTGATGAGTAAAAACTCAAGTGACTTCAGTGGAATTTTTTCTCTATCTTATTTTTGGCCTTAGAACTTGGTCTTACTAGTTAAAAGTGCCAAGAGGCTCTTAACTTTTGCTGCTTTTCCTCCCACAACTTTACCAGGGATGATAATGATGATGGTGATGATACTATGATGGTTATTATTAGCAGTAACAATTGCTATCCCAACTTATGGGGTACATTTGTAGGTGTTTGACAAAAACTTCCTTCAAGCACAATAAAAACTGAGACAGTATTTTCCATGTTTTATAAGCGAATAAGCTGAGACTGACAGAAACTAAGTTAAAACAATGCATTTTAAAAAGTAGTAAAAAAAATTAAAAAACCAGCTATAATTTACTGAGTGTTTACATGTGATAGACACTGTACTAAGGATTTTTCAAACATTAATTCATAACAGCACTGTGAAGAAAGGCATTACCATTTCCATTATATAGATGAAGAAATGAGGCTCAAAGAGTTCACACAACTGAACCAGAATTTGCATCTAGATGAAAGTGAAAGAGGAGAGTGAAAAAGTTGGCTTAAAGCTCAACACTCAGAAAACAAAGATCATGGCATCCNTTGGAGTTTCAGCTTTAGCATCATTCCGTCCAAAGAAATCCCAGGGCTGGTCTCCTTCAGAATGGATTGGTTGGATCTCCTTGCAAGTCCAAGGGACTCTGAAGAGTCTTCTCCAACACCACAGTTCAAAAGCATCAATTCTTCGGCACTCAGCCTTCTTCACAGTCCAACTCTCACATCCATACAGGACTACTGGAAAAACCATAGCCTTGACTAGATGGACCTTAGTCGGCAAAGTAATGTCTCTGGTTTTCAATATGCTATCTAGGTTGGTCATAACTTTCCTTCCAAGGAGTAAGTGTCTTTTAATTTCATGGCTATAGTCACCATCTGCAGTGATGTTGGAGCCCCCCAAAATAAAGTCAGCCACTGTTTCCCCATCTATTTGCCATGAAGTGATGGGATCAGATGCCATGATCTTCGTTTTCTGAATGTTGAGCTTTAAGCCAACTTTTTCACTCTCCTGTAGTCATAGTCCTCCTTTAATCCAGACTGGTAGTCACTTTGGCAGCACAACTCTCCAAAATTTTATTGGTTACTTATCTATTTGATTGTAGTCAGCTTCATGTATTTGTAGCTAGATCTACAATTTTGGCTAACTGTAACTATATAGTTAATATATATAAATATAACTATAGTTATATAACTGTAACTATAACTCTTCGATCTGCTGCATTTCTCATCCTTCACCCTTAAATGTGCTCCCCTTTATTTATTCAAAGGTACCTTTCCTCTGTGAGGCTCCAGCTGGACACTGGCCTGCTTCGTCTCTATGCCTTCACCCTTTGTGTCCTAAGTGAAGGGCTTCCCTGGGGGCTCAGTGGTAAAGAATCAGCCTACCAATTCAGCAGCCTCGGGTTCGACCCATGCGTTGGGAAGATCTCTTGGAGAAGGGCATGGCACCCCACTCCAGTATTCCTGCCTGGAGAATCCCATGGACAGAGGAGCCTGGTGGGCTTCAGTCCATGGGGTCTCAGAATCAGACACAACCGAGCAACTAACACAGACGCACACATATTCGTGCCAGCTAAGGCTTTAGTATCAGATTGATGGTTATATCCTTGATTTGTCACTTACCGAGACTGAGTTTTAGTTATCTGCTCTTCAGAGGCATTCTCTGTTTCAGTTTTGACTCTTAGGGTTGAGAACTTAGTTGCTTCTTCCAACCTTTTTAAGTCTTTGAATGAACTTTATTTTCTTACATTCCTGCCTGTAAGCCAACCAGTTCTTTTCTGACATCATTTCTTTCTTGAATCGGTATTTTTTTTATCTTATTCAGTTTTTTTTTTTTTTTAATCTCATTCCTTGTCTTTTCATCTTTCCCTTTTGCTTTTCCATTTAATCTTATTTTTTCTTTTTTGGGCTTCCCTGGTGGCTCAGATGGTAAAGTGTCTGCCTGCAGTGTGGGAGACCCGGGTTCGATCCCTGGATTGGGAAGATCTCTTGGAGAAGGAAATGGCAACCCACTCCAGTATTCTTGCCTGGAAAATTCCATGGACTGAGGAGCCTGGTGGGCTATACAGTCCATGGGCTTGCAAAGAGTTGGACACGACTGAGCGACTTCGCTTTCTTTATGCCAGATTTAAAGGCCATATCTCCTTATACTGTTTTGAGGATGCCAAATTTTTTCCAGACTTTTCTTATCGTTCCATCATTATATCCAGTAAGCTCTATCTTTGCAGGTTTCANTACAGTCCATGGGCTTGCAAAGAGTTGGACACGACTGAGCGACTTCGCTTTCTTTATGCCAGATTTAAAGGCCATATCTCCTTATACTGTTTTGAGGATGCCAAATTTTTTCCAGACTTTTCTTATCGCTCCATCATTATATCCAGTAAGCTCTATCTTTGCAGGTTTCATAGGCTTTTCCTTTACTAAAATATTTTCTTTTTCACACAGCTTGTGTTTTTCTTCTCCATTTTTTAAAAAAAATTTTAGAAAGTGAAACCTGCCAGATATGTTTCCAACAAACTGACTCCTTTACCATCTACTCTGATCTACAACTCAGGGCACGTTGACCTACACAAGTACCCAAACAAATCTCAGTTTCTAAAAGTCTTTTGACCAGATAAAATCTTGACTTATCCTCCCTGCTCGATGTTCTGGTTTTGTTGTTGTTCAGTCACTCAGTCTTTGTGACCCCCTGGACTGCAGCATGCCAGGCTGCCCATTCCTTCATTGTCTCCCTGAGTTTGCTCACATTCATGTCCTTGAGTCGATGGTATCATCCAACCATCTCATCCTCTGTCATCCACTTCTCCTCCTGCCTTCAATCTTTCCCAGCATCAGGGTCTTTTCCAGTGAGTCAGTTCTTTGCATCAGGTGGCCAAAGTATTGGAGTTTCAGCTTCTGCATCAGTCCTTCTAGTGAATATTCAGGACTGATTTCCTTTAGGATGGACTGGTTGGATCTCCTTGCAGTCCAAGGGTCTCTCAAGAGTCTTCTCCAACACCACAGTTCAAAAGCATCAGTTCTTTGGTATTCATCCTTCTCGATGGTCCAGCTCTCACATCCATACATGACTACTGGAAAAACCATAGCTTTGACAAGATAGACCTTTGTCAGCAAAGTAATGTCTCTGCTTTTCAATGCATTTTCTAGGTTGGTCCTAGCTTTTCTTCCAAGGAGCAAGTGTCTTTTAATTTCATGGCTGCAGTCACCATCTGCAGTGATTTTGGAGCCCAAGAAAATAAAGTCTGTCACTGTTTCCCCATCTATTTACGATGAAGTGATGGGATCAGATACCATGTTTTTATTTTTTGAATGTTGAATTTTAAGCCAGCTTTTTCACTCTTTTCTTTCACCTTCATTGAAAGGCTCTTTAGTTCTTCACTTTCTGCCATAAGGGTGGTGTCATCTGCATATGTGAAATGATTGATATTTCTCTCAGCAATCTTGACTCTAGCTTGTGCTTCATCCAGCCTGGCATTTCTCATGATGTACTCTTCATATAAGTTAATAAGCAGAGTGACAGTATACAGCCTCTATGTAATCTTTTCACAATTTTGAACCAATCCATTGTTCCATGTCGGCTTCTAATATTGCTTCTTGTCCTGCATACAGGTTTCTTAGGAGGCAGGTAAAGTGTTCTAGTATTCCCATCTCTTGAAGAATTTTCCAAAGCTTGTTGTGATTAACACAGTCAAAGGCTTTAGCATAATCAATGAAGCAGAAGTAGATGTTTCTCTGGATTTCCCTTGCTTTTTCTATAATCCAGAAGATATTGGCAATTTAATCACTGGTTCCTCTGCCTTTTCTAAATCCAGTTTGTACATCTGGAGGTTCTCAGTTCATATACTGTTGAAGCCTAGCTTGGAGTATTTTGAGCATGGTCTTGCTAGCATGTGAAATGAGTGCATTTGCGCAGCAGTTTGAGCAATCTTTGGCATTGCCCTTCTTTGAGATTGGAATGCAAACTGACGTTTTCCAGTCCTGTGGCCACTGCTGAGTTTTCCAAATTTGCTGGCATATTGAGTGCAGCACTTTCACAGCATCATCTTTCAGGATTTGAAATAGCTCAACTGGAATTCCATCACCTCCACTAGCTTTGTTCGTAGTGATGCTTCCTAAGGCCCGCTTGCCTTTGCACTCTTGGATGCCTGGCTCTAGGTGAGTGAGCGCACCATTGT